>VWZO01008623.1:31639-54826 GCA_013396975.1 Bucco capensis
CCTCGAACCTCCCCTCACGGTAATCTCCAACCCCCGCGCCTAGGCTGGCCGGAGCCTAACGAGTTACCTAAGGAGCCCCCGCGGCGGCTGGATGGCCCAATGGGTCGCGGAGCGCCTGGGGTGACCGCGCTCTGCTGGCCAATGGTAGCGCGCGGGGTGCGGGACTATGATGAGGGTGACCAATGAGAGCTGAGAGAACCGGGCACCGTCTGTGGCGATGTGGGGAAGGAAGAGTGTCACCGGCGCCCTCTGGCGGCGGGGAGGTCGTGGCTGCATCCGTCCAATGGGAACGCGGGGTGAGGGCGGCGCGGCCAATGGGGACGCGCGGGAGGCGGGCGCTTGGCTGAGGCGCGGCGGCGATGGCGGCGATAACGGGTGGAGGGGCGAAGCGCTGCCGGCGGCTGGAGCCTGAAGCGGCCCGAGCTGTCCTGAGCGGCACCGATACGCTGCTCTTCGACTGCGATGGCGTCTTGTGGCGGGGTGAGGTGGCGGTGGGTGGCGCGGCGGCGGCGCTGGGCCGGCTGGCGGCGGCGGGAAAACGGCTGTGCTACGTGACTAACAACAGCAGCCGGACGCGTGTGGCCTATACCGAGAAGCTGAAGCGGTTGGGCTTCCCGCCCGCCGAGCCGCGCCACATCTTCGGCTCAGCTTACTGCGCCGCCCGCTATCTCCGCCAGGCCCTGCCTCTCGGTGCCGCCGCCTACGTGCTGGGCAGCCCCGCGCTCGCCGCCGAGCTGGAGGCCGTCGGTGTTCCGCACCTGGGGCCCGGTCCCGCAGCCCTGCCCGGCCCCGCGCCCGCTGACTGGGCCCAGGCGCCGCTCGACCCCGCCGTGCGCGCTGTCCTCGTCGGCTTTGACGAGCACTTCAGCTACGCCAAGCTGTGCCAGGCCCTGCGCTACCTCATGCGCGACGGCTCCAACTGCCTCCTCGTCGGAACCAACCGCGACAACCGCCTCCCGCTCGAGGGGGGCACCGCCATCCCCGGTGTGTGGGGCTGCGGGAAGCTGGGGGGTGGCCGAGGGACTTGTTCGCTGCCCAGCGCAGGCTGGGAGGTGACCTTGATCCGTTCAGATCTGCCCGGTGGGGTCAGGGAGGTGGCCTCAGCCTGTTCAGAGTCGCCCCTGGTGAGTTCTGAGGCTCTGCTGTGCCCCTCGGACCTCCCTGCTCTAGGCTTGTACCTTCGTGTAGCAGTTTAGGTTTCCCCAAAAAAGGGGAAATCCTTGTTGATCCTTTGCTTGGGGAATAGCTGTCCCTTTCTGATCTTGATGTGGGACAGTATTCCAGATTTTTTGTGCTGCAACAGATGGCAGGATGAGAGGAAACAGCCTCAAGTTGTGCCAGTAGAGGCTGAGATTGGATATGAGGAATAGTTTCTTCACTGAAGGAATGGTTAGGCATTGCCCAGGATAGTGGTGGGATCACCATCCCTGAAAGTGTTCAAAAAACATGTAGCTATGGGGCTGGGGATGTGATTTATTGGTGACTTGGCATCGTTAGGCTAAGAGTTGGACTTAATGATCTTAGAGATCTTTTCCAACCTTAATGATTCTATGAAGTTTACAGCTGGTGACCTCAGGCTTCAGCAGATCCAGCTACTGATGCTAAGGCAGCAAAGCATACTAAAGCACACAGCATTGCCTAAGGGATTCATTATATTTCAAACTGACTTTAAGCTACACAATACAATACCTCCTAAAGCCAGGAGCCTTTTGCAGGGATGCTGGAGGACGGCTGATGGATGTTTTCTCTCCTCTCCCCAGGGACTGGCTGCCTGGTGAAGGCAGTGGAGACAGCAGCCCAGCGCGAGGCCTTCATCGTGGGCAAGCCCAACCGCTACATGTTCGACTGCGTGGTGAGCGAGTTCCACATCGACCCCGCGCGCACCATCATGGTGGGGGACAGGCTGGACACAGACATCCTCATGGGCAACAGCTGTGGCCTCACCACCCTGCTGACCCTCACCGGGGTCTCCACGCTGGAGGAGGTGAAGGGCCACCAGGAGAGTGACTGTCCTGCCAGGCAGAGCCTGGTGCCTGATTTCTACGTCGATAGCATCGCCGATCTCCTCCCGGCGCTGGGGGATTAGGAGAGCAGAGTGCTCAGCAGCCTCTGCAGCAGCACCCCGAGGAGGGGCCCCTATTAATCACCTTATGACAGTAATGTACTCCTAGGTTACCACCTGGAGTTAGGAACCCTTAGCTCTTTAAGCTCCTTGTCCTGGCGATGCGGTTGCGTTTACACCTCGGTCTCTAAATGCACTTTGATTCCCAGAGGATGTTGTGGTGTCACCCAGGTCTTGGGGTGTGTTTGTCACTGATTAGCCACACATCTCTCCAAATGTTTTGTGACCCCTCATGTCACATTGTTCTCTAGGCTGAGCTGAGTCTGAGGAGAAGAACCCAAGCTCTCCTCACCTGGAAAGGCTCAGTCTGGTTCATTCAGGGAGATGACTCTTGGGGTGTGCTGTGCTGAGAGAGGCGTGTGGTGGCTCAGAACTAGTGCTTGGCCTTAGGATGATTTGCTTTCTCTCTGGATGGGTCCTGTGGATCAGTAGAGCTGCTGTGAACATGATGTCAGGTCACAGAGACTGATTCTCTTGTCTCCTTGATTTGAGCACTGGGAATTGCACTTGTGAGGCAGGTTAGGATGATTCCACTTGAAGTATAGAAGTGGTGTCTGCTGTGTCCTGTGCTTGTCCAAGTGTCAGGTGTATATGTAGAGTACATGTACATACAGGAACTGCCCTGGTCCTAAATATATATCAGAATATATTTAAGTTATAAATTTAACTATAGTAGATAATATATCTTGTTTCCCAGAAGGGAGGATGAGAGGAATGTACTTCACCCATCACAGTAGGGTTTAATTCTCCTCAGCTCTTGCATTTGGCAATGCAGAAAGGCTGTAACAACATAGGACTGTCCTTCACTCCTGCTGCTTCCCAGAAATAACTGAATCGATTAGTAATGAATTAGTTCTTGTATTCCCTCAGCATCCCAACAGCCACTTTTGCCTTGGCTTTAGCTGCAGATCCTGGATTAACACTCAGTCCACAGGAGATGAGTGTGGAACAGCTGTAGGGCAGCTTCCACCAGCACAGTCCTGGGGGATACCAGCTGGGTGTGCCAACAGCACGTGCTTCCTTTAAACACCTGGGCTTAGGATCTTCCATGGGTGTCCAGAGTGGGCCTGGCACCACCTTGTCCCGAGGGCAGGGCTTGCTCCCTCAGGTGCTGGGGTCACTTGGATCTTCAGGCAGGTTTGGGTGACACACAGCACAAGCTCTGGAGTTGATTTTTCTGCTGGCTGAGTTGAAGGCCACAGAGGAAAGCTTTTGCAGTACAGAATTGAGTGAGAAATGAGATATGCAAAGAGTCTGCTTTTGTTCCATAGCTTCCACCTCAGCAGGGAAATGAAACACTGACCTTCCCTTGGCAGTGTCTCAATGCTGTTTCCTTCCACTCAGAACTGGATTTGTCACCTTGTTTGTGCAGCAATAACTGTGCAGTTCCTGGGGTCTTTTCAGTGTTAGAGGATTCCCTGACCTTGGGAAGGGGTGTTGCTCTGGACCTCAAGAGTTGTGCATGGATCACCCCTTCCCTGCTCTTGTCTGGAAGGTTGTGACTGCATAAGGTCACAGAGGCATTCTTACAGCTAGACCTTTCTCTGGCTAAGCTGGAAATGGACACTTTGGGTTTAGTGCAGGCAGGAGCTGACTTAAATGCTGTCTGCTTGGGTTCAGTTCCTCTGTCTGGTGCTTGGAATTCCGAACATGTCAAGGATTAAGCACTGAAGGCCAGGAGAGAGGTTCAGCTCTGCTCCAGCAGCAACTCCTGCCCTAGCAGGGAAGCCTTCCCTGGGTTCCTGTGTGCTGAAAGGTGTCAGTCATGCTTCAAAACTCTGTATCAGCTTCCAAATGGTTTTTAAACCTCTACTTGAGTTCACATTAAAATGACAAACCTGCTTGCCCTTGATGGTGTCTCCTTTTGTGGTCTCTTCTCTGTGAGCATTGTTGCTGCTGCTGTACCCTGTGGGAACTCTGGGAGTTAGGGATGCAGTTGGTGTCTGTCACCTTTATTCCTCAAGTGCCAGCATCAGGGAGAGAAGCCCAAACCCTGGAGGAGATTCCTTTGCTCCAGGTGCCCAGGGCTGGGCAGATCTCTTGGTGTGGGCTGGGATTTGCTCTTGTGAGTAGAGCACAGAGCAGGATGCAATACTCCTGTCCCAAGCAAGGTTTCAGAGAGCTCTTTGCTTCATCCCTGTGCCTCAGATGAGGCAGGGCATGCATTTCTTACAGCAAGGAAGTGACTGCTATGTGGCTGTGGAAATCTCAACCTATTGTGTGTGTGTCACTGCTTGTTTGGGGAGTTCCCTGTGCTGTGGGGAGCACTGCCTGCTCTCCAGCCTCTGTGTGCAGCAGCAGAGGTGGTGGTTTGACAGTTGTGACACTGCTCCTGTTGTCCCCAGAGCCACAGCACAGGCTGCTGCAGTTGTGCATTGCTCAACCATGGTGCTTGCTTGACTCTTCTAGGTGTGTGTTTGTCCAGAGGTTGAGTTCCTGTCCCCCAGAGGCAGTGTGCTGGAGTGAGGTGGTGATCTTCTGCTGGAGCATGGCCAGAGAAAGGCAAGGGAGCTGGGGAAGAGTCTGGAGCACAAGTGTGCTGAGGAGCAGCTGAGGGCACTGGGCTTGCTTAGGCTGGAGAAGAGGAGGCTCAGGGGAGACCTCATTGTCACCAACTCCCTGCCAGGAGCTTGGAGCCAGCTGGGGGTTGGTCTCTTCTCCCAGGGAACAAGTGAGAGGAGAAGAGGAAACAGCCTCAAGTTGTGCCAGGAGAGGTTTAGGTTGGACATGAGGAACGATTTCTTCCCTATGGTTGTTCAGCTCAAGTTCTAGTGATGACTTTGGAGCAGAGATCTTCTCTGGGGCCTGACCAAGGCAAGGTCCCTAGGTAGAACACAAGTGTGTTCTGTGCAGCCAAAGCTCCCAGGGCAGCAGCCTGCAGGCTCCCCAGTTGGCTGCAGCCCCTGGAACTCTGGCAGCAGGAAGAAGTTGCTGTTGAAATGTAGAAATCCCTGCTGACAAGGGCAAGCTGCCACTTCCTTCTGTTCATTGTGCCTCTGAATGAGCCTCCCCAGGGCCTGCCAGCAGGGAGGGCCAGCACAAAGCCCCCCATTGTCACCCCCACCCCCCTCCAGCCCTGCTCACAAGGTGAGCAGGAAGAGCAGCTTGAAGGCCTGACAGCATCCCTCAGCATCGCTCCTCCAGGGCTCCTCTGCCCAGGTGGCAGCTCTAAGGTTTCATCCTCCTGGAGGTCTGGCCTGAGGAGCTCCTGTGGCCACCAAGGACACCTTCTGACGTTTGGCAGATGCACTCTGAGGTGTCCCAGGCACCCTGGAGCTGGAGATCATGCCCAGCCTGAGCCTTGGCAGGAGGCAGAGCTGCAGGAGTCAGCTCCTCATCTGAAGGAGAGGATGGAGGTCGAGGCCAGCCCCAGCAGTGCTGCCTCTGCAGTGAGTATCCCTGCTGCAGAGCCTCCTGCTCTGCTTGCTTGCTTCTCTCTTGAAGGGGCTGAGTTGCTGCTCAAAAAGCTAAGGCTTTGTTCATCCCCAAGCTCAGCTCCTGACTCTCTCAGCTGGATTTTCTTGTCAGTGCTTGGATTACATGCTGTAAAGCCATGGTGGAACAGGGTAGGCAGGTCAGAGGTGCTGCAGAGCTACCAGACAGCCTCAACTGGGACCTGCTGAGGGACAGGACTCTCTGGAGCTCTCCTACTGCTCCTTTCCCACCAGAGGGAATGTTGCTAGCTCTTGACAATCTGCTCCTTGCTGCAGGGCTTGGCTGTGTTTGAATTGATGGGATTTCAGGGATGTGCACTTGTAGCTTGCTTCAGGCTGGTTGCTTTCTCTGGTGGATTAGCTCTGGAAGTTATGTGTTACCAAACAAGATCAATAAGTGACCTGGAGGCTTGAAGAGCCTGCTCCTGGTGGGATCTCTCCATGGGCATTGATTGACTTTGTCTGTGTGCTTCAGAGAGAGCTGAGCAACAGCTGATTGATTTTTACCTGTGGGCTGTGCACTAGAGATGGCTGAAAGCACATTTGTTCTGCTTGGTGAAAATGATTTGTGTGTGCCATTAAGTCCAATTTCTTTCAATAGAAGAGTTCAAGTCAATTTTAATAGAGCCACTAGAAGTGTCAAAGCTCTTTTGCTTCCAGGAACAGGTTGGTCTGCATGGAAAACAACTTAACCAAGCAAATAAACCATAGCTAAATGTAGAGAGAGGGGCAGGGCAGCAGGGTCACTCTGTTTCCAGTGCATCTCTTGGGGAGCTCTGCTGTAAACCTAACTAATTGAATTAGCTGCTGAAGCAGAGCAGCAGCAGCAGCTCAGCTCCTGCTCCTGCTCCATCCAGCCCTTCCTCAGGAGTGCAAAGTGCAGGAGGAGAGTGCTTGGCTGTGGGAGTGTCACATCTGGATAAAAGTGATGCTATTCCAGGGCTGCTCTGGTGTTTTGGTGGCTCTGCACTCAAACCCCAGCAGTCTGCACAGCAATTGGTGTCATGAATGGCATGGGGAAGAAAGCTAAGCAGCACAAGGCTTGGGTTTCATTCCTCTCCTCCTTTTGCCTTGGCTTCCAGGACAGGAGGGACACAGCACACCTCACAGCTCCCTCCAGGACCTTCTGGATCATCTTGTCCATTGCCTTATTTTTGGTAGCTGTTGGCATCAGCATCATGGGAGTTCTCAGCTTCTCCCCCAGCTCTGCTCAGGTGAGGGATCCTGATCCAGGTAGGAATCTTCCTTCTGCCCACAGCCCTGCTCTGGGTCAGGAGCACTATCCAGGAGGGGTGGAAGGGCTGAGGCCAGGGCTGTGCTGGCAGGGAGCTGAGCAGTGGCTGTCTGAGCCCTGCAGCATGCCTGCCACAAACTGCTGCTTCAATTAGAGGAACTGCAGGGCATGCTTTGCAGGGAAGAGCTGGGAGCTGAGGTTCTGCTAAGCTGGCAGCTTGCAGCCTGTGGCTGGAGCCTCTGAGGAGAGAGGGGAGTGTGCTGGCTCCCTGGGGAGCTGGGGCACAGGCTGCTGAGTGCCCTGGGCACTGCTGGCATCTCTCCCCCAGCACAGTGTGATGCAGAGCAGGCTGCTTCACAGCTCTGCTCCCCTCCCTGGGGACACAGTTGGCTTCTCTCTGTGGATTAAGAACTCAGGTGAGGCAGGGAAGTGTCCAGGTGAGGATGTGAGTGAGGAGATCCTAGAATCACAGACTTGTTTAGGTTGGAACAGACCTTTAAGGTCATGGAGTACAAGCACTGCCAGCTCAGCACTGAGCCATGTCCCTCAGCAGCACAGCTGCTTTGAACCCCTCCAGGGATGGAGACTCCAGCACTGCCCTGGACAACCCTTTTGGGGATGGAATTGTTCCTAATATCCAACCTAAACCTCTCCTGGTGCAACTTGAGGCTGTTTCCTCTTGTCCTTGGGAGAAGAGCTCAACCCCCAGCTGGCTCCAAGCTCCTGTCAGGGAGCTGGAGAGAGTGAGAAGGTCTCCCCTGAGCCTCCTCTTCTCCAGCCTAAGCAAGGCCACTTGCTGCTGTCCCCAGAGCCCTCAGGCAGGCAGTGGCAGCTGATGCTTGCTCTCATGTCTCTCTGTGCCCAGGCTGGCTCCCAGCTCCTCCGCCTCATCCTCCAGGGCCAGCAAGAGCCTCTGAGGAACCAGACAGCTCTGGTGGACAAGGCCAGGAGCACTGTCACCTACTACATAACCTCAGAGAGCAACCAGAGCTCCGTGGTGCTGTATGACAGCAGGAATGTAAGTGTGTTGGGATGGCTGAGCCTTGGTGTGGAGCTGAGCAGAGCAGAGGGGAGCTGGTGGAGGGGCAGCAGTCCAGACTCTTCAGTGCCTCTCTCTGCACCTTTAGTTAGGAGAGAGAACCCAGGGCAAGAGGAGTGTGCAGTTTGGGGCTGTGGATGCATGCCACTGCTTGCTGTAAGGAGGATGCTGTGTTTGCCAGGGCTATGTGTGCTACAAGCCTGAGGAGCAGCGTGTGTGTTACCTGAGGAGGATGGACACCTGGGACCTCCAGACCCTGCAGGCAGCTCTCAACACCTCTGAGCAGAGGGTAAGCAGCTGCTGTGGCTGATGGGGGGGTGGATTGAGCTTTGCATGGAGCCCCAGCTCCCTGAGAGCTCTCTGCTGCATGGCTTTGTGTTTGCAGTGTGACTCCTCATGGCTCTGTGGGCAGATTGTGTGTCAAGCAGACAGAAAGCCCCATTTTCTTGCCATCTGCTCTCCATCTCCTTGGGGCCTCCTTGTCCCTTGGCTGCCTGGGAAAGGAGCAGGCAGGAGTTAACAGGGCTCATGTCTCTTCCAGGCTGATCAGCTGCTAGCTCACAACAACCAGACCAAGTACTACTTAGAGTACCTGGGCATCCTGGCAGGGGAAGAGCTGGACCCCAGGAGCCTGGGAGAGGCTGTGCAGAGCCTGTGTGAGCACACATCCATCTTCTGGGTCAGGAGAGGGGAGGGTAAGTGCTCCAAGTCTCTCTGCAGAAAGGGAAGCATGCTTGGTTCTAGTTCCTCTGCTGCACAGAAGCTGATGCTTGGCCCAGGACAGGCACAGGTGACCTCTAGTTCAGTTTCAAACCATTGTTCAGTGCTCCCTGGGCACTGGCTTGTCCCCACAAGCTGCAGTGAGCCATGGTGCCAGCTGGGAAAGGCTCTGAGCCCCTTCCCTGGCAGCACAGCAGCAGAGCCCTGTGATGGCAAACAGCTTGTCACCTTCATCTTCAGCAGCAGCAGCCTGCTGAGCTCTCTTTCTCTTCTGGCTTACTCCAGCTTTCAAGAGGAAGATCCTAGCCTGAGGCTTTGCACTTAGTCTGGCTCCCCAGGGACTGCAGAAGCAATTCCTCTCACCCTGCTCCTCTTGTCCTTGCTCCTTTGGCAGGTCCAGGGAAGCAGAGGCTCATCTACCTATGCATTGACATCTGCTTTCCAAGCAACATCTGTGTGTCTATCTGCTTCTATTACCTCCCTGAGTAAGTCCTGCAGCCCTGGAGGCCTCTGACTGCCCTACATACTTGAACTGCATTCCTGGAAAGCCTCTGTTTTCCACAAGGAAGGGAACACCAGCTCCCCTCCTCCCCCAGCAGCTTCTGCTGAGCTCATGCTGCAGTTCAGGAGAGGTTAGAAGACAAACCCCTGCCAGGACTCTGCTCAGCACTGGCAGTGCAGACACTGTTTGCAGCTCTGCTGCAGGGCTGCTCCTTGTCCTTAGCTAGTAGGAGATGCAGGAATCCTCTGGAGTAGCTCTTGTTTCAAGCTTGGTCAGGCAGCAGGAGGTGGTTGGCTTGGAGTGCAGCTCTCCAAGTGACTCTGTGACATACACTCTGAATAAAGGGATTGCAAAGACACCAGCTGCCTTCCCTCTCTTTGCTCAGCCTCTTCCATCCCTCACAAAGGCTGATTTATTGGTTTTTTTCCCCCCACTTCAGGGTACAAGAACATCCCTAAGCTGACAGCAGCTAGTGCCACAGGGACTCATCCAGCTGAGCTGTTCCCAGCTCCCCTCAGGGTCCTGTGCCTCCCTCTGCCCTTCCCTGGGGTCCTCCCCCAGGGGCCAGGCATGCTTTGCTCAGAGCTGCAGAGCTCTCAGATCCCAGCAGAGCTGCCAGAGCCCAGGCCCTCTCCAGCAGAGGAGAGGATGATGGCTACAGGTGTGTGTCCCAGGCTCCAGAGCAGATGCTTCCCACTGCAAGCCCGAGGAGAAGCAGCAGAGCTCCTCTTCTTGCCAAGCAGCAGCATTAGCCCAGCACACTGTCATTGAAGGCAAGGCACACAACTGCTTTCTGGTGGCCACTGTATTCCCTCTTGATCTCTCCTGTCTCCACACACCAGAGTCTGGCCAGGTTATCCGAGGAGGCTGCAAGAGAGAGGGAAGAGAGATCAGGAGACACTTGCATGGCCCTCTACACTTCCTTTTGGATCACAAGACAGCCTTTCCCTTCATTCAACAGTGGGTAGAGCTGCTGAGGACAAGAAGAGAGCTGTGCAGAGCAAGCAGCTTTGTGCATCTCTGCATCCCAGGAGGTCTAAACTCATTAGTTCAGAGAGCAGTTCCTCTGCAAATGACAACAGGAATGTTTGGAAAGGACTGTGCTGCTGCACACTGGAAAGCAACAGCACATCTGAGGAGGATCTCTCCAGTTCAAACAGCTTCAGAGAGGTAGGAGAGAGCCCTGCAAGCTCCCAAGCTGGTGCACAAAGCTTTGGCAGTGCCCCACAGCAGCCTGGGCTAGTGCTGGGCCAAGGGCAGGAGCAGGGCAGTGCCTCACCTGTGACAATGTACTGGGAGTCCCCTGAGAAGGCACAGTCCCACATCCAGCCCCGAGATGTTTCCCCTGGGTTATTGCTCTTAATGCTCAGCTCTGTCATCAGAGAGAAGTTTGAAGTCCTCCAGATCTTACAGGTCTGATCTGCAGAGCAGGTAGCCAAGAGCCTGCAGGGAAGAGAGACACAAGGGCAAGCTCATGAAGTCATGCTGTGTGCCTGCTGTGGAGCAGGAATGACCTGGAGAGCTGTGTGCATTGCAGTCAGATTTCTCTACACCTCTAGCATCTACTTGGTAAGCTTTGAGCCTCACAGATCTGGGCAAAGACTACAGCAAGTTCATCCCTTTGCTCCCTGAGCTCAGCAATTTGATCTCAGCCTAAAGGTCAGCTCATGGCTGCAGAGCTTGCTGAGAGCACAGGGCAGGAGGCTGGGATGCCACTGGCAGCAACCCAGTGCTGGCATGGCCTGGGCCTTGAGTCCTGGGCTCAGCTTTGGGCTCCTCACTTCCAGAAGGACATTGAGGGGCTGGAGCGTGGCCAGAGAAGGGCAAGGGAGCTTGGGAAGAGTCTGGAGCACAAGTGTGCTGAGGAGCAGCTGAGGAACTGGGGTTGGTTAGGCTGGAGAAGAGGAGGCTCAGGGGAGACCTTCTCACTCTCTCCAGCTCCCTGACAGGAGCTTGGAGCCAGCTGGGGGTTGGGCTCTTCTCCCAAGGACAAGAGGAAACAGCCTCAAGTTGCACCAGGAGAGGTTTAGGTTGGACATGAGGAAGAATTTCTTCCCCCAAAGGGTTGTCCAGGCCTGTGCCAGGCTGCCCAGGGCAGTGCTGGAGTCTCCATCCCTGGAATGGGTTTAAATGAGATGGAGCTGTGCTGCTGAGGGACATGGCTCAGTGCTGAGCTGGCAGTGCTGGGGAATGCTTGGGATTTGATGATCTTAAAGATCTTTTCCAACCCAAATGATTCTGATTCCTGTCCTGGAGACCTGCAGGACAGTGTGGAGCCAGCAGCAGACACAGCTAGAGGCACAGCTGGCCAGTGGCTGCCCACAAGGGACCATCTCTTCCCCTCCCAGGAGGCGAGAGGCTGGCACACACTCACGTGGAGTCAGGGCTGAACTTGCACTGCAGAGCATAACGGTTGTGGGCTGGGATCTTGGTTTTGGGGATCAGCTGGGTCACCTCCTCTCCAATGCCACCAGTCAGGTTCCACACGTAGCAGTTTCCCTGGGCCAAGAGAGGTGGATCTGAGGCCAGGCTGGTGGTCACCCAGCCCAACAGAGCACAGCAAAGCTGCAGAGCAGTTCCTCTGCCCAGCCCTGGGGACCCCAGCCCCCCTGGGCTCACCGAGCTGTTGACAGCTGCCATGTAACTGGCATCGGGGTCAATGTGCACCGAGTTGACTGACACCTCTGGCTCGGGGATCAGCTGCTCGTTGTGGTCAGTCTTCAGGTCCCAGATGTGAATGGCACCACTCTGATCGCCCACGATCAGCTCTGCCTGCAAGACAACAGCAAGCTCAGCTCTCAGGAGAACCCCACAGCCTCAAGAGCATGCCTGGTTGGAAGCATCAGGGTCCTGTTTTGCCTGCTGATTGCCCAGCACGAGGGCTGCTCTGGAGCTCAGGGGCCTGCTGAGTGCCTCTGTGTGCAAGCAGAGGCTGAATCTCACCTTCCACTCTGCACAGAGATGCTGGCTGATGTTACTCTAAAGCCCAGAGCAGACAGTGGCTGCCTGCTGCCCACAACCATCACACAGCTCCAGCTCCAAGCAACATCCCCAGGAGCCAAATGATTTTCAACACGTCCCAGAAGTTGAGCATTCAGATGCAACTTGGCCAGGGAACAACTGAAGCACTCAAGAGTGTACAGAGACCTGGAAAACATGAGCCTAAATGGGTTTTTCTCTCTCTCCTTCTCAGGGGAAGGACAAGAGCCAGCTGAAGGGCAGGAGTTCTGGCTCCAAGCCCATGCTCAGAGCAGGAGACAATGCTGGCAGCTCTCCACTTACAACCCAGGCCACTTATTGACAGCCTAATGCTGTCCATGATTTTAGCAGAATCCCTAGAGGAGATCAGGTCATCAGGCAGAGCTAATCCTGTACCTGTGAGCAAAGGCTGCTTCCTGAGGAGGACAAATCATCACTTGATATATTTAGCTGACTGCACAGCATCTCCTCAATCCTTTGCCACCCTCTTAGCAAGCTAAGTACAGTTGCTAAAGCCAGCACAGCTCTAGCCAGGCCAGGATAACTGGATCAGCATCCCTGCAGAGGGAACTGCAGTGTGGGGAAGCTCTCTGAAGCCACCTCTGGGCTAATTAACAAAGCATCACCCCTCAGCTCTACCTGGAGGAGCCAGGAGATGGCAGAGGAGCTGGTGCTCACCTGGTTGGGGTGCAGGCAGACACAGTTTATGGGAGCATTCACCTGGAAAATCCGCTGGCACTGGAGGTTACGAGACCTGCAACAGAGCAGGGAGGGAGGAAGGAGTGTGTTTAAGAGCATGCATCCACCCCTGGGGTGCTGCTGGAGCAGGGGGGAGCTGCCTCTGCCCACCTCAGATCCCAGATCCTGGCCATGCAGTCCTCCCCACCCGTGTACATCCACCTGCCATCCTCGTGGAAGCCCACGGAGGTGATGTTCTTGCTGACGCCGTCGTAGTTAATGACGGGGTTGGGGTTGTTGGAGTTGAGGTCGTACATGCGGATGTGCTGGTAGCCTGCGGGGGGATGAGTGACCAACCTCTCCGTGCCCGGGGGCAGGGCTGGGGGGGCTGTGGGGAGGAGGAGGTCTCACCTGCGGCAGCGATCATGCTGCGGTCCGGTGTGATCTCCAGAGCGTTCACCTGCTGCCGGAGCCCGTTAAGGTCGGTAAGAAACAGCAGGCAGGACCCGAGCGGGGAGAGAGAGAGTGCTCCTGACCGTCAGCTGGGACATCGTGGCTGCGGGGCAGCGAGGAGAGGGGAGGGGGGGCGAGCCTCCCCCTGCCCTACAGACCTCCCCCCGACCCTCCCAGCCCCCTCCCCGCTTCCGGCGGGCCCCGGCGCTGAAGGATACGGAGTCCTGGTGCTGGACGGTGCGGGTGCAGATGCCGCTGTGCGCCTGCCAGAAGCGAACCGTGTGATCGTAACCGGCCGTGGCCAAGATGACAGGGTCGCTGCCCACCGTGCCCTGCGCCGCATTCATGGTCCTGCCGCCGGGGCCCGCTCAGGCCTTCCCCCGCTTCCCCGCAGCCGCCTCCCGCTCCCTGTCCCGGTCTCGTCGCTCACGCGTCAGCCCACAGCGGTGCGCCCGTGGCTCGTGCGGAGGCACGGAGATAGGCCCGGAACGCACTCGGTTATCGGCAGCCGGTAGCGGCAGCGGAAGGCTCCCGGCACGCAGGGTCACGGCTCGCTCCGCGCGTGCGCGTGGCCTCCCGGTGCCGTGCCGGCGGAAGGCGCATGCGGTACGTGAGGCCATGGGCGGGGAGAACGCGGGGAGGAGAGAGCGGTCCCGCCGGGGCCGCCAGGGGGCGCAGTGCCGGTTACTGGGAACACAGCAGGGACCTAACGGGGATAGAGCGGGGACAGAGCGGGGACAGGGGGCACACCGAAAACAGCACATAGCAAGCACCGAGGGCACATCGGGGACATAGCAGGCACCGAGCACTAAGGGCACACTGGGGACACAGCAGGCACCGGTGACATACCGGGATCACACCAAAAACACACCGGGGGTGAGCACCAGGCACCGGGAACACACTCGGGACACACTGTGAACACACACGGGATACAGGGCACGAGGGACACAGCCGTGACACATTCGGGCATCGGGTACACCGAGCATCCCCCGGGCACACACCCAGTATAGGAGGCACACACTGAGCCCGCCTGCGCCTGCCGGGTCACCGTGGTACACTCCCGATCCCGGGACCACCCTCTGGACCGGTGCCGCCGGGTCTCGCAGCGCGGCTGTCGCACCGGGCCCGGTCCTCGCTCTCCCGGTGTCTCCCCGCTGCGCTCGGAGCATCCCTCCTAATTTGCCGCTCGATCCCGCACCGCAGTGCCCAGGGCACCGGCGCCGTTCGGGCCCTTTAAGAGCGGCGGCGGCTGCGCTCTGTGCTCGTGCCCGTGCCTACACCCGCCGGTGGCGGCAGCGGCCCTGCACCTGCCGGTAAGGGCCGGGAAAACCGGGGATACTCGGGGCAGCGGCAGGGATCGGGGATGCAGGGATGGCCGGGAGAAGCGGGGCCGTCTGGGGGGATGCAGAGATGCCCAGAGGGATGCAGGGATGCTCGGAGGGATGCAGGGCTGCCCGCAAGCACACAGCTCCATCCTCTCCCTAGCCCGAGGCCGCAGTGGGGACCGGCCGCTGAGCTGTCCACTGGAGCCTGGAGCATGCCATGGGGTGTGGGAATGCCCAAGGGGTACTTAGGGATGACATGGGGTGCCCCAGGCTTGTGGGTGGTGCCCGGCAGAGCAGTGGGCTGGGTAGGGGCCGAAAGACCCTCCCCGTGCCCAGGGGCTGCCCCGTGTGTGCCTGGGATGGGTACGCAGGGGCCAGGACCTGCCTCCTCCTGCTGTAGCCCCACGGGGCTGGGGGCTCGGCCGCTGCCCCACGCAGGAGCCTCTGCCTGTGGGGCTGCAGTGCTGTGGGCTCTGGTGAGGGGCAGCTCACCCCGGCAGGGGCCAGGCTGAGCGAGGGAGGCTCTGGAAGCATGTGAGCATGGACATGAGTGGGCATGGAGCAGCATCCCTCTTGCCATGGCCCGTGCTGATGGGAGGGAGGAGGGTTTGGCTTGGCAATGGCTGGGGAGTGTCAGAGCAGGGCAGTGGGCACAGCTGAGTGGCATCAGAACCCTGTGAGTGTCCCCTGGGCTGTGGTGGCAGCTGCCACCCTGGGGGGGCACACAGCTCCATCCTCTCCCTAGCCCTGCTTCCTCCACATTCAGCTTTGGGTTTGCTTCCATTCTCCTCTCCTCCAGGCTTGGGAAGGGGAGCTGGGAGCATAACCCATGTGGAGGCAGGGAAGGGGTGAGGGTCTGACCCCCTCCTTGCCCCAGGGCTGCTGGGAGCACTGAAGTGCTTGTGAGGAGCCTCCTGGGGCCCATGGCAGCACATTCCCAAAGGGCTGGCAGAGGAGGATCATGTTCATAAATGCAGGGCCAGAGGGGCAGCATCCATCAGCTGAACCCTTGCTCTCCCTTGGCACAGGGGCAGGGAGCAGTGGCTTTCCCCAGCACCAGCCTGTGCCCATCCCACCCAGCCAGGCTCTGGGACAACCTTGGAGACCTCTTCCCAATTTCAATCAGGAAAACCTCCAAAGCTTGCCAGCTGACAGTGCCTGGCTAAATACTGATCCCTCTCTCCATCAGGAGCTGTGTTCCCATGGCAGCCTGAGCAACACTTGGCATATTTATGGACTCCCTGGGTGCTGAGCTCCCTGTGCCCAAGTTCCCCATGCCCAGGGACTGTGGAGCATCCCTCTGTCACCCAGTGGAGCTGAGCCCTGGGCTGGCAGCTGTCCCCAGCCTGGCACATCCCTGCTGTGCCATGCCAGCACTGCCAGGAGCATCCAGGACTGGGCAGGGTGGCTGAGGTTGTCTCCTGCAGCACCGAGTGGGAGCTGTCTTGTCCATGCAGGGCTATGAGCACAGGGAGCACAGTGTGGCCATGACCTGCCCCAAAAGCAGCCTCCTGCCCCACATGCTGTGTGTGAGCACCAGGGGTGGAGCAGGGATAGGGATGCAGCAGGGAGGAAGGTGGAGCAGGGATGAGGATGGAACAAGCATAGGAAGAGATCAGGGATGAAGGTGGAGTGGAGATAGGGATGGAGCAAGGATAGGGATGGAGCAGGGATGAGGATGGAGTAGAGATAGGGATGGAACAGGGGTGAAGATGGAGCAAGGATGAGGATGGAGCAAGCATAGGGATGGAGCAGGGGTGGGGATGGAGCAGGGATGGAGATGGAGCAAGGATGAGGAGGGAGCAAGGATGAGGAGGGAGCAAGCATAGGGATGGAGCAGGGATGAGGATGGAGCAGGGATGGAGATGGAGCAAGGATGAGGATGGAGCAGGGATGAGGATGAAGCAGGGATGGTGATGGTGGTGCCCTGCCCTCTGCCATGGCCTTGCTGGGAGCTTGTGCCCTGGGCCCAGCAGCTGCCAGGCTTGGCTCTGCAGGAGGTGCCAGGACTCCTGTGCCCCGTGGCAGCCTGCAGGAGGAAGGTGTCCAGAGGCCTTAGGGCTGTGTCTGGCACAAGGGCTAATTCCCAGCTGGAGCACGGGGTGGCTCAGCACAGCTCTGCCCTGCTGCCACTGCCCTGGCAATGCCAACCAAACCCTCCTCAGCAGCTGAGCTCCTTGTGCCCCAGCAGCCACCCAAATCTGCTTTACAGGTGCCAGAGCTGGATTGAACCCTGAACTCAGGCACTTTGGGTGGCAGCTTGCTGGCACTGCCCAGGGCTCCCAGCAGCAGCAGCCAGGCTGGGCTTGCCTGTGGCCATGCTGATGTCCATCCCCAGGCATGCTGCCATGTGCCCAAGAGGTCCCCGAGTCCCCTCTCCTCCATCCTCACCCTCAGGGTGACAATGCCATGCGTGGCTGCAGCATGCCTGCCCTGGGATGCCACCGCAGGCAGGCAGTGAGGCAGCAGCTGCAGGGCATCTCCTCTGGGGACCTGCCCTCCTGCCACCACCCTGTTTGCTCCTGGGCTGCCAGAGCCTCAGCAGGCTGTGGGCAGAGGCCCAGGCAGCTCTGGTCACCAACCCCTTCCCTGGGCCACAGGAGGAGGTAGGAGGGACATGGGACACCTCTCTGCATGGCCCCAGTGGGGAGCAGGGTGGCAGGAGAGGGGAGGGGTCTCTTCCATGTCCTCTTGCTCTGGCTGCCATGCTGCCCTGCTCAGGGGAGCAGGGGCTGCACGGGGTCCCCTTCCTTCAGCTGGGGTGTCCTGTGTGTGCCCCAGACATGGCTTTCCAGAGGAGCCACAGGCTGAACCTGCTGCGCCTCGTCGTGCTGCTCCTCGTAGCCTTGGCTGGCATCAAGTTCCTCTTCCGTGACAGGTGAGGTGACACCAGCACCCCAGGGACAGGGCTGGGGTCTGCAGGGAGGCCCTGGGTCATGCTGGGGGTGGGGAGGGGGCAGCTAGTGCCCCATGACACCTGCAGCCCTGCTCTGCTCCTTGCAGCTTTACCCTGGAGCTGCACAAGCATGCCAGCAAGGACAGCAGGTTCTGGGGGGATGTGGGTGACCCTGGCCAGGACACTGGCCCCCAGAGCCAGCCTCTGGAGATCTCTGCTGCAAAGATAACAGCTCCCAGGCAAGAGCCTGGCCAACAGATCACCAGGGACATCAGTGCCACCCAGATGAGGCTGGTCCACCTGGACCTCAAGGGAGCTGCACCCAGGGTCTCCTACCTGGAGCAGGTGAGGATGCCTGGGGACAGGGAGGAGGTGTCAGGGATGTCCTGTACTGAAAGGGCAGAGGCAGAGCAAGGCTCCACCTGCCAGCTGTCCCCACCAGCCCCTGGGCACCATGCCATCCCCACAGGCTGAGTCCCTCCTGCTCATCCCCCAGGTGTTCCCCCTCCTGTCCCAGCTGGGAGCCAACGGCATCCTCATCGAGTACGAGGACATGTTCCCCTTCAAGGGAGAGCTGGAAATCCTCAGGTCCCCCTATGCCTACAGGTGAGCTGGGGCTGTGAGCTGAGCCTGGGGGGGGCTGCTGGCCAGTGCCAGGGTGCCAGGGGCTGGCTGGGTGTGAGCCAGCCTGCGATAACCGTGGCCAGAGTGCAAGGCTGTGCCTGCCCCGCCAGGTCAATATTTGTGTCCCCATGGTAAAGTCCACACAGGTGTGGGGTGGCCAGGGACATATGGGCAGGGTGCCAGAGGAGGAGGAGGAGAAGGGAGTGCCCTCATGCTCTCCCCAACATCCTCTGGTGAGCCTGTCCCTGCCCTCCCAGCGAGGAGGACATCGAGCGCATCCAGCAGCTGGCAGAGCTCCACAGGCTGGACGTGGTACCCCTGGTGCAGACCTTTGGCCATGTGGAGGTAGGAGGTCCTGCTCCTCATCCTGCAGGAGGGAGGGAGGGAGGGTGGGCTTCTCCCTGGAACACTCCCTGACAGCTTGTGCTGTGCAGTTCATCCTCAAGCATGAGAAGTACCAGCACCTGCGGGAGGTCGAGCGCTTCCCCAACAGCTTCAACCCCCACGCCCCTGACACCCTGGCCCTGCTCCAGAGCATCCTGGCCCAGGTGATGGAGAAGCACAGGCACTCCACCTGGCTCCACATCGGTGCAGATGAGGTGACTGGGGGGCTCTGCAGGGGCACCAGGGCTGCTCTGCAGGGATGCTGAGCTTCTCCCTTCCTCCAAATCCAGGTCTTCCATCTCGGTGAAGGGATGGACTCCAAGAACTGGATGAGCCTCAACAAGGCTGACCCGGGGAGCATGTACCTGCAGCACGTGCAGGAGGTGCTGAGCTTCCTCAGCAGGCACTACTGGGGGCTGCGGGTGCTCATGTGGGATGACATGCTGAGGAAGATCAGCGTGGGAGCCCTGAGGGGTGAGAGGATGGGGAGGGCACCAGCCATCCCTGTGGCCACCCTGGCTGGGGCACAGGCCTCAGAGGAGTGTGAGGAGCTCTAGACATCCTCCCACCGCTGGCACTGGCACCCATGTCCCCATCCCTGCTCCTCCCACAGAGTCTGGCATAGCCAAGCACGTCTCGCCCGTGGTGTGGTTCTATGCACCTGACTTTGAGCCTGAGCAGATTGGTAAGGTGACATGATGTGGGGACAGCCCTCCTGAGCCCCCTAAACCCCTCAGGGGCAGTGGCACTGGTGGCTCCCTCCTGTCCCACTGCAGGGCCATTCCTCACCAAGTATGCAGAGAGTGGCTTTGAGGCAGTGTGGTTTGCCAGTGCCTTCAAGGGCACCACAGGACCTGCCCAAACCTGGCCCCCCCTGAGCTACCACCTGAAGAACCACCTGAGCTGGCTGAAGGTGATGGAAGCCCTGCCAGGGCTGGCCCCACTGCGCTTGCAGGGCATTGTCCTCACTGGCTGGCAGAGGTGAGGGCAGCAGGACCACCCCCCCACTCCCCATCCTCCCTGGTACCACCACAAGCTGATGGTGTGGCTGCCCCTGCTCTGCAGGTATGATCACTACTCAGTGCTGTGTGAGCTGCTGCCTGTCAGCATCCCCTCGCTGGCCATCTGCCTGCAGACCCTGGTCAATGGTGAGCCACTGTCCTGCTGCCACGCTGCACCAGTCCTTGATGGGCTCATCTCCTGCCCCACCACCCTGGGGATGCTAGAGTGGGGGGGAGGTAGGGGAAGGAGAGCTTCAGCTCACCCAGTTTTGGGGCTGTGGTGAAGGCAGGGTGAGCACCTGATGGTGAGGTGGCCTGGGCTCTTCTGTCCCTCTCCTCATCCTCCCCAGGAGGCTTCACAGAAGAGGCAAAGAGGAAGGTGCTGGACACCCTGGGCTTCCAGAGCATGCAGCTGGAGCAGAGCACGTGGTGGGTGACACAGCCTGGCCATGGCACTGCCACTCTGCTTCCATCAGAAGGGATGCAGAGGAGGGGAGCAGGGGGTTGGCTACCCAAATGCCCTGGCCCCAGGGTCCCAGATCCACCTGGGGTGAGGGTGGATCCCCTCCAGCTACACAAGGTGATGGGTTTCCCCCAGCCCAGAGCCTTGGTATCACCAATGCACCTCTGAGCTCCTCCTCCCTTTCCCCAGCGAGGGGAGGGGAGCATTCCCTGGTGCAGAGATCTACCACCTGGTTGAGCAGGTGAACAGCCACCTGAAGGAGAGCATCCTCAAGGCCCTGGAGGAGGAGAGGTAACGGTGGGAGGCACTGGGCTCAGCCAGCTCTGGCCACGGGACTGGAGCACGAGGGCTTTTCCATGGCTGGCGTGCAGCTGCCCATGGCCAGGTGCTGCCCTGCTGCCTCCCCAGTGCCATCAAGGGCTGGTTCAGCCCCTACCATCGGAAGCACCAGTTTGGCAACCCCCGCAACATGGAGAGCTTTGGCAGCAAGGTGCTCAAGTATGTCCTGCTGCACACCTGAGTGCCCACCTAGGGCTGGGGGATGGCCCAGGCTCGGTCTGGAAAGAGCTGGACCTTTTGCTCTCCCTGCCCCCCCACCAGGCTCCATGAGGACTGGGAGAGCTTCATCCGTGAGCTGCGTGCCCACTTGGAGAGGGTCTACTTCCCTGACACGGTGGAGGAGTGGCTGGAGGAGAACATCAACCCCTCCCTGGACCAGCTGAGGGACCTGGTGCGGGATTACCAGGCCATCATCCGCCTCAAGGGCCGCCCCAAGGTGACCCAGGGGCCACGGTCCCCCCAGCTCCCACTGCCCCCCTAGGATGAGCTTCGGCTTCTGCTGACTGTGTCACTGCCTTGGTTTGTACTGTACAGAGCTCCTGCACCTCCCACCTCCTCAATAAAGTATTTTCATAGATGCTGCTGGCTGCTCTGTCCCCTCCCCAGGCAGCTGAGAGGGAGCTCAGGGTCTGTCCTGTGACAGCACTTGGCCTCCTTGCTCCTGCTCTGCCGGAGCTGGAGAGGCTGGCAGCCAGGGTGGAGGGCACAGAGAGGGCAGCCCATGCCCCACAGGGATGCCCACATGCCTCATGCTTCCCTCAAGGATGGCCATGCCCTCTGAGCAGGATGGGATCCAGCCTGGTGTGGCTGCTGTGTCCTGCTGGGATAGGACAGTGCACAGGGGTATGTGTGGGCTCTTTGCCACTCTCCCACCACCACCTGCTCCCCAACCTGGTTGGTCATGCCCCTGGCTGAGAGGAGATGGAGATGAGTGTTGGCTGAGGCACCCAAACCCCCACCTGGGGCACCCAGAGCCCCCCAAGCTCCCCAGACCCATCTTTACCAGCAGCCACCACTGTGAGCCCCTGGTTGCTGGCAGAGGGCTGAGCTGAACCATCCTGCTGCTTTCATCCCTTCCTTCCTCTCCATTAACCCAGCACCCAGGACCCCATGTGCCCCCAGTCCCATCCTGCCTTGGCCAGGAGCCTCCTCCACAGCCATGGGGTAGGGGACAGTGGGGGGACCCCAGCATGGGACAAACCCTCCTGCTGCCTCCAGCTGCTGTGAGAGAAGGTTTCCAGGTGCCTGCTCCTCCCCGGTGCCCAGCTCCAGGGCAGGGGGGAGGTGAAAGCAAGCCCCCTCCTCATGCCCGTGGCTCTGCCCGTTCCAGGCACCGTTTTTGGCTCAGCACGAGCAGGGCAGAGACACAGACATTTCACTACACATTTTTCTGCTCTGCAAAGACCAACCCAACTTGGCAAGAGCCCGGAGGGAGCCGCAGAAATGCGAGGCGGGCTGAGACTCCTTTTTTCCTGCTAAAGCTTAGCTCAGCCAGGGAAGGAAGGAGGGAAGGAGGGAAGGAGGGAGGCTGTGCACCCCTCTCAGCCCCACACAGCCTGCTGCCCCGTGTCCTGCCTCCCTCACAAAGCTCCTGGTGCCCAGCAGGGTCCCCAAGGGCTGGCAAGTGGGTGCCGGAGCCCAGCAGGAGCGAGCTGTGGGGCACAAAGGGAGCTTTGTTGAGGAGCTTGGTCTGTTGGGAAGCGGTGGCAGATGCGAGGGAAGCCCCCGAGCTGTGCGTGAGGACCCCCCAGCCCCGGGAGCCCTGCAGCAGCTCAGACCCCCATGCAGCCACACACAGCCAGGCTGGGGGATTAGAGGGCAGATTAGACAGCGTTTGGCGCTGGCAACCCAAATGTCCTGGATTGGAAAGTGGGGGTGGGGAGAGAAGACAGACCCTGCTGTCCTTTTGAAGGGGGGGGGGTCAGCACGGAGCTGGGGGCTGCAGAGGCTACCCTTGCGCTCCAGTTTGGGGTGCATGGGCCAGTACAAGGTGGGCAGGGGGCATCAGGGGGGAGATTAGGTGATGTTTGTCTAGAGTTTGCTTGGTTCTCTCTGCCACAGACACTCACAAGGGTCTGCAGATGCCTGTCCCCTTGTCACTGCACCCTCCAGAGCACCACAGCTCCTGTCCCCATCTTGCTTGCAGCAGCCAACTGGGCATCCCCTGGGTTTGCTGGAGCTGACACAAGGCTTTTAGACAGTAACTCATCTTGGAGGGCAGGAAATTGGGCTGATTTTGTGCAGGTGATGGTCTTGCTCTGCACTGCCTGGGCACCAGGAGCCCATTAATGCCTTGGCTATTATTACTGGCCACATTTCCCATCTGGTTTGTCAGTGTCCTCAGCCCAGCCAGGTACCCTCCACACCTGGAATGTCTTGGCCGTTTGAGCCATAAAAAAGGGGGAAGGGGAGGAATGTCCCTGGCCATTGTGCTACAGAAGTGGAAAATTAGGCAGTAATAAGGACATTAGTTAAAGAAATTGAGGAGCTGCTCCTGCCTGGTTCCTGTTATCAGCCACCACAGGCTGATGCTCCAGAGGGATGAGATGGGGATCGGTGAAGGGCTCCCTGGGGAGTACCAGCTGCCCCAGATCGGGGTCTGGGTGCCCCAGGTAGGGGTCTGGGTGCCCCAGATGGGGGTCTGCGTGCCCCAGCCAGCCCCCAGCCCCATCTCTTCTCCCTCTGTGGCCACTGCCACTCCCCAGAGGATCCTCCCTGAGCAAGAAGAGGCCCCGAACAAGCCTTCCTCCCTTCTGCCTCCGGGGGGCCGCTGACACCTCCCAAGCTCATCACACACCACGACGGCAGCTTCCCTCCGGGGCATCCCCCGAGCCTCGCTCGGCACCTTCCTCCGCACCGNGTAGCTCCGGCGCGGCGGAGCCATGGGCAAGGACCAGGAGCTGGTGCAGGCGGTGAAGGCGGAGGACATCGCGGCCGTGCAGAAGCTGCTGCAGAGGCCCAAGCCCGGCAAAGCCAGTGAGTACCGCGACGGAG
>VWZO01008623.1:54836-64959 GCA_013396975.1 Bucco capensis
CAGTGAGTACCGCGACGGAGGCGGCGGGGCCGGGGCCGGACCGGACCGGGAGCTGTCTTACCGGTGGAGGTGAAGGGGAGGATGGGTACCGGGGCCCGCATCCTTGCCGCTGCTCCCGGGCCCAGGCTGGGATATCTCCCTATCCAGCCCCGGAGCATCCCCCTGGCCCTTCCCCGCCGGGGAACGGAGATGTGCCAAGGGACCGACCCCCCTTCCCCAAAGCCCCTTCCCGGTGGCTCCCGGTATATGTGTGTGTGTGGCAGGGTGGGGAACAGCCCCGCGGGGAGGATGCTCCAGCGCTGGGCTCGGTGCTGTACAGGACCACCCTGCCCTACCAGTCCCGGTACCAACCCCCCCCCCTCTTCCCCCGGTGTACCGGGCTAACGGACTGCCCTTGCCCTGCACCCGGGAGCAGCACCGGCGAGCTGGGGCAGCGGGGGGAGGTCAGCATGGGGAGGGGGCTGCGGGTGGGCAGAGCTGGGGCTATCTGCATGGAGCGGGCTGTGTGTAGCCGGGAGGCTCCCGGTGGCTGCTCTGCTCTGCTCTGCGTGGGTCCGCGCGGCAGGGACGTGCGTGGTGGCTGTGCGTGTGTGGCTGTGTTTGGGTGCCTGGCTGCCTTTGCGTGGCGGTGGGTGCCCTGGCATATGTGTGTCTGGATGTGGTGTTCCTGCGTGGGGGATGGATGGATGGATGGATGGATGGAGCGAGCTCCCTGGGTGCATCGCTGCGGCTGGCTCTGCACGGCTCCGTCTGCCTGCCTGCCTGTCTGTGTGTCCAGGCAGGAGGCTCTGCCTGTGGAGCTGTGTGTGTACGTGTGTGTGTGTGTTGCTCCAGGAGTATCTTGCTCCCTTGCACGGTGCATGGAGCTGCTCTGCTGAGGCGTTCCACCCGGGACTGAATTATTCATGGTGCTGATGCAGCTGCAGGTTGCAGGCCTGGTGTGTGGGACCATCCCTGGGCACGGGCAGGGGATGATGGGGAGCACTCGCATGGCAGCAGGTTGCTGGGCACGTGGCCTCTTAACCACTGCACCCCACATCCCTTCCTCCAGAGATGAGTGCTCCCCAAATGTGGATATCCCTGTGTCCCTGGAGCCATGCAGGGCTGCTGTGATATCCCCCAGCCCTGGTTGTGCAGGGGTGTTCCTGGACAAGCAGGACCAGTGTGGTGTGTCCTGGTGGCAAACAGGGCTGGTGTGGCATGTCCCGTGTCCTCGATATAGTGCAGGGGCTGGCATGGTGTCCATTGTGTCCTGGTGCTGAGCTTGGCCAGTGTGGCATGTCCCTGGCACTGAGCAGGGCCAGTGTGGCATGTCCCTGGCACTGAGCGGGGCCAGAGTGGTGTCCCTTATGGGGTGCAGGGCTGCTGTGGTGTCCCCCATGTCCTGGTGCTGAGCAGGGCTGGTGTGCCATCCCCCATGTCCCCGCTGTAGTGCAGTGTCCATCATGTCCCTGGTCCCATGCAGGACTGGCCTGGTGTCCTCCATGTCCTGGTGCCATGTAGGGCCAGCGTGATGTCCCCTGTGTCCCCAGTGCCATCGTTGCTGTCGCTGCCAAAGACCTATGCAGGGAGAGAAGGGGCTCCAAGCACAGACCCCTCCCCTCCTTCATCCCAACCTGCTCCAGGTGCTGCCACTTTCATGGCCTCTCAGAGCCAGCTGTGGGGATGGGGACAAGGCCTCCCTGTGCACCTCTCTCCCATCCCTGCTGGCCTGGGTGCACAGCTGGTGTTGCTGTGGCAACGGCCAGTGGTGCTGGAGTGCCACCACCACCACTACCTCCTCCTCCTCCTCCTGCATCCCTCTCCTTCCCATCCCTGCTCTGCTGCATCTCCCACCCTGGCTGCTCTCTCCCACTGCAGAGCCAGAGGTCCTCCCCATGCCAGGCTTGTGAGTGAGGGACAAGGGACACTCAGTGAGGCCAAGCCTCGTCAGCTTGCTGTTGGATGGAATTCCAGCTGTGGACATGAGGGGAGGCTCAGTGAGCACCTCCAGGCTCCCCACTTCAGGATGCTGCCATCCCATGGGGAACCATCCTGGGATGCAAGCAGAGCTGCAGCAGCTAAGAGGGATCACTGCTTCACCAGTGCTCTGGGATGCAGGGACAGCACGGAGCAGGAGCCAGACCCTGTAGTGGGGACATGATTCCCTGGACAGGGCCTTGTCCAGCTGCCTCCTGCTCTCCATGGTGCCCTCGGCGTGCCGATGCCACGCGTGCCTGCGGCTGTCCCGGCACGGGGCAAGCTCTGTAACACAGCTCTGGGAGCTGCAGAATATCCTATTCATGTGGGGCTTTAATAAATGAGATTGGAAGCAATCCCTGCGTGAATTACCACGAGTTCCCATGGCAACGTGGGGCCCAATTTTAGCCTGGAAGAGGCTGAGTTTGTGGGGCCTGGCCGCAGCACCCGCCTGCTCCCTGCCCAGGGCATCCAGCAGGGAGGAGGTTGGCTGAGAGTTACACACATCAGAGGCAGGCATTTGGCAGCAAACTCTTTTTTTTTTTCCCTTCCCTTCCCTGTCCCCTCCTTCCTGCTGCTACCTTGAAGAATTGTAGTGACTTGGCGTTTTCCCTGCTTGGTTCCCCCACCTGGAGTGCCATGGGATGGGATAGGACCATGGGGTGACCCCAAAGCAGCATCCATGGTCACCACACTGTCCCCATCCTGGGCATCCAGAGCTTTGGGCAGCAGGAGATGGGGCTGTGCTGTAGCCTTTTGTGGTTCCTCAGCCAGCAGGCTCTGTCCTGGTGAGCTTAGTGCCACCAGCAGCTCATCCATCTGGGAAACACAGCCAGCCATGCCATGAGAGGGACCTGGAGCTGAAGGCTTGGCCTTTGTGCTCTGCCTTCTCCCCCAGGCTGGGCCAAGCAGTTCCAGGTTAGCTTTGGTGGTGATGGTTGAACTTGGTGATGTTGGAGGTCTTTTCCAGCCTTAGTTGTGATGCTGTGGTTCTGCTATGTGCACAAGAGATGTCCTAGCACATGGTCCCATGGTGCTGGGGAAGCTCCCAGGGTGGGACTGGATGGGAGCTGGGATCACTGCTTCACCATGGTCTGGGATGCAGGGACAGCAAGGAGCAGGAGCCAGAGCCTGTGGTAGGGACATGAGTTCCCTGGACAGGCCCTTGTCCAGCTGCCTCCTGCTCTCCAGTGCATCCTCCTGCTCCATGGCCAGTTAATTCTGGGCTGCTTGGGGTTGGTTATTTTTTCTGGCCTGCGTTTGATTGCATTAATAATCTCTTCTGATAAGAGTATTTAATAAAACCAGGCTAATATGGCGCAGTTAGGAAATGTCTTTGACATTTGACAATTCAATTTCCATGCAGTAAGAGGCAGGGCAGCTGCAAATCCAATTGTGGTGCAGTGCCCAGGCTGCACGTGGCCACAGGAGCTGCCCTGCTCCTCCAGGGACACAGGGCACTTCCCTGGATGCCAGCTGTCCCTAAGGGCTCCATGGCCATGGCTGCTGGGGCCAGCCTCCTCCTCCAGGCCAAGCAGGATGGCTGGAGCAGGAGGAAGAGTTTGTAGGACCAGATCCTGTGGCTCAGCTGGGAGGATGCAAAGGGATTTGGGGACCCTGTGCATGCCCTGTGCCATGTCCAGGCACTGCTTCCACATCCTCTCAGCATGGATTCAGTGGCAAAATGCCCAAGGGGTGCACGGGGCAATGCTAGCCCAGGGTGATGCTGCTGGCATGGGGCAATGGGGCTGCACCCCAGGCATATCCCAGGGATGAGGAGCCTTTGGGATGGTGGTCAGAGCTGAGTGAAGAGTGTGTCAGCAGCTCCCTCAGAAACTTCTTGCTGGAGTTTCCAGGCTGCCTGTGAGAGCTCCCTCCCAGCAGCACTTGGCAGGCTGGTGCAGGCTGGCGGGTGCCAAATTTCCTTCCAGAGGGGGATTAGTACTCAGCCCGGGGTGACAGCTCACTACTTTAGGTTTTCTTGCCTCTTTCTCTGTCTCCCTGACTGGGTTGGAGCTGTGGGTGCAAGCCCTGCCCTGACCCATTCCCATCTCTGCAGTCCCTGCCCCCTGAGGGATGCTGCAGAGGACCTGGGGCTGTTGGCCACCAGCACTGAGACACAGCAGGACTGTGGGCTGGCAGCTCCAATCCCAGCTCCAGGCTCCCTCACTGGCCTGGATTTTGCTCCTGACAGTCCCCAATTCACCTGGCTTGACACCAAACAGCCTTTTGCCAGTAGTGGGTGGCCCCTTGTGCCCAAAGCTCTGTGCCAGGGCTGCTGGCTCTGCCTGTTTCCTGCACCAGGACCTTGCTGCTGGGCTTTGGGGTGCTGCTTGGTGTCATGCCCAGGGCTGAGGTGATGCTCCCCGGGAGTGGATGAGGATGTGGCAGGGCCAGGCTGCCCACGAGGGTGCTGGGGATGCTCTGAGCCTCCCTCTGCAGCCTCCCCTCTGCTGCCAGCCCATTGTGGTTTCCAGTAGCCAAGCTGCCTTCTGGCTCCTCTTTGCTCCTGTTAACTCTTCCCTCCCCTTCCCAGCCACCAGCAAATGCTGCAGTCAGCCCTCTCCCCCTCAGCTCCATCCCCCTGGGTGCCCCCAGCCCCTTCCCCTTGTGGGGCTTGCTGGGCCCAGAGGTGGCAATGCACAGTGCTGAGCCAGAGACTGCTTGGATGCTGAAGTACTGCTGGATCCTTAGTGAACTTATGTCCTGGGCATGTGGGGGCTGTGGGATTGCTGGTGAGATGAGTGCTGGAGGGACCATGATGCTCAGGGCTGTGTGTGCCATGATGCTCACATCCATGTGCATCCCTGTGGAGCACCAGTGCTGGGCCCCAAAGAGCTGGGGCTGCTGAGAACTCTGCTGCCCTTGCCAGCTAAAGGTGCCTTTCCCAAGTGGGCAGATAGTGTTGGAGCATTCAGTTGAATAGCTGATGTTGTTACTGCCAGGCCAGGCTGCCACTGGCAAGGGGAAGACATTGGGAAGCAAAACCCATCTGGGCTCCTGTGTGTCTGCTGCTCCATCACCACTTTGTGCCCTGGCTGGGGCTGAGTGTGCCATGAGGATGGGCAATGCCAGGCTGTCAGCAAGCTCATCCCATCCCATCCCATCCCACAGCTGGCACATGTGGGACTCTCCATCCCAGTCCTCTCCCTGGAGCAGGAGTGATCCCTGCCTCTTGGTGCTGAGCTGAGAAGGATCTTTTAAGTGCTAATGAAATGTTAATAGTATTTTTCCAACTGAAGACAGGAGCAGAAAATGAGGTGTTTAAGTCTGGGCTCAGCTGAGACAGGAGCAATCAGCCTGAGCAATGGGAAAGGCAGGGACACAGCAGCAGGCTCAGCACAGCCAGCCAGCCCCACGCTGCCAGGCCTGAGCCAGTGATGGATAGCAGGGTGCTGGGATGGCATGGCACAGCAGCTGCTGCCAGCGCTGCCAGGCTCTCCTTGCCTCTCCCCACAAAGTCACTGCTGGCCCCATGGGCAGAGCTGAGGTGGCTGTGGGGCTGGGGTGCCTTGGGGAGCAGCAGGGTGGGGGCACCCCAGCTCTGTGCACTCCTAGCAGCTGGAGATGGAGATGGAGGAGCTTTGAGATGGTGCCCAACCAGCTGCCATGGGCACAGCTTCTCTGAGCATCATGCCTGCTGGAGCCAGCGTGGCTCTGTGTGTCCCTGTGTGCAGCAGGATGTGTGTGTCCTGGGCCTCTATGCATCCCTGGGAACGTGTGTGCATCTGGCCTGTGCATCCCTGTTGTGTGCCTCTCTGCATCCATAGCCATCCTGGGACCTCTACCCTGTGCATCCATGTGTCTTGTGTGCTTCTGTGCATCCATGGACATCCATGTGTCTTGTGTGCCTCTGTGCATCCATGTTCATCCATGTGCATCCCTGTTGTGTTCCTCTGTCCATCTATGTTCATCCATGTGCATCCCTGTTGTGTGCCTCTGTGTATCCATGCACATCCATGTTCATCCCTCCTGTTCATCCCTGTCTTGTGTGCCTCTGTGCATCCATGTACATCCATGTGCATCCCTGTTGTGCTGGCAGTGGCATCCATGGACATCCATGTGCATCTCCCCTGTTCATCCATGTGTCTTGTGTGCCTCTGTGCATCCATGTTCATCCATGTTCTTCCCCCTCCATGCATCCATATGTCTTGTGTGCCTCTGTGCATCCATGTGCATCCTCCCTGTGCATCCCTGTGCCTGTGTGCCTGCTCCCTGTGCATCCCTCCATGTCCCTGGCTGTCCCAGCTCTGCAGCCTGGTGCTGAGTGTCTCTGGGTGGCTGATCCCTTCCAGATGTGGCTGCTGGGAGCCCAGCTGTGTGCTGCCTNATGTCTTGTGTGCCTCTGTGCATCCCTGTTCATCCATGTACATCCCTGTGCCCGTGTGCCTGCTCCCTGTGCATCCCTCCATGTCCCTGGCTGTCCCAGCTCTGCAGCCTGGTGCTGAGTGTCTCTGGGTGGCTGATCCCTTCCAGATGTGGCTGCTGGGAGCCCAGCTGTGTGCTGCCTGCTGGCCAAGGCCTGCCCAGGGGGGTTTATTTGTGCTGGGTGGCTGCTGGCAGGCTTGGAGCAGACAAAGCAGCCTCCTGCCCAGCTCCTGCATTGCAGCTGGGCTGTTTACTGCTCGTGCAGCTCCACAGCACCTCCTCTCCCTGCTGCCTCTGCTCACATCCTCAGGCTGCCTAAGCCTTGGCAGCAATGAGCAAGTGGTCCTGCCCTGGCCCTGCCTGCCCCCCCTCCCCACTGCAAACCATGCTGCTGCTCCCTCCTTGCAGGCTCAGCTTGAGCAGGTGAGGATAATGCTGGGCAGCAGCAGCATCTCTTGCCCCAGCTGGAGGTGAGTGGTGCCAGCATCTTCCTCTCTCTGCTTGCCATGGCCTGGGCAGCTCAGGCATTGAGCATTGCCACTTGCAGCCACGCTGGGATGGAGAGGCAAACATCAGCTGGCAGTGAGCTCCTCCTGTCCCCTGCCGTGGGGACTCGTTGCAGGCAGGGTGATTGTTGGCAGTGAGCTGTTTTGGGGTGAGCTGGCTGCCGGTGAACGCGGCACGGCAGCAGCAAGACATTCCCGTGGAGACAGGGGTGGGCGTGCAGCTGGCAGCGGGCCGGCGGCAGCACGCACAACGGGGCCAGGGACATGCTCACTGCTGCTCCCAGGGGACCTGAGGTGGCACCTCCTGAGCCATCTGTGGAGCCACCCCTGCTGTCAGCTCCTCTGCAGCCCTGCTTGCATGAGGCCAAGAGGCAGAGCAGTGTGGCACTCTGAGTTATTCTGGGCTCAGCCTGGCACTGCAGAACTTTTTGGGGGGCACAATGTGTGACTGAGCCCCAAAGTGGGGCTGGGGCTGCTCTAGGGCAATGCAGCTGATGCTTGGCCAGGCTTCTGGCAGCAGGCAGCAGAGGTCAGGTGAGGATACAGAGTGTGGGGATGGCCACAGGAGAGGCTCCCCTGGCCATCTCCATCCTCAGGGTTTGAGCAGCTTGCCTCTACCTGAGGTCACCTCTCTTCCCCATTCCCAGCCCACAGGGTCAACTCGTTATCATCCCTTGGGATGGAAAACTTTCCTCTTTTTATGTAACAACGAAAAAAATCAGAGAGGAGTCCNCCCTGGCTGTCCCAGCTCTGCAGCCTGGTGCTGAGTGTCTCTGGGTGGCTGATCCCTTCCAGATGTGGCTGCTGGGAGCCCAGCTGTGTGCTGCCTGCTGGCCAAGGCCTGCCCAGGGTGGTTTTATTTGTGCTGGGTGGCTGCTGGCAGGCTTGGAGCAGACAAAGCAGCCTCCTGCCCAGCTCCTGCATTGCAGCTGGGCTGTTTACTGCTCGTGCAGCTCCACAGCACCTCCTCTCCCTGCTGCCTCTGCTCACATCCTCAGGCTGCCTAAGCCTTGGCAGCAATGAGCAAGTGGTCCTGCCCTGGCCCTGCCTGCCCCCCCTCCCCACTGCAAACCATGCTGCTGCTCCCTCCTTGCAGGCTCAGCTTGAGCAGGTGAGGATAATGCTGGGCAGCAGCAGCATCTCTTGCCCCAGCTGGAGGTGAGTGGTGCCAGCATCTTCCTCTCTCTGCTTGCCATGGCCTGGGCAGCTCAGGCATTGAGCATTGCCACTTGCAGCCACGCTGGGATGGAGAGGCAAACATCAGCTGGCAGTGAGCTCCTCCTGTCCCCTGCCGTGGGGACTCGTTGCAGGCAGGGTGATTGTTGGCAGTGAGCTGTTTTGGGGTGAGCTGGCTGCCGGTGAACGCGGCACGGCAGCAGCAAGACATTCCCGTGGAGACAGGGGTGGGCGTGCAGCTGGCAGCGGGCCGGCGGCAGCACGCACAACGGGGCCAGGGACATGCTCACTGCTGCTCCCAGGGGACCTGAGGTGGCACCTCCTGAGCCATCTGTGGAGCCACCCCTGCTGTCAGCTCCTCTGCAGCCCTGCTTGCATGAGGCCAAGAGGCAGAGCAGTGTGGCACTCTGAGTTATTCTGGGCTCAGCCTGGCACTGCAGAACTTTTTGGGGGGCACAATGTGTGACTGAGCCCCAAAGTGGGGCTGGGGCTGCTCTAGGGCAATGCAGCTGATGCTTGGCCAGGCTTCTGGCAGCAGGCAGCAGAGGTCAGGTGAGGATACAGAGTGTGGGGATGGCCACAGGAGAGGCTCCCCTGGCCATCTCCATCCTCAGGGTTTGAGCAGCTTGCCTCTACCTGAGGTCACCTCTCTTCCCCATTCCCAGCCCACAGGGTCAACTCGTTATCATCCCTTGGGATGGAAAACTTTCCTCTTTTTATGTAACAACGAAAAAAATCAGAGAGGAGTCCCTGCTGCCTCTTGAAAGCTGCAGTTAAGTGGCTTCATCCTGGCCCCAGGGGACAGCCCTGCTCTGCTGCAGCACCGTGACTCAGGCTGCCACAGCCTGCTGATCGATTGGGCAGTGCAGAGTTCTCCATTCCCCTGGGGAAGGCTCCAGGAGCCAGGGCCTGGCATCCGGAGCAGCAGGCATCCGGAGCCCTGGGCACGGAGCCAGCAGCCCCTCCAAGGGCCTTGGGATTTGGGGAAAGGCTGAGGCAGCCAGCTGGTAGTGTCCAGATGTGGTGGCAATGAGTGTCCAGATGGGATGGGAGTGGGTGTCCAGGTGTGATGAGCAGCATGTGTCCAGCTGTGATAAACTCTGGAGGATCCAGCTGTGGCTGTGTAGATGTGGTGGGAATGAGTGTCCAGACAGGATGAGATGTCCAGATGTGATGGGAATGGATGTCCAGGTGTGACAGGCACTTTGTGTCCAGCTGTGATGGGAAGGGATGCCTAGCTGTGATGAGCAGTGGATATCCAGTTGTGATGTGAAGGGATGTCCAGCTGTGATGAGCAGTGGATATCCAGTTGTGATGTGAAGGGATGTCCAGCTGTGATGAGCAGTGGATGTCCAGCTGTGATGGGAAGGGATGTCTAGCTGTGATGAGCAGTGGATATCCAGCTGTGATGAGCAGTGGATATCCAGCTGTGATGAGCAGTGGATATCCAGCTGTGATGAGAAGGGATGCCTGTGATGAGCAAGCCCACGGATGCTCTGGGTGCTCAGTGCTCTCCATCACCCCTCTGGCAATCCCAGGGATGCTCTGGGTGCTCTCCATCACCTCTCTGGCCATCCCAGGGATGCTCTGGGTGCCTGCTGGCAGTGTGGCAGTGCAGGATGCCTTCTCTCCTCCCCTCTGTGCCTGTCTCCTTTTGTAGCCAGTGCTTTTAATTGGCAGTGCTCTCAGCTCCCTTCCCTCTCCCTTGTTAGTGGAGGAGTTTTCCTTGTGCTTCCCAGCCTTTAACGAGCTCTCCCCTGTCTCACTGCCCTCAGCCAGGCTGCAAGTGCAGTGGAGATGGCTCCAGCAGCCTGTCAATGTTCCCCCATCCTGCTCCCAATGCCCCAGGAGCACCCAGACCCTGCAGGGATGTGCCAGGGGCTCCGTGGGACTGGGCTGCAGGGCTGGGCTTTGTTACATGAGAGGGTTAACTGCTGGGCTGGGGAGCTATGGTGTGAGGGCTTGGCCCCCAGCTTCTTGGGAGCTTTGGTGGCTACAGCCTTGTAGTGCCCTTGCCTGCTGCTCAGCCCCCTGCTAATGGCACTAATGAGGAGGGGGCTGGGATGGCTGTGATGCTTGCTGGGCTGTGTCCCCCCCCAGCTCTGTGCCACCCC
>VWZO01008623.1:71588-126554 GCA_013396975.1 Bucco capensis
TCATGGTTGGTCCCTGTGGCTGGCTCATGGCTGGTCCCCGTGGCACGGCCATGGCTGGTCCCTGCAGCAGCTCTTTCTCCAGGTGCCCTCAGAGGAGAGATGTAGAGGTGAGGTTGCCCAAGGAGCCTGGGGACACACATTGGAGGCTGGGGGAGGCAGAGGGGTTGGCCTAGGCTGCTGTGGTGGGTCCAGGATTGAAGCCAGCCTGCCAGGCAGAGGGGACAGGAATGTTGGAGCCCTGACATCAGGACCTGTCCCCAGGTTCTCTGCTCTGCACCATGCGGCTCTCAACGGCAACACGGAGCTCATCTCCCTGCTGCTGGAGGCACAGGCTGCAGTGGACATCAAGGACAACAAAGGTGAGTCCCTGGGTCCTGGCTGTGGCTCCTCACCCCCTCTGTAGGCTCTGGCCAGGCACATTGGCACGGCTGAGGGGCTCATGCCATGCCTGTCCTGCCCACACCAGGTATGAGACCTCTGCACTATGCAGCTTGGCAAGGCAAGAAGGAGCCCATGAAGATGGTGCTGAAAGCAGGCTCCTCTGTCAACATCCCATCGGATGAGGGCCAGATCCCCCTGCACCTGGCAGCACAGCACGGCCACTACGACGTGGTACGGTGGCCCCGGTGGCATGGCATGGTGGTGGTGGGCAGGGGGAGGTGTGGTGCTGCCACCCTCCCTGCCCCTGCCCTCTCCAAGCTGGAGTCTCACTCCTCTGCAGTCGGAGATGCTCCTGCAGCACCAATCCAACCCCTGCATCATGGACAATTCGGGCAAGACTCCCCTGGACCTGGCCTGCGAGTTTGGCAGGGTTGGGGTAAGTCCTTGCAGCGCTGGGACCTCCACCCCCTGAGGGGAAAATTGAGAGGGGACAGGGATGCTGGGAGAGGATAAGGATGATGGGAGGGGCCAGCGATGCTGGGAGAGGATAAAGATGCTGGGAGGGGCCAGGGATGCTGGGAGAGCGTAAGGATGTTGGGAGGGGCCAGGGGCACGGCGAGGTCCCTGGAGCAGCCCAGGATGCGCACGGGGCAGCTTCTGGTAGGGCTGGCAGCGGAAACCTGCAGTGCTCCAGCGCTGTGGGGAGATCCCTGGCTGCTGGAGAAGGGGCAGGAGCAGGGCTGGGGAGGTTTGAGGTGCAGAGCCCTGGCAGGCGGTCGAGCTCCGTCTGTATTTGCTGAGCCAGGTGGTCCAACTGCTCCTGAACAGCAACATGTGCGCGGCGCTGCTGGAGCCCAAGCCGGGGGATGCCACCGACCCCAACGGCACCAGCCCCCTGCACCTGGCCGCTAAGAACGGCCACATCGACATCATCCGGTGGGTGCTGCGGGCTGGGCTGGGCAGCACCGGGACCTCGGCAGCCTCGCTGAGCCTGCTGCCTGCCCCACAGGCTGCTGCTGCAGGCTGGCATCGACATCAACCGGCAGACCAAGGCAGGCACAGCTCTGCATGAGGCAGCTCTCTGCGGCAAGACAGATGTGGTGCGGCTGCTGCTGGATGTAAGGGCACCCCCGACACCCCCTGATAACTCCCTGACACCCCCAGAGGAGGGGGATGGACCCCCACAGCTAGGGGATTGTGAAGCACGGTGTGCCCCTCTCCTGGGATATTAGGGGAAGGGCACACCAAAAGCTGTGCCTTCCAGCTGCTGGGCTTGGAGTGGCCTGGGGAGTTCCTGGGGGGGAGGGGGGGGAAAAGGGTTTTAGGGTGCTGCAGCCTCCCTCCAAGCCCTCTCCATGCCACACAGAGTGGGATCAATGCCCATGTCAGGAACACCTACAACCAGACAGCTCTGGACATCGTCAACCAGTTCACCACCAGCCAGGCCAGCAAGGAGATCAAGCAGATGCTGCGAGGTGAGAGGGAAGAGGAGGGGACACAGGGTGGCTAGAGGGGATGCCAGGCTGGGGGTGACTGGTGCCACTCCTGCTGTGTCCCCACAGAAGCCTCAGCTGCTCTGCAGGTCCGGGCCATCAAGGACTACTGCAACAACTATGACCTGACCAGCCTCAACGTGAAAGCTGGGGATGTCATCACCGTGAGTATGGCCATGGGGGGGGGACAGGAGGAGGAGAGGGGAAGGAGCCTGCTGGCCCTGCCAGCCCCTGACCCCAGCCCCTGCCCACAGGTGCTGGAGCAGCACGCAGACGGGCGCTGGAAGGGCTGCATTCACGACAACCGCACCGGCAACGACCGCGTGGGCTACTTCCCCTCCAGCCTCGTCGAGGCCATAAGCAAAAGAACAGGCAAATAATATCCCCACCATCACCACCACCACCTCTCCCCATCCTGGGGCTGCTCCCAGGGAGCTCTGTTGTAGGCTGGGGTGTCAGGGAGGGTGCAGCTGGTGAAGCTAAGCCAGGGTGATGCCCTAGTCATGGATGCGGGGTCGGTGTGTCCTCACCAACAAGTGTGTGGGGAATTGGTGTCTTTGAGTGTGTGGGCTTGGTGTCCTTGTTGTGCATGTGGGGTTGGTGGCCCATGAAGTGCATGGGGATGGTGGCCCCACTGTCTGCTTGGGGATAGTGCCTTTGAGTGTGTAGGGTTAGTGTCCTCATGGTGTCCTTATCACGTGTGTGAGGGTCCATGTCTTTGTTGTGCCTGTGGGACTGATGTCCCCACGATCAAGTGTGTGGGCTCAGTTCACGTGAGGACAGTGTCTCCATCAAGTGTGTGAGGGTCCCTGTCCTTGTTGTGCATGTAGAGCTGGTGTCTCCATCAGGTGTGTGGGGTTGGTGTCCCCATTGTGCATGTGGGGCTGCTGTCCCCATCACGTGTGTGGGTTTGATGTCCCAGTTGTGTGGTTAGTGCCCCCCTGGTGCCCATGGGGGGTGGTACCAGCATCCCTGGTGTGCTCACGGAGGCAGCCCTGGCACCAGGCTGCTGTTGAGCTGGAGGAAGCATTGGTGCTGCTGGCAGCTGGGTGCATGGGGAGAGCTGAGGGTATCCCTGTGCTTTGGGGTGGATGGCACAGCAGGGAAGGCAAGGGACCTAGTGCTCGAGGTCCCTGCTTGCCAGGGACCCAGTGCTGCTCCACAGGGACCTTCTCCCTGGCCAGAGGCCATCTCAGGGATCAGACCTTGCTCCCCTGCCCTGCAGCTGCCTGTTCCCATCCCCGTGGCTATGCCTACTGCCAGGAGCAGCACTGGTGCCCACATCAACCATCTCCTTCCTCCCTGGCAGCTGCGTGATCTCAGGGGCATGGGAAGGGAGTGGCAGCACTTGAACAAGATCCCAAGGGATCCCCAAGATCCCATGAGTGCCTGCTGGCTGCTGGGCAACTGCCACCCCAGCTGTGGAGGCTGTAGAGGTGCCACACAGCAGATGGGCAGAGCCACCCTCCAGGTGTGGGTCAGGTGCCAGTCCCATGGGGATGTGGTCCATGGCTCTGCAGTGGTGCTAGCCAGGATGTGGGGTGCTGTAGCCATCCCAGCAGCACCATCCCTGGGCCCTGTGCAGCAGGCTGGCAGCGTGGGGTGGAAGCAGTGGCTGCAGCAAGGCTTGGCCAGTTAGGCACAGGGATGCTGGCACTGCAGCTCTCATCCCAGGTGTGCCTGCAGCTCCCTGGAATGAGTTTGCAGGGAGCAGGACCCCTGTTAGCCAAGCTGTGGGAGCCCCCCCAGCTGCTGCTGCTGCCTCCAGTGTGGGGCTGCCCATGGTGGGTCTGTGGGATGTGCCCATGGCCTGTTCCCTGTGCTGAGCTCCTGCTGCTGCTCCCTGGCTCTGCATCAGTTGGGTCTCAGTTCTGGCTTCTCCACATCCCTTTGGTTGCTTTTATTTGGTTGGTTGGTTGGTTGGTTTGCTGCTTTTTTCCCTCCCCTCCCCTTTCTTTCTTTCTTTCTCTCTCTCTCTCCTCTCTTCCCTTTGTTGGTTTTGGTGGCTCTATGATTTTGGATCCTTTTCATTTTGTCTCTTGTTATGTTTTGTTATCAGGTTCATGGGAGACTCTAGCAATCCCCCACCAGTACCAAAAGATCCCGCTCCCGGCTCCCGGGGCTGCTGTGCTAAACGGTGACGCCTCGTCCCATCCGTTCCATTCCCTGCCTCCACCTCCACCTCCACCACCACATTCCCATCAGACTCTTTTCAGTTCCTTTGGCTATCACAGGCTCTCCCCTAGCAGTGCCGACGAGCCGCGTTACAGACAAGGTAGTTCACCGCTCGCTTCGTGCTCTCGCTGGACTTCTTTCTTTGCCTTTTCCAAGTGTCTTCTCCACTCTTCTCTCTCTCTCTCTCTCTGCTCGACCTCTCTCCTCCCCTCCTCTTGCCCTGGGGTGTCTGCAGGCGTGTGCGTGGAGACACGTGTGTGCATGGATGTGCGGGTGCATGCCGGCGTGTGCATGCGTGTCGCTGTGCGCGGGCATGCCGGCAGCCTTCCTCTTCCCCTGCATGCCCTCTCCAGCTCCTCAGGGAATCCTCATGGAGTCATCATCGACTGGTTTTGGGTTGGAAAGGGACCTTGCAAGGTCATCTAGTCCAAGCCCACCTGCAGTCAGCAGGGACATCTGCAACTAGAGCAGCTTGCTCCCAGCCCCAACCAACCTGAGCTAGGATGGTGCCAGGGATAGGACATCTCCCACCTCTCTGGACAGCCAATATCCCATCCCTGGCTACAGGACAAGGCTGGTGCTGCCAGCTATCTGCCCATGGCCTTGCTCTGCTGCCCACCCAGCCCCCCCAAAAGCACCCTGCAGGCTCTGTGCTGGGGGGTAGGGCTGGGCAGTGTGGTGCAGGGACCTCTGCCTGCTGCAGCCTTGCTGGTTTGACACCCAGTGAGATGCTCTAACCAGCCCAGGGTTCAGGAAGGGGCTGCAGTGCCAGGTCTGCTTCCCTGGGGGATGCCCTCAGGCCTGGCTCAGCACAGGCAGTGCCCAGCTGCACCCTGAGGAACATCCTCATGGCATGGGCAGGTGATGGATGCTGCAGGTCCATGTGTTGGGAGTGCCTGGAGAGCAGATACTTGGAAGGGGTGCAGCCTGTGCTGTGTCCCTGGGGCTGCCACTGGCTGCCTGGGGCTGGGAAGATCTTTGCCTGTGCTGATGGAGGTGCAGAGGGCTGTGTTGGGAGAGCTGGTCATGCTGGTGATGGGGATGAGGGAGCATAAATCTTCTCCCTGGGGTGTCTCTCCTGGCTGGGTCACACTGAGCCTTGTGCCTAAGCCTGGGCAGTGCCAGCTGCTCTTGGTGGGAGCATGGCACGGGTGGCACAGGGACATCCCAGCCTGATGGCAGGGTGGCTGTTTGGTCTCCTCAGGCTCCTTTGGTTGAACTCATCACCTTGTACCATCCACCCCTTGCTACAGCTTAGCTGCTAAGGGGGTGAGCAGCTGAATGGCTGAAAACAGCCCAGGCAGTGGTGGGATGGCAGTGCCCTGTCTGGGTGGCAGTGCCCCATGGGTGGTGGCAGTGCCCTGTACTGGGTGGCAGTGCCCCATGGGTGGTGGCAGTGTCCTGTGGTGGGTGACTGGTGGTGGCACCAGCCTCCTCGGTGGTTTGTGGTGGTGCTGAGGCAGTGCCAGGTCTGGCAAGGCTGTTGTCCATCTCCCCTGCTGCTGGGTGTCCTGGCACAAGCAGGACCTGCCTGAGGTGGGCAGCAAGGTGAGCTGGTGAATGAGGATTGATCTTTGGGGCTGACCCTTGAGCCATGCCCTGCCAGGAGGTCTGAGTCCTCTCGCTCAGGGCTGTGTCACCCACGGGGCACCCTGGAGAGCACAGGGGCTTCAGCACCCACTCCTAGCCCCACACAGCCTGTGTCCTCTCCCAGATGGGTGCAGGCAGCTGCAGGGGCACAGCCAGCACTGTCTTGGTCCCAGGGACAGTGGAATGGAGAGCCTGCTCCCCACTGCCTGAGTTTGTCCAGCTCCCTTTTCCTCCCTGCGCTGCGTCATGTTCCCATCCTGCTCCACACGGGGACAACGTGGTCCTTGTCCCCACAGGGCACTGGGACACCCACTATGGGTCTGTGCCTGGCTGGTGGCAGGATGAAATTCTAGGGCTGGTCACTGTTACCACATACAAGCTCTCTGGGGGCTGGGGGAACAGATAGACCCCCAGGACTGTGCTGGCATCCCTGGGCACAGAGGTTTCCCTGCGTGCAGTAGCACCAAGCCCAGGGACAACAGGGTCACCTCACCCTGTGCCACCCCAACATGACCCCAGAGCCCTGCTCAGCTGACAGCTCCTCTCTCTGCTCTGCCCCAAGGGTCCCGTGGGGCTGACATGAGCCCATCCCACCTGTCACCATCGCAGGGTGGATCTGCTGCTCCAGCTCCTGCCGAGGAGATCTGGGTGCTGCGGAAACCCTTCGCAGGTACAGCTGGGGTGGGGTGAGCAGGACGGGATGGGGGTGGCTCTGGAGGCTCGTGGCCATGTTGTGACATCCTCCAGCCTGGCCGTGGGGCTGGCTTACCCTGATGGCATCTCCTCTCTCTCTCTGTGTGTGCAGGTGGTGACCGCAGCAGCCTGGGCAGCACAGGCAGCGTGGCTTCTGCCCGCAGCTCGGGCAGTGGGCAGAGCGCAGGCAGCGGGGCACATGCCCTGCACGCTGGCTCTGAAGGTGTCAAGGTAAGGTGAGCCCCAAGGTGGCTGTGCCAGCCTGTGCTGGCATTCAGATCCAGTCCCTGGCACCGGGCTCTGGGGCTCAGGCCAGTTGCTGCCTTGGCAGCTGCTCCAGTCTCTGCTGGGGCTGGTGCTCAGCTGGATGCTGGGAGGTTCTACCAGTCCCCAGCGTGCCACTGGACATGGCTGGCACTGATGGTGACCACCAGCATGTCCTGCTGATGTCCTGCCAGGCTGCAGGAGCTGGGCAGGGTCCAGCTGAGGTGCCACATCTCTGCTGCTTGCAGGGTGCCACTGCACTACACCACACGCTACCTGCTGCCACCAATACACTGCCTGCTGCAGCTCCATGCTGCACAAAGCCATCTGCCCACTGCTGCAAGCACACAGCCTGCTGCACCCTGCCCACAGCACCCTGCTGCCTGCATCCTGTCCTGGTGCAATGCCCCCAGCCACAACACCCTCGAGCCCACCTGCCCTGGCATCCTGCCTGCATTCCGCCAGCCCGAGCTGGGCACTGGCCTCCTCACAAGCCATGGTGGGGGGAAAAGGGGAGCTCTGCTGTGTGGATGGATGTGTGGGGAGGGTGGGGGTGTCCCTGCAGCCTGGCAGCCCATCCCGGGCATGCGCCAGGCAGGATTCGGGGTGCCGGCAAAGCACCATCTGTGCCGCTGCCGCTGCAGCCCAGATCTGCTGCAGCTCTCTCCCTGCCCACCCTGGCAGCGAGGTGCCCACCATGGCACCCTGTGGCGTGTACCCAGCACCCACCCCTCCTCACTCCTGCCTTGACTCTCTCTCCCCTCCCTTCCCGGGGTGTTTTTCAGCTGCTGGCAACGGTTCTTTCCCAGAAGGCTTCTGCGCAGGAGTGTGCCGTGGGCGATGGGCCGGCCAAGGCGCAGGACATCCCTGCAGGTGGGTGCTCACCGGCCAGCCAGGAGCCAGGAGCTGGAGCAGCAGCCCTGGCCCTTCCAGCAGGAGCCAGGGATTGGTGGATTTCTTCTTTTGGTTTTTTTGTTGTTGTGTATTTTATTTGTAATTGCCACGGCACCGTCGCCAGAAGACAAAAAAACCTCTGGGGTAAAAAATGACTCTGTCGCCTTTCGGCTGCTGCCAGGCCTTCTCCTGCCTCGGTTAGTGGGGACCCCACGGTGGGGAGGGGGCTGGGGGGTGTGGGTGAGCTGGGAGGGGGCAGCAAATGCTCCTTCCCTTCCCTGGCATCCCCTGCTGGAGCCTGAGCTGGGCTTCCCCCTGCCACCACCATCCAGGGGGGGCAGGGGATGAGGGCTACGCTGTCGGGGTGCCCACGCCGTGGGGGTGGCACGGGCTGGGGGGAGGGCAGATGGGAGATGAGCATGCAAGGAGGATGCAGGCATAGGGGGGGAAGCCCAGGCTGTGGCAAGGCAGAGACAGTGGGGCTGGAAACCCAGGGAGGGGGCTGGCTGGAAACCCAGGGAGGGGGCTGCACACATGGGGAGGGGGAGGTACACATTGCTGGAGGGGGGGAATGTAGGCTGGCTCTGGAGATGCACACACAAGTGGGCTGCAGACGTGAGGGAGATGCACATGGCAGAGGGATGCACATGTGCAGAGGATGCCCACGCAAGTGGGATGCAGATGCCAGAAGGATGCACACACACACACAGAGGATGCAGTGGGGAAGGGGCTGCTCTTGCTGGTCCTGCTGAGAAATGTGAGGCAGGAATTTTGGGGCAGCCTTTGTCAGGGCTCTAGCTGAAGGGTGGGCACCTGCCTGGGTGCATGTGTATTGGTCCTGAGGGATGAGGCAGCTTATGCCAGCCTGCCCTCCCCAGGCAGACTCCTTGCTGGGGGGGACAAGCCCCATCCTGGTGGCATGGCCAGAGGAGCAGGGGCAGAGGGCTTTGGGCAGTGGGACCCTCTCTGGCCACTGCCTGAGGAGGTGAGCAGCCAGGAATCCTGTTCTGGAGGAGGAGCCCAGCAGGGTCCCTCTGCTCCAGGCCACACTGGCTGGAGGGCACAGCATGGGCTGCCCCAACAGTGCCATGCCACCCAGGGACTGTGCAGAGCATGGTGCTGGTGGCTCTGTGCCCTGCAGAGCCTCATGCATGTGCAGCTCTGCCTGTGAGCTCCACCAGAATTCAGCTGTGACCCAGGGGCAATGCCTGGGCACCACCTCCTGCCATCCCACAGGATCAGAACCCACATCCAGGGCACCCTGAGGTGCTCCAGGCTGATGGGATGGGATGGGTGTCACCCTCCCATGCCTGCCCTGGCTCTGCCAACCCAAGACCATCCCACCTGGGGCCAGGGGCTCAGCTCCCTGCCTGGTTTGGCCCAGAGGCCAGGCTGATGTGCAGCCCTGGCCCCACTGAGCTCTGCCTCTCCAGCAGGTTCATCACGGTCGCAGAGTGTGGCCAGCTCCCCATATGCCCCCCAGCCCCCTGCTGAGCCCCAGCTGAAGAAGATGGAGCCACCATCAGAGGGGAAGGTGAGTGGGAGCCCTGGGCTGGGTGGGAAGCTCCTCAGTGGAGCATGGTGTCAAGGTGACATGGCCACGCAGGGGTTCGCTCCCCACCCTTGCACCCATAGCCACAGGTGTCTTGGTGACCCTGTGCCATAGCCACCAAGGCTGGCATGGCTCTGGGTGCTGTGCCATGAACCAGTGGCATCAGTCATCCCTGCAGCTGCTGCCCCCTCCCAGCTCCACAGCACCAGTCCCCTGCATGCCCTGGGGGACAGAGGTGTGCCCTGGGTGCCAGGAAGCCCATCTGTGGTGTCAGCTCCCAGCCAGGCCCTTGTGCCAGCACAGCCTGGGGTGGAACAAGGGCAGGGGTGATAGATCTCCATCCCTGGGGCTGTCCCTCTCACCCCAGAGCTCAGAGGCTGTGTACCAGTGGCTCTGCAAGTTCCAGCTGCAGCTCTATGCTCCCAACTTCATCAACGCTGGCTACGACATCACCACCATCAGCCGGATGACACCAGAGGTGAGGCCATGGGGACACCAGGGCTTGGTGACACTGTGGGGAGGGAGGCATGGCTGGCATGGGGTGGCACTGACCCTCTCCTTCTTTACCCCAGGACCTCACAGCCATCGGTGTTACCAAGCCAGGGCACAGGAAGAAGATTGCCTCTGAGATCAACAACCTGCAGATCCCTGAGTGGCTGCCAGAGTACAAGCCAGTAAGGGACACCAAAGCCACAGCCAGGCTGGCTACTGGTTCCCTCCACCCTGTGTCCTCCAGGGTGGGGGGGGCACAGGGTGATGAGGGTGGGAGCTGGCACACAGATGATGGCCACATCCTGTGGTCCTGGAGCTGTACAGGTACCCTCGGGGACTGTCAGGCTGGTGCCAGCTATCACCACATGGATGTGACACTGTGTCCCCCTGCCACCCCTCCTTTGGCTGGGCACAGCAAGGGGTTTCCTGTGGGAACAGGGCTGGGCATGGCCCTGGGTGCTTGTGGAGCAAAGGGACAAGGGGAGTCCCCTGGGCTTGTCCCCAGCAAGATAGGCTTAGCTGCATGACATGGGTGCTGCAGCGTCAGGAGGTGCCAGGGCCAGACCCTGCTGCCAGCAGGGGCTGAGCCATGCCCTGCACCCCTCCCCAGGCCAACCTGGCATTGTGGCTCTCCATGATCGGCCTGTCCCAGTACTACAAGGTGCTGGTGGAGAACGGCTACGAGAACATCGACTTCATCACCGACATCACCTGGGAGGACCTGCAGGAGATTGGCATCACCAAGCTGGGTAAGGTCTCGTGCCGTGGCGCTGGCTGTGCCACCTCAGCCCTGCTACCAGTGCTGATGTCTCCTGCTGTCCTCAGGCCACCAGAAGAAGCTGATGCTGGCAGTGAAGAAGCTGGCAGAGCTGCAGCGTGCCGAGCTGGGCAAGTATGAGCCAGGCACGCTGAAGAGGAAAGGGGCAGCTGCAGCCTGCCCAGAGGTGCTGACCATCGAGTCCCCGCCGCCAGAGCCACCCGAGTGCCAGTCACCTAAGATGACCACCTTCCAGGACAGCGAGCTCAGCAGCGAGCTGCAGGTGGCCATGACAGGCGAAGGCCCTGAGGAGTCCCCTGAGAAGACAGCCAACACACCGGCTCCCGGCTACCGCTCACCCCCGGGGCTGGGAGGCCGTGCCAGGCAGATAAGCAGCTCACAGGAGCTGCTGGGGGATGGCCCACGGGGTGCCCCGACCTCTGCCATCTCCAAGAGCCAGGAGTACCTAGCGGAAGGGGCCGGTGAGGGTCCTCCTGCACCACCCAAGGAAGGCCGCCCACCCCGGCACGGCCACCCCATCAAGCGTGCCAGCGTGCCGCCGGTGCCCGGCAAGCCCCGACAACCCTTCCCGCCAAGCAGCGGGCAGCTGACCCCACCGCAGACCCCAGGCAAGCCACGGCCTCCCTCCCCGCAGGGCCAGGCCGTGCCCCACGCTACCGCCAAGGTGAAGCCCACCCCACAGCTGCTGCCACCGGGCGAGCGTCCTGCCTCGCCCCGCTCCCTGCCCCAGTCGCCCACCCACCGCGGCTTCGCCTACGTCCTGCCGCAGCCCGCCGAGGCCGAGGGGGCACCAGCCCCAGGGGTCCCGGTCCTGCCCGTCTCGGTGCCGGTGCTGTGCCTGCCGCCGGCGAGCGAGGGTGAGGAGGAGCCGGGGAGGCCGAAGAAGCGGGCGCACAGCCTGAACCGCTATGCCGCGTCCGACAGCGAGCAGGAGCGGGATGAGCTGCTGGTGCCCGACGCAGGGCCCTATGCCACCGTGCAGCGGCGCGTGGGGCGTAGCCACTCGGTGCGGGCACCCGCCGGTGGGGACAAGAACGTCAACCGCAGCCAGTCCTTCGCTGTCCGCCCCAAGAAGAAGGGGCCTCCACCACCCCCTCCCAAGCGCTCCAGCTCTGCCATCTCCAGCGCCGGCATGGCTGAGGACTTCCCCAAGGAGGGTGAGGGAGAGGTGGCCACGGGGCCTCTGGCCGCTGAGGGGGAGAGCCGGCGGGAGCAGCGTCGAGCCAGTGACCTGGGCGGCAGCGTGGACACGGGCAGTGCCGGCAGCGTGCGCAGCATCGCAGCCATGCTGGAGATGTCGTCCATCGGCGGTGGGGCCCGTGCGTTAGCACTGCAGAAGCCACACGTGGCTGGCGGGCCAGGGCCAGCCAAGGCACCTGAGGGCTACTACCTGCAGCCGGGGCCTCCACCGGGCAGCCCTGACCGTGCCCGCGTGGCCACCGTCCTGGCCACTGTCAAGCACAAGGAGGCCATCGGGCTGGACGGGGAGGTGGTGAACCGGCGCCGGACCATCAGTGGCCCTGTCACCGGGCTGGTGACAGCTGCCCGCCGCGAGCGAGCCGACAGCGTGCGGTCAGAGGCGGGGAGCGATGGCCCCAGTGAGCGGCTGCGGGTGGAGCGCGGCGGCTCCCCGGACGGCATCCCCTTCGCCGAGGAAGGCAACCTCACCATCAAGCAGCGGCCGCGGCCCCTGGGGCCAGCGCGGGGGGAAGCGGGCGAGGGGTTGTCACCGGCCCACCGCCACGGCGAGCTGGCCAAGGTGGAGGCCAGCGCCACGCTCAAGCGGCGGATCCGAGCCAGGCAGAGCCAGCAGGACGGCGTCCGCTTTGTCCTCACCGAGTCCGACACTGTCAAGCGCAGGCCCAAGGCCAAGGAGAAGGAGCCAAGTCTGGAACCAGCCCAGCTCACCGTCTACCAGAACGGCACCGGCACCGTCAAGCGGCGGCCAGCCTCTGAGCTGAGCGGGGCTGAGCCACCCCCTACCCCACCACCCACTGCCCGCCCCGATGGCCCTGACTACACCCCACCACCCACCGAGCCCAAGAAGCCCTTCAAGCCACCAGTGTCCCCTAAGCCCGTGCTGACTCCACCACCCCAGAAGGTCCCTGGGCCACAGGTGTCCATCCCCAAGAAGGTGCCCATCCCGAGCCCTGGCAGCCCAGGTAGGTGCCCTGTCAGCCCCCACTCAGGATGGAACCTCCCCAAGGTGGATGTGAGGCATCCTGGCGACCTCCACCACCCTTCTACCTTTCTCTCCACAGAGGTGAAGCGGGTCCATGGCACACCACCGCCGGTGTCTCCCAAGCCCACGCCACCCCCGACGGCACCCAAACCCCCCAAGCCCCACGCTGCCATCCAGTCAGTGAGCGCCAGCTCCACACCAGCCCCGTCCCCTGCCCGGCAGCTGGGTGCCACCACCGTGGCCAAGCCCTCCAGCACTCCGCCCTCGCTCTGCTCCAGCCCTGCCAAGCCTCTGTCGCCCGGTGCCCAGCCCCAGCAGGTGCCGGTGAAGCCCCCACGCTCGGCCATCAGCGGCCCCTCCGTCGACAGCGCTGGCCCCGAGCTGGTGCAGCAGAAGCTGGAGGAGACCAGCGCATCCCTGGCCGCTGCGCTGCAGGCCGTGGAGGAGAAGATCAAGCAGGAGGACAGTCAGGCAGCAGAGTAAGTGGGTGTGGGGCAGTGGGCATGAGCTGTTGGGTGGTCTTGCGGGAGGATGCAGGGCTGTGCCGGGGATATGAAGGACATAGAGGCATTGGAGTGTGTCCAGAGAAGGGCAACGAGGCTAGTGAGGGGTCTGGAGAATAAGTCTTATGAAGAGCAGCTGAGGGAACTGGGGTTGGTTAGAGACCTTCTCACTCTCTGCAGCTCCCTGCAAGGAGGTTGGAGTGAGATGGGGGTTGGTCTCTTCTCCAGGGTTAACAGTGAGAGGACAAGAGGAAATGGACTCAAGTTGCAGCAGGGGAGGTTTAGACTGGATATAAGGAGGAATTTCCTCACTGCAAGGGTTAAGTCTTGGCCCAGGCTGCCCAGGGAGGTGCTGGAGTCACCACCCCAGAGGGGTTTAAGAAACATCTAGATGCTCTCCTTAGGGCCATGGTTTAGTGTCCTGTGGGTGATAGGGATGGTTGGACTTGATGGGCTTAGAGGTCTCTTCCAGCAGTCTTAGAGGTCTCTTCTGTGCCACAGAGCTGGGTAGGGTGGGGTGGGTCAGGAAGCCACCAGCATCACGGGGCAGGAGATTGGGCTGTGCCACCACAGCACATGGGACTGCACTGGGGGTGATTCAGGGGAGGATGCTGGAGCATCACGGGGCTGGAGACAGGTTGAGAAGGTGATGTTGAGGGACAATCTTGTTGGAGTAGCACAGGCAGGAGGAACAGGGGGTGTGGGTGCATGGGGAGCTCTCTTGGAGAGGTGACACGGAGCTGGAGCATTGTGGAGCTGGGTTGGCTCCAGCCATGTGATAGCACTGGGAAGGTGACATGGTGCTGAGCAGCACAGGGCAGTGTCGTGGGGCAGAGGGGACAGTGTGGTGCCACCATCCCAGGCACAGCCCCGAGCCCTTCCCTACCACTCCCCCAGCTCGGCCGTGGAGTCGAAGAGCACCGTGAGCATCCTGGATGACATCGGCAGCATGTTCGATGACCTGGCGGACCAGCTGGACGCCATGCTGGAGTGAGGGGCACCAGGAGCCCCCTGAGAACCTCAGGGCTTACGTGGGCACAAGGGCACAACGATCCACGACCCACCCCGGCCCCACCAACCTCCTCCTCCCTGTTCCCCTCCCAGACACCTCCATCCCTCGGGGTTTGCACAAAGAAGAAGATACCTCAGGATTGTGCTCACGGACTCGGCTCCGGCAGGACTCCCTTTTGCTGAAGCAAAAAATATAGAGATATATATACATAGAGATATAAAATAAAGGCAAAACAACAGAAGAAACAAAGCAACAGGCAAATGGCCCCACTGCCGGGCTCCAGCGGGGAAGGGTCTCTGCACCTGACCTGTCTGGTGCCCATCCAGCCTGGGCCCTGCTCCTGGCCCCGGGGCTGCGGGGCACCGTGAATGTAGCACAAGCCCTGCCCGCCGTGGTCCCCACGTGTCACCTGTGGTGGTCACTGGTGGCCACATGTTGTGTGTCACTGATGGTCGCAGGTGGCCATGTGTCATCAGTGGTGCTCACTGGTGGCCACGTGTCATCAGTGGTGGCCATGTGTCATCGATGGTGGTCGCTGGTGGCCACGTGTCATCAGTGGTGGTCACTGGTGGCCATATGTCATTGATGGTGGTCGCTGGTGGCCGTGTGTCATCAGTGGCGGCCATGTGTCATCGCTGGTGGTCGCTGGTGGCCACGTGTCATCAGTGGTGGTTGCTGGTGGCCGTGTGTCACCAATGGTGGTTGCTGGTGGCCGTGTATCATCGATGATGGTTGCTGGTGGCCATGTGTCATCGCTGGTGGTCGCTGGTGGCCACGTGTCACTGCTGCTAGTGGTCACCAGTGGCATATCCAGGCGGGCAAATGCACTTGGGTTTCTTTTCTCCTCTTTTATGTTTCCTTTTGAAGTTCTTCTTGCTTTTGTCTGTCACTCTTGGCCAGGGGCAGGCAGGGCTCTGGGGGTGGGCAGGGGGTGGTCCCTGCTGTGGCTGCCCCAGGGGCTCAGGGGAGGGGATGGGGGAGGTGTCCCCATGGCAGGGGCTTTGCCTCGGGCACGGGAAGGGGATTGGGTTTGCCTTGGGTGCAAAGCAGAGAGCAAATGTCCCAGCTGGGGGTCCTGGGGGGGGGGCAGCAGGACGTGCCCCTGCCTGTCCTCCTCCCTCCTGCTGGAGACAGTGCTAAGCTATAAAGTAGTGTTAATTTATTGGAGGGGAAGAGAAAAAGAGATATAAACCACCTTTCCCTCACCCCCTCCCCCAAACAATAATAAACAGAATAAACTTTAACAAATATATATTTAAAAGAGTTAAAAAGAATCATTAGCAATTATCTATAAAGCAGTTTCAGAGAAATGAAGAGGAAAAGTGGATTTTAGCTGGAACAGAACTATTAGATTACCCTAAGCTGTGTGTCTTGTGGCAAACTCCTGCTGAGAGTAGCACAATTCTCTCTCCCTTGGCTCCAGGGGGGGCAGGAAGGTGGGAGCAGGTCCCTTTTTTGGGGGGAGCTTTCAGTGTCTTTTCTTTGTTCTTTTCTTTTTGTTTTTGTTTCCCCCCTTCCCAACTCAATCTCTGTGCCTTGTTTTATGGAGCTTTGTGTTCACTCTTCTCCTTGCAGGTGTCTTATTTCTTTTGGAGTGGCTTCAGGTTTTGGTGTTGGGTTGGGGTTGGGTGGGGGGGCAGCATGTGTGGGGCTGGGTGTGCTCTCACCCCCCTCTCCTTTCTTAGTCCTCTCCAAAGCAGAGTCCTGGGGAAGGATGCTTGAGTTGTGCTTGTGGTTTTTTCCAAACAGAAGTGTTGTTGGTCTCTTTCTTTTCTGGAGATGTACAGAGTGGTCTCTCCTTTGCCTTCCTCTCCTCTCCCTTTGGCCTCCACTCCCTGCCAGTCTCTCCTCTTGTGGTCACTGATCCAGATGTGTTTGGCACAACTTTGACATTTCTTTAGAAAACACAGAAACAAACAAACAAACGAAAAAAAGACAAAAAAAAAAAAAAAGGCAAAAAAAAAAAAAAAAAAAAAAAAAAAAAAAAAAAAAAAAAAGAAAAAAAAAAAAAAGAAAAAAGACTTAAAAAAAAAAAAGACTTAAAAGACTTAAAAAAGACTTTAAAAAGACTTTAAAAATAAAGACTGAGAAAAAGACTGAAAAAAAGACTTTAAAAATAAAGACCGAAAAAAAGACTGAAAAAAGACTTTAAAAAAGAAAGACTTTAAAAACTTAAAAAAAAACACCAAAAAAAGACTTTAAAAAAAAGCAAAAGATTTTAAAAAAAGAGTTTAAAAAAAAAAAAAGACTTTAAAAATGACAAAAAATAAGCAAACTCCCTCGCCTGAAGATAGCTGTTGGAAAGAAAACTATGTATCTAATCCAACAAACCCCCCCTTTAAAGTTCTCCATGATGGATATATACATATATATATATATATATATATTTTTTATGATTAAGTTATGGACTCTGTCTTGTATCCCACCTGTCCAGCTCTGCATCTTGGTGCTTCTCTCCCTTGCTCTTCTGTGCTTTAGCTCTCACCTCTCCTCGTCTTGCCTCTCCCTGTTCTGACTCGTAGGTGGCTCGTGGTGCTGTGAAGAAGTTTGCTCCTATACAAAAAAAAACCCCAACAAGTCTGGCAACAAATATTTAAGGAAAAAAAATAAAATAAAAGGAAATAAACCCCCTGCTGGGTTGTCAGTGCTCTTTGTGTCCAAAAGCCAGCACCTCATCCCATGTGCCATGGTGCTCAGGGTTCCTCGTGGGCTCGCTTGGGTTTTGCTGGCTGTCCACACACACTCCCGGGGTGTCTGTGCCTTGGTGCTGGCTGCAATCTGCTCTCCACCCCTGAGGTGCTCATCCCTGCACCCCATTTTCCCCAGCAGGGTGGATGGGAGCAGGCTGGAAGCAGGAGAAGGACACTGCATGCTGGCCACCTCCTGCCTGCAAGAACTGACACTGGCCCAGGAACAACTCTTTCTGCTTTTATTGTCAATGAAGAAATAATCAAATCTATATTACAATCTTAAAAACAGTAGAAAATGTGAGTAAAAATGCAAGGGAGGCTTTTTTCTCTTTAATGTGGAGATCATTATTCCAGGGGTGGGGAGGTGAACCATGGACTTGTGTTATTGGACTTGAGAACTTAGCTGTGGCATAAAAATCGTACCTGGCTCCTCCAGACAAGAGCTCTTCCCAGATGGATCAGCCTGACATCTTGGCAGTACAGTTAAATAGTAGAGACAGAAAAGGGCTGGGGAGGTCCCAACCCAGGGCAAGGCCTAACAGTTCTACCATATACAAGGGGACAAGCTCCCAGTGTCACCAGGCTGGCTCCCACAGTGACAAGCTGAACCGTTCAGTCCCATCACCATCCCAGCATCTGCACCAGTGTCCAGTGGGGCTGGCCTGGCCTCGAGGGCCCCAGAGGATGCTCCTCAACTTGGGGAGGCAGCAGAGGAGGGCACCCAGAGGTGGGGAAGGCACCAGAATGGCTTCCCCTGCGTTTCCAATCACATCTGGGAACATCTGGAGCATCCGTGGGCATCCTGAGAGCTGCCAGCCAGGCTCCCTGCAGGTGGGCAGCAGCAGGCAGTGTGGTTGGTGTGGAGAGAGAGAGAAAGGATGTGCAGCAGGTCTCTCAGAGTGGTGGGAGTCACCCGGCAGGCCAACGGAGGGGACGAGGTTTTGGTCTTTCAGTGTGCAGGACTGTGGAGTTTCTGCTAGCACGTCCAGACCTGGGGAAGAGAGGCAAGGGGAAGCCATGGCAGGGACTCTCCTGAGCAGCTCTGGGGGCTTCTCTTCATCCTCTTGTGGAGCTTCCCCCCTTTGGGTTTCCAGCATCCACAACACCCTCTGTCAGGAGTTAAACCTCCCTCCCCTTGAGAGCCATCCCCACCTCATCCTAACTCATTCAACACCTGAGTTCTAGTACTGGAAGTGAGCAAACCCCCAAGGAGAAGCCTGAAGACACCAACCTTAACAGTGCTGTCACCTCCTAACTCGTTCAATACCTTAATTCTAGTACTGGAAGTGAGCAAACCCCCAAAGAGAAGCCTGAAGACACCAACCTTAACAGTGCTGTCCACGGCTCCAGAGAAGAGGCGTCCCCTGGACACTGCCAGGGCAGTGACACTCCCCTGGTGCCTCAGGAGTGTCTGAGTACAGATCATGTTGTCCATGCTCCACACCTGTGGGCACACAGGAGATGTGAGCCAAGGCAGCAGCACACAGGGCTCTGGCACAGCCCCAAGCACCAGGAGGGATGGGGGATGCTGTGTGCCACAGGGCTCGAGCCAGGAGACACCAACTCAATCCAACAGGAGGAACTCCTGCCCTCCCTGCTCTTCCAGGCTGTCCATGTTTGAGCTGCCCAGCCTGGGACACGTACCCTGAGAGACCTGTCGTAGGATGCACTGAAGACTTTGGTTTGATCTGGTGTGGAGATGACAGCCAGGGCATAGACTGTCCCCACATGCCCTGTCAGCGTGCGCACTTGCTCCTTGGTCTCAATATCCCAGACCTGCAGCAGGACAACAGAGCTCACACACTGCCCTGGGGCTGCAGGACAAGGACTTCTCCTCTGAGAAGTGTTTCCACCTGCAGGGTGGGTGCTGTGCAGCCACGCTCCAGCTGTGCCATGAAGAGGACCAGCAGAGGCAGGCACCCATCCCCTTGGCCCTCTCCCCACACATGCCTCCAAGCCCAAGGCCTTACATGGATGAGGTTCTCATAGGTGCCACAGACAATGTGGTGGTTTGTGACAGCAATGGAGTAGACACTGCCTCCTGAGGTCTGCAGCACGTGCACACACTCCAAGTTGCGGATGTCCCAGATCTGAAAGAGATGCCAGAGAAAAAGTGGGATGAGAACCACACAGGGACCTTTCTCTCCCTGGGAAGGGAGCTCCTTTCTCCAGCCATGCACAGAGGCAGCCTGGCTCCATGGGTGGGTCACATTCTGTCCAGCTACAAATGTCTTGTTTCATCTGCCCAGGCTGGAGAAGCTGTGGAGCTTGCATAGCCTGTGTGTGTGACTATACACACAGACAACCCAGCCCCTGATAGCACTAAAAACTGATGCAGCCCAGTTAACAGGGATTTATTAACACTGAGAGGGAGACCTCAAATTCTCTTGTGTCACCCAGATGCTGAGAGGTGAACTCTTCATCAGAGCCAACACAACTGAGGGCACTTGGGAAGCCACACACAGATTGATGGTGACTCTGCAGCCAGACAGTGACCTTCTCCTCTTATCAGCAGCACTGTCAGTGCAGATAAGGCTGCAGCAGCTGTGGAGGTGGCAGAGCTCTGTTTTATCTCAGCCAGCATCCCCCAGCAGCTGCTCTCCCAAGGAGCAGGCAGAGCTCTGCACAACGTGGTGTGTCAGCAACATTACAGCAGTGCCCTCCCCTCCCAGCAGCTCCCCTCTGTGTCCTGCTCCAGCAGCCCATGCTGCACAACACACAGCTCCCAGTTGGAGTGCCAGGCTCCTTCCTACCTTGATTGTTTGGTAAGATCCACTGTAGAGATAGTTCTGAGAAGCCACCAGTGCTCGCACCCAGTGATTGAGACCTGTCAGCTCCTTCTTCAGCTTGAGCTCAGTCCCTACAATGTCCCAGACCTGGGGGAAGCACACACACACACACACAGGGAGGAGAGTCTCAGTGGGATGGAGCAGCCTCCAGCTTGAGGCTCAGGCACTGCCCACCCTGCTCAGGCAGCACAACACCAAGTGCAACCTCACACTTGTTCTCCTCAACTCACTGACTTGCAGATAAACCACTGCTGAATAAGCAGGGTCCTGGAGAGCCAGCTGGGAGTCTGCATTATCCCTGCCACAGACCCTTCCTCAGCAGAGACACAGCCTTGAAGAACCTAACCCACACCTCCAGTAAGGAACTGGCTCTGCAATTCCACTGCCAGCTGTCCCCACAAAGCTCCATCTCCAGCACACCCAGCCACACAGATGTCACCCTGTCACTCAGCTCATCTGGCATCAAGTAGCTGAGGAGAAGAACCAAACCAAAAGGCCCCAAAGTTCTCCTTCTGCTTAGTGATGCCTTCCAGCCCCAAGCACTCTCTAGCTAGCTGAGCCACTCTGGGCCCCAGAGACAGAAGTGAGCATCCTCTTACAGATGGACAAGTCTGTAAGCCCTCACCCCAGGAGCTGCAGGCAGAGCCAAGGGAATCTAGCCAAGGCTTTAAAGGCATCATGCAAAGCTGTTCCCTCCTTTTCTGCAGCCTTCCAGAGAAGAAAGGAGATTCAAAACCCTCTGCAGGAGGTTTCACACCAGGCAGCCTGAATCCCCAACCAGTTCTGGATAGCAGATCCAATTCCCAGTGCTCTGAGTAGCTCCATTGGGAGCTCAAGGACAGACACACACTCCAGACACTCCAAGCTCACAGAGGCACAAGAAACTAAGTGGTTCTGCAGCCAGGTCCCAGAACATCAGCACAGAGCATGGGTTAAAGCTCTGCAGTGCTGGCTGCTCTGTGTAGCTCAGGAGAGCATGGAAACAAGGTCCCTAAGAGCCAAAATGCCCTCTTCTTCCCTGACAGTTTGTCCCCCACAAGCAGACCAAGAGGAGGCAGCCCAGAGCTCTACCTTGATGGCTTTGAGAGAGCCACTGAAGAGCATGTTGTGGGAGGAGACCAAAGTGCAAACAGGATTGTCATGTGCTCGGATCGTGTTCACCTTCTGCAGGTTTTGGATATCCCACACCTGCAAAGGAGAAGAGGAGCACTGTGAGGAGCAGGAGCAGCTTCCTTCTGCTCTCCTGGCCTGCTCAGAGCTGCCCACCCTGCTCCTCATGGAGAAGCCCAGAGTGAGGAATCCAGCCTGCAGGAAACACCAAAACCTAACCCAGCAGGAACTTGGCTGAGGGCACAAAGCACACACAGAGGTTATCAGTCTGGCAGCTTTCCTCCTAGGAAAAGGGATGCAGCTCCCTCTTCTCCAACAGCCTGGCCTGGAGCCCTCCCAGCCAACTGCAGAGGGGTCCTGGGTACTCACAATAATGGTGCAGTCAGCAGAGCCACTGTACAGCTTGTTCCTGTAATGTCACCAGAGAACAAAAGGAGGTCAGTGAGGCAGAGCAAAGCCTGCAGGTCCCAGCTCATTCCCAGGCTCTGTGCTGGTGAGCAGCTGAGCTCTCAGAGCCTCACTGGGCCAAGGAACAAGTGATAGGATGAGAGGAAACAGCCTCAAGTTGCACCAGGACAGGTTTAGGTTGGCTATGAGGAACAATTCCTTCCCCAAAAGGGTTGTCCAGGCCTGTGCCAGGCTGCCCAGGGCAGTGCTGGAGTCTCCATCCCTGGAGGAGTTCAAAGCCCTGGAGCTGTGCTGCTGAGGAACATGGCTCAGTGCTGAGCTGGCAGTGCTAGGGAATGCTTGGACTCTAGGATCTTAAAGGTCTCTTCCACCCCAAATGATTCTCTGATAATAATAATAAGCCCAGCTTGCCCAGAGAGGTGGGAGATGTCCCATTCATCCCTGGAAGCATCCCAGGGGAGGTTGGTTGGGACTGGGAGCATCCTGCTCTAGCTGCAGATGTCCCTGCTGCCTGCAAGGGGTTGGACTAGGTGACCTTGCAAGGTCCCTTCCCACCCAAAGCCCTCTGTGATTCCATGCTGAGGAGCCCCAGAGCTCTCCCTGCTCTCTCCCTCTCCACTCACCCCTGGATGCAGAGAGCCAGTACAATTCCATCATGACCCTCCAAGGTCTTTTGGCACTTGTATGTGGTGCAGGTATCCCACACCTAACAGGAAACAGAAGGCAGCAGAGGGTCACAGAGCAGCTGGGGACCCAGGCAGGATGTCAGCAAAGCCACAAGAGCACCAGAAGGAGGAAACAGGCTGTCACCTGGGCACCTGCCTGCTGGGCTCCTGGGCAGACAGAAGCTTGTCTGGGAAGGGAAATTGACTGCCAAGGGTCAGGCTGCAGTGAACAAGAGGAGAGCAGCACACATCTGCCCTCTCCAGCTCTGCCTCTCTCAGCCCAAGGCCAGCACAGCACAGAAACAGCTCTTGGGCTTGTGCTTTAGCAATTCCCAGCCTGTCCCACAGCTCCTCTGCCACAGCAAAGCTCTTGCCCACTGAGCACACATTGCTCTCCAGAGGAGGAACATGGCACTGGGGTGCCCAGAGCAGCCAGGAGAGGGGAGAAAGCTGTTTTCTTCCCATCAAGCACAGCAATGTCCAGTTTCTTCCACGTGGCTCTTGCTATCACTCAGAGAAACTAAAGCAAAGCTCTGCTCCTGGCAGGGCTAGTGACTCCCCAGCCCAGCCAGTGACACTGGGAGCTGTTGCTGAGCTTGCACTGGAGCAGTGCTGTCACTTGGAGTTACTGCAAAGGGGACCAAGCAAAACAAACATGCCAGCAAGTGGAAAAAGGACACATCTGATCAGGGGAAAAAAGGGTTGGAGTTGGTTTGTTTTTTCCTATGCTGACTTTTTATAACAAGGGAAAACAAAAACTAGCATCTGAAATAGGCTTGGATGCCCTAAATACCACAAAAAGCCAAAGCAGCAGCAGAAGAAACAACTCTAATCAGGGCTTCTTGCAACAAAAATACCAACCAACACTGTTTGTGTCTTGATTTCTCCTTGCAGACAGTTTTGCCTAACTGGAACTGCAAAGAATCATGGAAGGAACTTTGGGGAGTGACATTCCCCACCCCACAAAACAGCTCAGCTTCTGTCCCTCTGGAAGCACACTCCCAAGTGCAGCAGTGAGGGAAGAGGCCAGCTCTTACCTTAATGGTTTTGTCTGAGGAGCCACTGAAGAGCAAGTCTCCTATGGAGTAAACACACAAGCACCACACAGGGCCCTGGTGTCCCACAAAGGTCCCCTTGCACTTGAAGATCTGCTGAGGATCATAGGCTACAGAAAGAAGAGGGCAGGTGAGAGGTGGGAGGAGGATGCTGTGGCAGGACAGAGCTCCCTGGGCTAGCCTGGCCTGGCCTCCTGGCACTTTGCTGCAGGTCAGAAGGAACTCTGAGATCCTTCCAGTCTGCATGGAAAGTCTCATGTCCTTACTGCTCAGCTTAGCACTGCTTTGCACCCCAGGACTCATCATCTCCTTAATGCCACTGCTAGGCTGCAGAGATGCAGAGTTCACTTGACAGCACTGAGCTCCCCTTTGGTTAACTCTCCCACCAATATTTCCCTCCTGGAGCAGTGCTGAGCCTGTGCACAAACTACTGCTGCACCCAGAGACCTCTCTGTGACCTCCCCTACAGGGGCCAGCAGCCCAAAGGCAGCCTGAGAGGAGGAGAAGCACACTCATACTCACAGCCAAGGATGCCCATGTTGAGTCGAGCATTGATGTGGGAGAGCTCATCCTGAAACAGAGAGGAGAAGCTGCATGAGGCAGAGGCAGCTAAGTGCACCCAAGCCCTGCTCCAAGTCCAGGCCCAGCCCCTGCTCACATTCAGCATGGAAGCATCCCTGCGGAACTCCATCAGGTCCTCACTCAGCTTGCTCTGGTTCTCATCCAGCACATCTGCAAGAGATGGACAGGCTCAGAGGCACTGCAGAGTCACAGCCAGCACCCAGGGCAAAGGGCAGAGCACACCTGCTGCCACCTAAGCTCAGGCCAAGGAGGGGGGTGAACCCACTGCTGGTAGCAGCAGGGAAAAGCAGGAGAGTGCTTGCTACTCAGATGCAAATTGGGCTTGGATGCTGAAGGTGCAGCAAGGATTGGAGCCAAGAGAGGGCTGGGCACAGCAAGGGTGTCCAGGGAGCAGGATGGCTTGCTCCAGGGAGCAGGCTGGCTCGCTCCAGGAATCAGGCTGCATCACTGCCTGTTTGACTTGCTGATTTTGATGGGGCCCTGTGCCAATGGACTGCACAAAATAAGCCCTGGCAGAAAGGTCCTGGCTGCCTGCAGGCACTTGTAGGACTTGGAGCATGAGGTCTCATGCTGTTCCATCAGCAGAGAAGCCAACGGAACCTCTATTGCTCCACAAGGAACAACTGAACTTCCTGAAGCCAGCTCAGAAGCAGCTTGAAAGATGGAATGAATGCAAGGCAGAGCTGCCCTGTCCCTGCAGCTGTGGGCAGAGAGCTCACCAAACTTCAGCTCCAGGTTCTTCTCCAGCTGGTCGATCTTCTCGGAGAGCTTGCCCAGCATGGAGCGCAGGAAAGCAATCTCCTGGTCCTTCTGGGCCAGGGCCACCTGCATCTCATGGAATCGATCATCTGTCTGCTGCAGGAACTCCTTCAGCCCCTCAAACTTGCAGGTCTCCAGGTGGGTCTCATAGGTGTCTTGGTTTCCTATGAAGGTGCACCTGCCAGGGGAAGTTTGCTGCTCAAGCTGGACACCTCTGTGCTCAGCTAGCTCCCCTGAGGCCTGCCTGGGTCCACAGCTCATCTGCTCCTTCTGCCAGGAGCAGGGCTTCCCCAGCCTGCTGGCTGCAGGACAAAAGAGAGGCCAAGCAGCTCCCTGTCTTCCAACCAGGGCATTGGCCCCAAACTGAACTGTTTGTCTAGGGAGTTGCAAGGCAAAGCAGACCTTGGGCAGGAGAGCTGTGAGCTCATGTGCTCACCAGCAGCCCAATCTCAGAGCCAGCCAAAAACCAGGGGAAAAAACCTGCAGCTGCCCTCAGCACATGCTGCCCTGGGCCTGCAGCATGGCAGGGGTCAGAGCTGCTCTGGCAGGGCTTTTGCCTTGCTCTGCTCCTGCCAGCACATCTCTTCCTGCACCAAAACCCTAGCTGTGCATCCTGCAGGGAACACCCAGGCCTGCCTCTGCTCCTGCTGGGCTGATAGTCAACCCTCCAAGGCTGAGCAGCACTTCCTTTGCCCTGGGATAAAGCCTGGTTTGGAAGACACTGCCATGGTGCTCACATTTACTCATGCTAAGCCTTTTCCCTGCATGACTCTGGCCACAACCACTGCTCTGCCTCTGCTCCAGCTGCTTCCTCTGCCTCTACACCTCCTCACCCTCCTCCTCCTCAGCTGCCAGCAGGGCACTGGGACAACAAGCAGCTCAGGGGCTGCCTTCTGCAAGCCCTGCAAGCTTGAGCTCAGCCTCAGGCCAGTGCACAGCCCTGGGCAGAACTGCTCAGAGCTGGAAAGCAGCTCAGGAATGAGCTCAGGGCATCCTTCCCCCTGCAAAGCCCCAGCTCCTTACCCATATTTGGAGTGGGGACACTTGATGTGCTCACACTCCTTCAGATGTGCCTCCAGGTTCATCTTGAGGAGAGGAGGGCAGCTGGGGTTGTTGGGGCAGCGAACTGGCCTGTAGTCACAGCTGCTTTCGTGGTCTCTGCCCGTGGAGAGAAGCCAAAGGAAGGACAATCAGCAATGAACACACACCAGTGGAAACAACAGGGACTGCCTTTAGGATTGGAAGGGAGATATCCTGGTTATATCCTAGGAATCTGAAAGGTAACTCCTCTTACAAAGAGGATCCCAAGCTCTCTGCTTGGCTACAGCCACAGTATGTCATCCCACATGGGAGGTAGCTGCTTTCACAGCACATTCCCTGGATGGAGATGGAACACCTCTGCTGGGAGCAAAGGCTGACAGAGCTGGGCTGGTTCAGCCTGGAGAAGAGAAAGCTCCAGGGAGACCTTAGTGCAGCCTTGCAGTGCTTCAAGGGATGAATAAGAAAGATAGGGAGGGAATTTTAGCACAGCCTGTTGGGACAGGACAAGGGGTGATGGTTTGAAACTGAAAGAGGGAGATTTAGACCAGCTAGAAGGGTGGTGAGAGCCTGGCCCACGTTGCCCAGAGAGGTGGGAGATGTCCCACCCCTAGAACCATTCCAGGTCAGGTTATCTGGGGCTCTAAGCAACCTGCTCTAGTTGCAGATGTCCCTGCTGACTTCAGTGGGACTAGATGACCTTGAAAGCTCCTTTCTGACCCAAATCCTTCTACGAACTTACAATTCCATGATCCTAAAACTGAGACACAGTGGCAAGAATTCCCTCCTCAAGCCACCTAAGCCATTCCCACCTTCTCCAGCAGAGCACTGCTGACAGGAGCTGTGCTATCCCCACAGGGCAGCTCTGCTCCGACAGCACATTGCTGGTGGTGGAAACCTTTCCCTGGAGAGGTTCCATGCTGCTAACAAGCCACTTACTTCCTGGCACTCAGTTTAATTGTAAAGGGACATCCCCTGGGGTCCACCTCGAAGGCAGCAGGCTTGCTGCTGGCTGCAGGCCTGCAGCCATACTTGCAGTGGATGAAGAGCTCCCCGATCTGCTCAGCCACTGCGATGTTGTTCACCACCACGGTCAGTTTGGCATTGTCCACAGGGCACTTCTCTGCCAGGGAAGGGAGCAAAAGACAGGCAGAGAGTCAGCAATGAGGGACATGTTTGCAGCACATGTCATTCTCCTGCCTTCTCAGGCCAAGATGGCCAAACTCCCACATGATGGTCATGGAAGAAGCCACGACTACACTGTGCTGGCAAAGCCACTGTCTCTGCTTTGCCTTGGGGCTTAGGAAGGAGCTAGAGTTCCTGTTCATCCCTGATCACCTGAGCTAGAGTTCCTGTTCATCCATGATCATCTGAGCTAGAGTTCCTGTTCATCCCTGATCATCTGAGCTAGAGTTCCTGTTCATCCCTGATCACCTGAGCTACAGTTCCTGTTCATCCATGATCCTCTGAGCTAGAGTTCCTGTTCATCCGTGATCACCTGAGCTACAGTTCCTGTTCATCCCTGATCATCTGAGCTACAGTTCCTGTTCATCCATGATCCTCTGAGCTACAGTTCCTGTTCATCCCTGATCATCTGAGCTAGAGTTCCTGTTCATCCCTGATCATCTGAGCTAGAGTTCCTGTTCATCCCTGATCACCTGAGCTACAGTTCCTGTTCATCCCTGATCACCTGAGCTAGAGTTCCTGTTCATCCCTGATCATCTGAGCTAGAGTTCCTGTTCATCCCTGATCATCTGAGCTACAGTTCCTGTTCATCCCTGATCACCTGAGCTACAGTTCCTGTTCATCCATGATCCTCTGAGCTAGAGTTCCTGTTCATCCGTGATCACCTGAGCTACAGTTCCTGTTCATCCCTGATCATCTGAGCTACAGTTCCTGTTCATCCATGATCCTCTGAGCTACAGTTCCTGTTCATCCCTGATCATCTGAGCTAGAGTTCCTGTTCATCCCTGATCATCTGAGCTAGAGTTCCTGTTCATCCATGATCACCTGAGCTAGAGTTCCTGTTCATCCAAGATCATCTGAGCTAGCTGCCAAGGAAAGGAGGCCACACTAATGCAGACAACCTTGTGCTTGCCCACAAAGCAGCAGCTAACCCCCTCCCAACTCCTTCCCCTCCCAGGCCTGCAGGGCTCAGCTCCTGTGCTGCCAGCAGGGCACTGGGACACTGGCACCAAGCAAAGACACAAGCTCTGAGGGCAGAGGCCAAGCCAAACCTCCTGCTACCAGTCTGCTGGTTGGGACAGAGAGGGCACAAGGTGGTGGCAGGGGAATAGCAGGCAAAGCAGAGGGAGCCCTCACATGGGGAGAAGAGCATCTGAAGGCAGAAAGAGCTGCTCTTGTGCTGGACTTCCCAGGGAGGCTCCTGAGGGTTTGCTCTTCTGCCCAGACAAATGGCTTGGATTTGTGCTGAACAATGACTTTCCAAGAGGGGCAAAGGCTCGTGCCAAGGAAAGTCTGGTTTTAGAGCTGAGAGCCTGAAGCAGGCAGGAGCTGGTTAGGCCAGGCCAGCAGCCAGACACTTGGGCTCCATCAGGTCTCTGGAGGAGCTAAAGCAGCTCAGGATGCTGCTGTGCAGGAGCCAGAGAGCTGCCACAAAGGAGTTGGAGAGGTCTTTGCCAACACAAGCCCCTCTATTCCTTAGGCAGCCACAGAAAGTGTTCTGCCTGAAATCAATGGGTCAGCTCTGTATTATCCTAGGATTATCCATTGCATATTCCAGGATTTGAGAACATCCTGTGGCCAAGAGCTGGGTCCAGCCCTCCAGTGCCCATGCTACAGAGGTTCAGAGCTGCACAGCCCCCAGTGCCCCAGCCCCTCACTGCTGCAGCCTGGGGCTGACAGCTTGCTTTAAGCCCTTCAGACAGCTTTCTGGGGCTTTCTTTTGAACTGAAAGCAAACAAAGCAGAAAATAACAGCATTTGGGCTGCAGTCACACCAGAGCAGCTCTGTACTCACCAGATGTTAAGGCACATCTCCTGCAAAACGTGTGCTGGGGAGACAAAGAGGAACAGTAGTGTCAGCAGAAACAATATGGACACATTATCCCCTGTGGCTAAGGATGGGAAAGGTGGGGAGATACCAAAGGCTGTGCCTCTGGGGCCTCAGCAGCTGTTCTGCCTGCTTTACACTTCAGCAGGCTCTAGAGTCTGCAGCACAGGGCAAAAAAACAGCTGCTTGCTCAGGCAGCTAAGAGACAAACACAGGTCCTGTTCCTGAGAAGTACTGAGCACAGAGTCACAGAGTGCTGGCGGGGGGGAAAAGACCTCTGGAGATCATCTAGTCCAACCTCCCTGCTCCAGCAGCAGAACCTAGAGCAGCTTGCCCAGGATGTGTCCAGCTGGGTTGGGAATCTCTCCAGAGATGGAGACTCCAGCAGCTCCCTGGGCCAGGGCTCCAGCATCCTCCAAGGAAAGAATTCCTCCTGATGTTCAGTTGAACTTGCTGGCTGCTAGTTTGTGCCATTATCTCTAGTGCTGTCCCTGGGCACCCCAGAACAAAGCCTCCTGCCCCTGTAAGGATTGCTCAGCATTGCTCAGCTCTCCCTCAGGCTGCTCTGCTCCAGCCTAACAGCCCCAGCTCTCTCAGCCTCTCCACACAAGAGAGGTGCTCCAGTCCCCTCAGCATTTCAGTGTCCCTTCTCTGGAGCCTCTCCAGAAGCTCCCTGTCCTTCTGGAACAGGGAAGCCCCGAGCTGAACACAATACTCCACACAATACTCCACTCACACCCAGTTTGAAGCTCTGAGGGTTCTGCCCTGTGCACATCAGGCCATGATCATAGTGCAAGCCAAAGCCACACAGAACATGGGGTTTCTCTGCTTCACCCTTCTCTTCAGCCCATGGCATTCCTCTCATTCCCCTCAGAGGTGCTCAGGGGGAAGTGTGGCCTCTCCCTGTCCTTGGCCAGTCAGCCCATCACATCTCTCCAAGCCTCAGCAGCTCTTCTGAGGGAGCTGAAGCTGTCCTGCTGGCAGCTGCTTTGGAAGCCCATTAAGAGCACTGTAAACGTTGCCACTTTAAATAGCTCCCTCTCTCTCTCTCTCTCTCTCTTCTCACAGCAGAACAATTTAGCTTGATACAGCAGCAGAGACAATCTAACACACTAATGAACATAAAGGAATAAAGGCTGCAGCATTCCACTGCTCCTGAACTTGCCCCATGGATTCCCTGGAGCCTCCTCAGTCACCTTCCCCTGCCCTAGGGGCAGTGCTTGGCAGCAGCTCTGGAGAAGCTGTGAGTCTCTCTTCAGAGCTGTTATCTCCTGCCTTTTCCTGCCCTGAGCAGCTGCATGGTGCTCTCAGCAGAGAGCTGCCAGAGCACGAGTGCAGATGAAGCCACTCTGCTTCCTGCAGCACAGCTGAGCTTCCCAAGCAATCTCAGGCTCTCCATCAAGAGCTAGAATGCTGCAGCCAAAAAAGGCACCAATGGGCAGCACCTTTGGGGATAGCATCCTCCTCCCTGCAATACACAACCCTGCTGCAGCTGCTCCAAGCAGAAGCACATCAGAGAGCCTGTCCCCAAGCCTGTCCCCAAGCCATCTCCCCTCACACCTAGCACAAAGGCAGCAGTGCTGTGGTTTCTCTGAAAGCCCAGGCAAATGGAAGAGAGCTGAGTGTTTACAGTACTCTGTGCCTTTCCTGAGGATCTCAATCCCTCGGCAAGCATTCACTAAAGGAAGCTTCAAGCCATTCTTGCTTGGTAAGGAACTCTTCCCAGCTGAAGAGCAGCCATTGCTGGGCTTGTTCTGTCCTTCAGGACAAGTTTGTGGATGATCCCAAGCTTGGAGCAGTGGCTGGCACACCAGGAGCTGTGCTGCCATCCAGAGTGACCTGGACAGGCTAGAGACATGGGCAGGGAGAGACTGAATGACATTGAACAAGGGGAAGTGTAAAGTACTGCATGTGGGAAAGAACAAGCCCATGGATCAGTCCAGACNCCAGAGCACTGGCCCAGGCTGCCCAGGAGCCTGTGGAGTCTCCTTGTCTGGAGCCATTGCAGAGCTGCCTGGACACATTGCTGTGTGAGCTGCTCTAGGTGCTCCTGCTCTGGCAGGGGGGTTGCACTAGATGAGCTTTCTAGGGCCCTGCCAACCCCTGACATCCTGGGATTCTGTGATACAGGGAAGGATGAGTTTTGGACCTCCCTGAAGCCACACGAAGGGGACTGAAGGTGGCTGGGGTAGGGAGGCTGACAGCAACAGCTCTTCTGGGAGAAGCTGCCCAATCCTAAGGAAGCCCCAGGCTTCTCTGGCTAACTTCAGAGCTGCCTTGTGGGGGAACTGTGTCCATCAGCATCTTTGCTCCCAGCCTGGCCTGGCTGGCCTGCTCTTTGCTCCCTCAGGGGGACAGTCCCTGCTGACACAGGCCATCTGTGGAGCCACACTGCTCACCTGCAAGAGCACTGCCTTACCCCACAGGTTGTGATGACTGGATCCTTAAACACACTGCAGCACAGCTGGCAGCACAGCTTCACAGATGGTTGTTCAGCAAACACCAGTGGCTCCTGAAGAGGAAAGGGACAGAGAGAGCACAAGGATTAGTCCAAAGGCAAGAGGAGCCTGCAGCTCTGCAGAAGGAACAGAATCACTCTTCAGTGAGGATATGCTCAGGACTTCATTAGCTCACAATAAACTTGCAGACCTCCAAAATGTAAGACAGAGAGGAAGGATGAACTTGGGAATGGCTGCAGACCCTCAGCTCATCACAGCACCTGCACAGAGCCAACTTCTTTGCCAGAAGGCACCAGAACTACAGGAGCTCCACTGCCTGGTGCTTTTTGCTTGGCTGGGCTGAACAGTGTGTTGTCACACACATCTCCTGCACTAAGCCTGCAGTTTCAAAGCCATTTTAAAGCAGCCTGTCCTGAAGGAAGGGCTCTTTCATTCCCTGATGAAGCAGAAACAATATTGTTCCTGCCACAATGGGCCCATCTCTCCAGCTTTGTTTACCAACTAAGCCTGCCTCGAGCACATCCTCCTGGAGCAGCACAGCTCTCCCCTCCACACCAGAGCAGGAATTCACATCTCAGAGCCTTTCAAACCACTCACTGCTCTTTGCTCTCTCTTTTCATCCTGTTCCTGCTCTCAGAAATGCAAACACAACCCCCTGGGTTCCTAAATATGAAACATACACTTTTACCCCAGACCTGGGGCAAAATGCCACCTGACCTTTCCTGCATCCAGTCTGGGGTTAGTTACTGGCTCACAAGCTAAGCTCAGCTTAGAAGGGTTCTCCTCCAACAAGAGTCTCTTGTGGACTTCCTGGGGCTTACAATCAGGTCAGAGAGGTGCCACGCAGCCCTCAATGCAGGAGAGGGCTCTGAATCACTGGGGAATTGCATTAGTCTTGCTGCCTGGGGCTAGAACCAGCCTAAAGCCTTGCAATCCCCCTTCCTGCTCTGCAGCAGAGCCAGGGAATCCCACAGGACTTTGCACAGAAAAGCCTCACCATTGTCTCCACGGCACAAGGAAGCAAAGTAAGTTGCGGTGGAAACAAAACCAAAGCCACAAGTCCTGACAGCCAGGCTTTTAGTTGCCAGCCCACGGAGAGCTCTATGCACTCACAAGAATCTGCTAAGCTCCTCTTTGGAGCCTGGGCTGCCTAGCACTCCTGCAGATAACCCCAAATACCTACTGGCTCCTCCTCTTCCTCGTGGAGCGAGAACGTGGAGCGCAAGGACATGTTGGACTCGGAGTGCAGGGAGCGGACGGAGATAGCAGAGTCTGAGCGCCGTGGGGTGCTGATGGGAGGCTTCAGAGAGAGACACAAAACACTCCTTGTTACTCCAAAGCTTCCACTTCAGTTCCTCCCCCTCCCCAAAACTCAGCTGCTCCATTTCTTCATCGCACAGCGTGGCCGAGAGGGGAGATTGAACCAAGCTGGCACCTCAATTCCAAGCACCTCACCTTCTGAAAGGGCCATTCCTTTGTGTACTCACCCTTTGCACCCATCAAGAGATGGGGTGGAAGAGTTAATCCTTCCCTGAAAGCTTTGTCTCTCTCCTCTGCAGCTCCTACAAAGCTCAGCAGCAGCACTTGTTGTTTGGCTCGCTAGCTAACTCCTGCCAAAGTTCTTTGCGTAAGTGTGGACACTTCCTTCTATTCAATTTGGTCACAGCCTGGCTCTGTTGCTTCCTGCTTGGGAGGGGAGAGCTCAGTGGACACTGCAGGCACCAATCAAGAGAAATCCCACTGCTCTCAGTGGCCTTGGGATTGGCTTGGAGGGAATGCTGCTCCTGGAATACTAAGCAGCAGGGTGGAAGAGCAAGCAGTGGCGTGGAGCTGAGATGCAATTGGGTGTCCAAGGGAAAGCAGAGATTCCTCAGAGCACAAAGGGATTGGAGCTGAGAGTCTAGCACAGCCAGGAAAACAAGGCTTCAAGGAGAAGAACTTGCTGGCAAAGAAAGGGGAGAATGAAGCCAGAAGCTCCACTCAGCACCTGCACCCATCACACTTATACCTGGCTCCCTTGTAGCCTACATCAGGCACAAACTCCTGGAAGTGCTGGCTGGAAGAAGCTCTGGAGATGCTTGGCCCTGAAGGACTTACCCTGGCTCTGGACCAGGTCAGCCTTGGCCCTGCACACAGCTGGAACAGGGAAAGCTGCACAGACAAGACTCTGCTGCTCCTGATCCCTGTCCTGCTCAACCTTGTGAGCAAAAAGGTTTTTCCTCCTCATGTTCAATCTGAACCTCCTGAGCTGCCTTTTGTGTTCTTGCCCTGGGTGACAGTGTGTGACAGCAGAGCCAGGGAGAGGCAGCAGCAGTGCAGGAGCTGAGCTTCAGAGCCTGCTCTCTTCCCCACAGACAGATTCCACTGCAGTCTGAGTGCAGGAGAGGAGCAGAGCAGGAGCCTGCTGGCTCTTCACACTGCTCTGCTTCTCAGTCTTGAGGACACTGAGCTCCTAGGAGCTCAGAAATGCTGCACCTGCTTAGAAGGCACAGCAGAAAGCTCTTTTTTCCTTAAAGATGGCATATTTCTTGGCTAAATATGTAAACTTGAGGAGGAACAGTTCTCCCAAGGTAACTCTGGTTTATGTGTATCCCTTGATTTTATTCTCTGTCTCTCCAAGAGTAACAGCCTTTATTAAGATGCCAAGGATGCCTGTGTACATTTCCCTCTCTGGAGGAGCCCCAGCAATCAGGGCAGGCTCTGCAGGGCCACTTTTACAGAGGTGTGAGGCACAGCCTTGTGCTCAGCTCCATGGCCTGCCTGGTGTTAACCATGCAGGAGAGAAGCTGATGTGCTGAGAAAGATCACTCCAGCTGCAGAGACCAGGCTGGATGGCAGAGGGCTGTGCTGGCACTTAGAGCTCCTCCAGGTACCTGCAGCCTTGGTGTTTTTGCCAAGTAAACAAGGCTAAGACTCCAGAGATCTCAGCTCTGCAGGGTCAGCCACTGCTTTGCTTCCTAATCCTAGCCTGGCTCCACAGGCTGAGCTTGGCAGCACTAATCCTGAGCACAGTGGCCCAGAACCATGGGCTCCTTTGCCAAGGACACAAGGCAAGTGTTCAAAGGGCTTTTTGGAACAGAAAGCAAACCCAAAGCCATGCTGACATAAAGCACAGCAAGATCTCTGAGCAACAGAAGGAGTTTTAGAGGATGCTGACAACAAAGCTCTCTGCTGTCAAGTGCTGTAGCTCCTGCATGCTGCTGCTGACCCCACTCTCTGCCAGTGCCTAACTTGAGCAGGAGCAGGAAGCCACTGATCCCTGCCTTGGAAGCTGCATCTCCTAGCCAGACAAAGTCTGGGAGCACTTGTTCTTTCTGATTTGCTGAAGTCTAACCAGGAGCTAGTGAGGAGGAGATGTTGCTGGAGCACTAGGGACAGGAGAAGGTCAAGGCCTCAGAGCTCTCCATCCATTCACAGAGGTTTGCTGTTCTTGGTGTAATTCATTTAGCTCATTTAATTCCTCTTTAAGCAGCTAACCCTCAGGCCTGTTAGATCACAACATTCCCCCCAAAGAAGTTATTCAGAAGAGAGGGTAATGTATGAGAGAGGTGGATACAGAACTGGAAAGAGCTTTTCTCCAAGGAGATTATGAAGACCTCGAGGATGTAATCCCCCAGGAGCTGATCACAAGGACTCTCTAGTGTCAGACATCCCACTCTGCAGCTTCCAAACCAGCTCCCTGTGGTCAGAAGCCCCATCTGGAGGTGGAAGTAGGAATGGATTTTCTGATCCTAACTACAGGGCTAGCTCTGCTGCTGGATGGTCCATCCAACAGCCCCTGATCCATCACAGCCCAGCCATCCCTGACAGCAGCTCTGTCTCCTCCTGAGCTCACACTACTCACCTCAGAAGGCAGCTCCACCCTCACAGGGAGCCCTGTTGGATTGGGAGCTCCTGGGCTTGGTTAACCACCTCCTGCTTTGAAGCAGTCTGCAAAGGAGCAGGAGGTCTGCAGCAGCCTCTGCTCCCTCACTGCACCAAGCCTGGCAGCAGCTGGGAAATGCTCCTGCCTCTCATCCAAGGGCATGGGAATGCTGAGGGAAGGCAGGGAAGTGCAGAGAAGCCCCAGACATGTCTCACCTGCCCTCTCCTGGCAATACCTACCATGCTGTCATCCTCATCTCGTGGGGAGTAGGTGAGGGTGCTGGAGGAAGAGGGGGTGCGCCGGTGCTGTTTGAAAGTGTTGCTCCCATCTGCTTGAAAGCAAACGAGTGAGGAAATCAAATCCAAAGGGAAGCAGTTAGGCTCCTCAGTAACATTCCCAAGCTACAGCTCAGTCTCAGCAGAAAAGGAAAAAGCCTAGGGATTGCCCCCCACCTCCAGCTCCTAATCTGAAGTGCAGGTGGCCCTTGCAAGGCTGCTGAGCCAGAGAAGAGCACAGACAACATTGTGCCAGGTTTAAAATGCTAGGAGAAGGAATTCTTACACTCCCCAACCTGCTCCCAGCAAGGGAGAGCTGGATGTTCCCTGAATTCAATTGTCTGAAGAGCAGATTGCTGGCTCAGGGAAGATTTTGGATGTAGATATTCAAGAGTCCCAAAAGCATTTAGAGTGCAGGGTCCAGGACAAATGGAATCCAAACACTTCCCTCAGCTAACTCAGTGTCAAGTGCCACACTTTATTCTAGTAAGGCTATTTTGACTCCAAAAGGGAAGCAGACCTCTTCCTCCCTTCAGCCCAGGTCAGGGCTCAGATCTCCCACCCCTGAGCTCTGAGGAACAGAGCACAAGGGTTTTACACAAGCAGATACTCTCACATCCCTCCTGGCTGAGCTCCAAAAGGCCAGGGCAGGCTTAGCAAAGTGTCCAGGGTGACTCACAGTCAGGCACAGAGTGAGGATGGGGATTTTCAGTCCTGCTAATGATTGCATGAGAAGTCATGGGGATAAATATGATTTGGTAGTGAGCTCTGAATCAAACCCTCTTGTACTACCCTAATTTCAGCAAGGGCTTCCCAGTGGTCCTGTTAGAGCTGCCTAATGGAAGGAAATGTCTGTGCAGGCTCATTTCCATCATGCCTAGTGAGGAGTTGCCATGGTTCAACAACACTTGAGCTACACAACACTAAACCCAGCACCTCAGCACCTGGCTGGGATGAAAAGTGATTCTCCCAACAGCTTTAGGAGTTGTAAAACAAGAGCAGGGGAAAAAAAAAACAACTGGTAGGAAACACAGAGAGTGCTTTGGGGAGAAGCTCTGTGCATGAGACACACTCACCCTTGGTGATGGTTGTCACAGTGGAGTAGGCTGGCCCAAAAGTTGTTTCCATTCTTGTCTGAAATATTGACAAAAGGAATCACAGAATTATTAAGGTTGGAAGAGACCTCTAAGCTCATCAAATCCAACCATCTCCTTCTCACTCCCATGCCATTAAACCATGGCCTAAGTAGCACATCTAGATGCTTCTTAACCCCCTCCAGGGATGATAACTCCAGCACCTCCCTGGGCAGCCTGGGCCAAGCCTTAACAACCCTTGCAGGGAAGAAATTCCTCCTGACCTCCAATCTAAACCTCCCCTGGTGCAAGGTCAGCTGTGTGACTGCTAAGGAGGCTTGCTACTCCTCCTGAGCTGGGGAGACAACACACTACACACTCCCAACTCTTCTCTGTGAATACTGCCCTTGTGAAGAGGCTAGACAGCCCCACATTTTCCACAGGCATCTCCCTTTCCTCCGAGGGAAGGATGAGGATGTTAGCAGCAGCCCTGAGGCCTCAAGCCCCCTGAGCCTTACCCCGTTGGTGTTGTCAGGAGCAGTGATGTTTGCTGTGCCACTGGAGAAACGATTGTAGCGAGCAGGCTTGTTTGAGCTCATAATCTAGGCCAGCATTTGTTAGTCCTGGCAAGCTTGCTCTGGGGAAGGAGACAGACAGACAGACAGACAGTTTGCTTCATTGCATGGGCTCAGAGAACACTTCTCCTGCTAGCATTGCACGGTTGGGTTTGATCTTAGAGGTCTGTCCCAACCTTAATGATGCTGTGATTAAGAGCAAGTACTCACATACACCTAGAGTTTCAAGGACAAGGTCAGGATCCTTCAAGCCATTCCTGTTCAATTCCAAAGCCCCAAGGCTTTAGTGCTGAACTCCAAAGCCAGGGCTAGATCTTAACAGAAAGTCCAAATCTCACCTTTGATTGGATTACATTTGCACTAAAGGAGTTCTTTCCAGCATGCTCTGAGGTGAAGGAAATGATGAAAGAAACCTTGCTGCAAGTCACATCTTCCTGATCCTGGATCTCATTCCCAGCAAAGTTTGGATCCTCACCCAGAAAGAGAAAGCCTCTCCTCCTCAAAGGCAGCAGAGGGGCTCATTTCTCTCCCTCCACTGTTTACACAGCGGGTTTTTTTGTTGCTAGGTTCAAGTTTGCAAAGCCAAGTCTTACACAACAATAATCTGCAGAAACACAGAATATTAGGGGTTGGAAGGGACCTCTGGAGATCATCTAGTCCAAACACATGGAGTTTGCTCACTTGAACCTCTTTCAGGGCACAAAATGAATGCTCTTGTCCCTGTGAATTCCACAAGATGCTCCCAGAGAGTGTCCCTCAGAGCCAGAGTGCCCACAGGCAGGAGCTGCAGCTCCTCTCTGCCATCAGCTGCTTAAGGGACCTCTTTCTGTCCAAGCTCTGGGTAAGTTTTGGGGCTCTCCTTGCCAGTGGCAGAGTCCAAGGACTAAGCAGACCAGGCAGCCATCTGCAGTGAGGACACACAGGCCAAAAATGGTTTAGTAAGACACAACCAAACTGCTTTTTATATTTTTTTTTTGCAGGAGAAGAGCCCACAGTCAGCAAAAGCAGCTCAGAAGAGACACAGCACAGAGCTCCATCTCCCTGCTGAGACAGCACAGCTCCAGCCAGGCTCCTGAGCTCCTGCTGCTCACATCTCCAGCTTCTGGGCAGCTGGAGTGTCAGAGGTGTTCCATAGAATCCTAGCATGGTTTGGGTTGGAAGGGAGCTCTGGAGCTCATCTAGTGCAACCCCCCTGCAGTGGCCAGGGACATCCCCAACTAGAGCAGCTTGCCCAGAGCCCTGGCAAGCCTCACCTGCAATGTCTCCAGGGATGGCAACTCAACCACCTCCCTGGGCAACCTGGGCCAGTGTTCCACCACCCTCGTGGGGAGCAACTTCTTTCTAATATCCAGTTGAAATCTACTCCTCTCCAATTTCAAACCATTGCCCCTTGTCCTTTCCCTGCAGGCCTTTGCAAACAGGCCCTCTGCAGCCTGCTTGCAAGTTCCCTTTAGGTCCTGGAAGGTCACTAGTAGTTCCCCTGAAGCCTTCTCTTCTCCAGGCTGAACAATGCCAGCTCCCTCAGCCTGTCCTCAGAGCAGAGGTGTTTCTAGCACTTGGTTTTCTTGTATCCAAGGTCCTAAATCTCCAAAGGACATCACTGGGATCTCTCCTCTTTATAGAAAGGGAAATTTGAGGCTCAAAGAGAGATATGACCACACAATGTGACCCAGGGCTTGCCCAGGGCCTCCCTAGTCCCAGCCTAAGAGCACAGGCAGCTGAGCACACAGGGCTGTGGGCACAGAGGCTGCTCCCCTCCTGCCCTCCCAGGGGACACCTGAGCTGTCCTGGGGCCAAGCTCTGCTAGCAGCTACCAGCTCAGCCTCACCTGACACAGCACTTTGTGCTGCTCACTGCAGTTCTTTATCAGACAACTGTCAAGCAGCCAGATCACAGCAGCAGCACCAGCCAGCAGATCACTGCTCAGCTCTAAACTCTTGGAAAAAGCTATGGTTTAAACTAAGAAAAAAACTCAAGGAAAAAGAAAACAAAAAAAATCAAGCAAACAGCAACCCCCAAACCAAACCCAAGATTGTCTTAAAAACAAGGATCTGGCTAATGTTTTCCACCCTGTCCTGGCTGGCTGCAAATGCCAGGTCCCTCAGGAGAGGCTAAGCAGAGCTGCTGGAGTTGTGTGAAGCAGAGCAGCACTGAAGCAGTGCTGTGCTGCTGCATGCTGCAGAGCTGCCCAGCCTCAAGCTGCCTGCCAGCAAGGAACAAGTGGGGCTCTGGCCACTGCTTCCCTTCCAGGGCTTCCTCAGAGCACACAGGAGCTGGCTGGTGGACATAAAGCTGTTGGGTATCCAACTGCCTGAGCCCCCAGGAGATCTGAAGCCCACTCAGCCTCTCAGCCTCTTGCCAGCTTGGGTGAGCCACAGGAGCTCTGTGCTTCCTCCCTGCTCTTGAGTTCACCTCTCCTGCAGGGCAGTGCCTGGCACAGAAAGGTCCCCACCTCAGCTGCAGCCTTCAGTGCTCCTAAATAACATAAAGCAGAAATACTTCTGTGAGTGATGGCACAAAGTGCCCCATCTCCTGGGATTTTATCTCTCCAGGTTCCATTATCCCATAATCTAATAGCAGGCAGGGATCCCTGAAATTCCCTTTCCCTGTGGGTGTCCTGTGTCTATCAGGACAACTGAGCTCTCCAATCCCTCTGGAGAAGGGATTCAGCATCCTCCTCCTCCCACCTTAGGCTAAAATCAGAGAGACTCCCTTTTCAGGGCTCTGAATTGACAATTCCTCCTTCAGGAGACCTCAGCAGCACTTAGCCAAACACCTCTCTCCTACACTACTCACAAGACAGGAGCAGGGATATGCTCCCACCTCCCCAGCCATGACAGCAAGAAAGGAACCTCACATATCAAACATTCCTGCTGGCTCTTAAGGCAAACAGTCCCTCCCAGATGGAAAGAGAGGAAGTCCATCCTTATGGAAGGCTGTCTGGAGCCTCTGGCAGAAGCTTCATCTTCTTCTCATTCTCAGGGTATGTCTTGCCTTCAGATAGAACAGATGGAGACTCAAAAAAAGCAAGGGGAAAGCACTCACTGAGGAGCACAGGGAGACAGGAACAAACCCACCAGCAATGAGGACAATTAACAGTTTGAGTTTTGTAACATCACCAAACATAGGATCAGATGTGCAACCAACAGTGAGATGCAGGCACTTGAGCTGCTGCAAGCAGTGAGCTATGAGCCTGTCAGCCAAAGAGGAGTGGGACCCTGGACCCTTCCAAAAACTGCCTCTGGAGCTCCTCTAGAGACCTGGAGCAGCTTTTGGGGTGACCCAGCAGGCTGCAGAAGCACTTGCTGCCAAGAGGGACATCTCCAGTTTCACCCTATCCCCACTGGAACAGAAGCAAAACACCTTCCAACTTCAACACATCTTGGCTAAAGCCAAAGAAAGGAAGGGAACACAGGCTGGAATGCTGATTTTCTGCTCATTGCTTCCAAGCATGACCTGTGCTCTGCAACCTACCTGTGAGCAGCCTGCTCCCCTGTCTTCTCTGAGCAGAAACCAGAGGGATGTGAGCAATGGGAAAAGTGTGGAGTGGACTGGCAGGCAGGCTGCAGAGCACCAGCCACCCCAGCAAGGGCTGAGTTCAGCCCAAACCTTTGCTCCCTACCAGAGGTTGGAAGCATCTGCACAGAGCAGACACCTCTGAGAGCTCCTTCCCATCTCAGGTGCTCCTCACAGCAGCAATCCTTGATCCTGAGCCAGCCTGGGATCCAGGCTCTCCTTGCCTGCAGGTCACTTGTATTACTACCATGCAACTGCAGTGCTTTTGTCAGTAAAAGCAGAGGGGAAATATCTCCCCTGCAAAAAGGAAGCTGTGTGGACCTGCTCTTCACTAAATCCCATGGCTAATAGTAGCCAGATGCAAGGCAAGGAAAGGGTTAGCTTTCAGCATTTGCACACCACAGGCTGTTGAGACTCAGCAAGAAGAAAAGCCTTCCAATTCCTCCTTTGGCACTCCTGGCAGGGAAAAAGCCAACCAGCAAGAGTTGCAGAGAGAGCTGAGGAAAGCAGCTCTCTTCCCACCACACAGGCCAACAGGAGCAGTTCTCTGCTGCCAACCTCAGCAGTGCACCTGGCAGCAGGGAGGGGAACTGCCTCAGGACCAGTGTCCCACCTCATCCTCTGCCCAGACAGCTCCCAAATCCACCTGGAGGGGATCCTGGCCAACCTGCTCTGGCTTGGACATTCCTTATGCTCTCAGGGTGACTTCTCCATGGCCAGGCACATACATGGAGACATGCAGCAGTGCTAGAGGAATAGCAAACATGAGCAGAAGTTCAGCAAGGCACTTCCAGGTCTTTTTGGCTCTTTTTTTATTGTTTACAAGTTTTTGCACTGCTCTTAAAAGTCATACAGACTTCTGTGAGCTCCCTAGAGCTGTCATCAATAAAACCAAACATGACATTTGGAATTGCTCTTCCTTTTCCCAGAGCTTCAGAGGAGTGCAGAGCTGAGAGCATAGTCAGCAGCTGTTTGAACACTGTCACTCCTCTGTGCAAGTGCAGCTCAGGGAGAGGGAAATTATCCTGTCTTAGGTGCTCTTCCTAAAGGGTAATGAGGAACTTTCCAATGTGTCTGGAACTGGATCAAAACCTGATTGCTCTGGTGGAACAAAGCATCTCATTTTTCCCTAAAATCAAGGTAGAAGTTAGAACAGAGACTGTCCAGAACTCTTTCTTGAAGCTACACTTGAAGCTTTACTTCCAGTTTAGGAAACCTGGAAGCATCCACTTGCTCTATCACTTTTCTTATGGATAAGGTCACAGATCAGGGTTCAGGAGTGCCTGGCCTCTGCAAAGAAGAGGAGCTTGTCTTGGCTCAGCACCTCTGTGCTTGCTGCTGTGTGGCCAGGCTGGCAGAGAGAGGCATGCTCACAGCTTCCACACGAGAGCCTTCAGCACAAGGAGCTTTAAAAGCTGGCCTTAACCCCACAGTGCTGCTGAGTCTGGCCCCAGCCTGGCCCCCTGCAGCTCTTGCTCAGCATGGAGCAGCTCCCCTCTGGCTCTGCTCTGCTCCAGCCTCAGCAGCCCCAGGGCTCTCAGCCTTTCCTTCAGTGCCCTCAGCATCTCCCTAGCCTCTGCTGGACTCTCTAGACACAGAGATGGAAACAGTTCCTCTCTCAGCAGGAGCAGAGCAGCCTCAGGGAGCCCTGCCACAGCCTTGACATCCAGCACCCGGAGGAAACTCACCAGTGGCTTGTCCAAGCTGGCAGGGAGCAGGAAAGCCCAGCAAGATGCCACCAGGCTCAAGTTCCTAAGCTGTGGGCAGGCTTTTCCTCAGTCAAACTGTCTCTTCCCCTATCTGTGTGTGTGTGTCTGCATGGCTCTGAGGTGATGTAAACACAAAGGCATGCAGAGCAGTGGGCGAGATGGAAATCCAGCTGGAAAATCCCACAGCTCAGCCAATCTCCAGGCTGCCTCCCAGCTTTGCCCTGCTTGCTCTGAGACTGAAGAGGCTTAGACTAGTGCACAAAAACCCAAACCTCTGTCTTAGCACACACAGATTGACTCCTCTGCTCTAGGGGCAGGAGAGTTTGTTGCTCACCCTAAAGGGAGTTTGAGTTTCTCACCCTCTTTAGGTAGTTCCCAAACTATTCATAATGCTGAACATCAAGCAGCCCATCAAACAGTTGTAGGGACAACCCAGGGAAATCCAGTTGACTAAGAGTGGACACAGAAAGGCAGAGCAGGTGAGCAGGGCTCAGCTGCAAGACAGGCACTGACAGTGCCAGGGCACCCACCCCGAGCAGGAGAACAACATGCCAAGGCTCTGTCCCTGCCCCACTCCACCCCCAGAACATCTCCTGCTGATGTCACACCTCATGAAAGCAGTGAGGTAACTCCTCTGAGGCTCCAAACTCAGGCTGCACTGAAGACAGAAGAGGAGCAGTCTGTAAATAATGGGTAAGTTGGGGTGTCACTGCCCTGGGCTCCTGGGGAAGTTGCTGAGCTTGGAAGAAGGGTGACACGTACCCCAGTGAGTCACCAGCAGCCTCCTCCCTTGCCCCAGACAGTTGCTACATCCCCCAGCCCAACCCATGGGCAAGCTTGTTCCTCATCATGCCAATGGCAAAGGAGCACAGCCAGGGAAGGGAAGATAAGGGGCATAAAAATCACGAGGGAGGAGTTCTGACAGACTGAACTTGTCCTCATAATCTGAGTACTTAGTGAACCCAGGAAGGACTTCCTCTCCTGGCACAGCAGGACTTGGCTGAGACAACCCCAGAGGAAGGCACAATCCTGCTTCAGGAAGCCCCAGCCATGGCTACTGAGGGCTAGCAAGGTCCCACACAACAGGCAAAGGCTCAGCCCATCAGATGACTAACTGCTGAACACCACTCAAAGCCACAAAAGCAAGCAAGCACAGGAGACATGGAGCTGCTGGAGCAGCTCTTGGTTAGTAAACATCTATACAGTACCTGACACAATGCAGCCCAGTTTTTGGTGGTGTGCTGGGTTATCTCCACCACCACACACTCTGTGAACTACCTCCCCTCCTCACACAGCTCCCAGGGAGCCCTGTAAAAGGCTGTCATGGAAGCAGCTGACTTCCTCATGCCACTTTCCCTCAGCAAGGGCTTTCTGGAATGGTCCTTCCCTCCCACAACCCTCTCCCTGCAAACCCAACAAATGCCATGTGGCTGTAAGCAAGAGTCATTGACAGAGCAATGCTGGAAGGCAAAAATGCAACAGCTGTTTAACAGGAACACTAACTGCTTAGGACAGACTGAAAAGAACACAGCCCTGAGGTGAAAATGAACAAGGAAGCACAATTAAAGCCTTGGGACTAAAACAAAGTGTTTGGCAACATCTCAAAGTTGAAAAAAATAGCTGTTAGGCCACAGCTCTTCCCAGTAGAGTTCCCTCCCCCAGGAGGTACAATAGCCTGGACCTGGCTTGCTATATAGATATCAAACCCAGATAACTTACAAACCAGCTTTCTTCTCACACTCCTTGGCCCCCAGCAGAGTCTGTCTGAGCTGCTGCCTTTGATATCAGCTCCAAAGCAAGCTCAGCTGAAAGAAGGCTCCTCACTTCTGGTTTTCATGCAACACAAGAGGATCACCAGGTCACAGCCAGGGATCAAAGAGGAGAAAAACGTTCTGACAGTTTGACAGCAAGGCTGTCAGAGGAAGAGCAGCTGCGAGCTAGCAGGAGAATAAGGCAGAGCTGAAGAGCAGCACGGTTTCAGTGCCTGCTCTGAGATGTGCAGTTGTTTTGGGGCAGTGACAGAGACCTACCACCAAACATCCCATGTTGCGCAAGCTGGGAAACCAAAGCACAAGGAAATGAGCTTGCTGGGGGACCCAGAGAGAACCACCAGCAGCAACACGTGCCCCAAGGCAGGCAAGAAATGGAGAAGGCAAAATAAGCACGCCCTACGATGAGGTATGCCAGGGAGCACAGGGAAGGCAGCCAGGGCGAAGAGAGCAAGCCAGGGACAGGTCACCGAGGACCAAACAACACAGGAGGCGACACACGAGCTCCTCTGTGCACCTGACAAACCACGCTGGCACCTGCACTGCCTTTAAACGCCAACAAACCAACCACCCCAGGGAAGGAAAGGAGGTGGCAGAGCTGCCCGCCAGGCTGCAACCTCTGGCGCTGCCCTGAGCAGCCCAGCAGCGCTCAGAGGAGCGGGGCCACCTTCCCGGGCCTCCACACAGCCCAGTGCCGCCGACCCCACCGCCCAGGCCGGCCTGGCGCTTCACGGAGCTCCCTCAGCCCCGGGCCCGGCCGATCCCCTCAACTAGGGACTCTCCTCGGCTCGGCCCTTCCTCTCGCGGAGCTTCCTCAGCCCTAGGCCACGCGGATCCCCTCAGCCGGGGGCTCCCCTCGGCCCGGCCTGGCCCCGCTCGTACCTGACAGCAGCAGTAGCGGCGGCCGGAGCGCCGGTGCCCGGCCCCGGCACATCGCGACCCCGGGCCTGCTCCCGGCTGTTCCAGCGGCTCAGCTGCCGCCCGGGCCGGAAGTTCAGCTGTCCGCGTTCTCCGGGACTTGTAGTTCCCCGAGCCACCCTCCGCCCGCTCTCCGCCGCGGCCCCGCAGCGCTCCCACTACAGCTCCCAGCAGCTCCCGCGCCCAGGCGCTGATTGGCTCATTCCCGGTCACTCTATGATAGAAGCGCTGCTGCTAGTGGCTTGGCTTAGCCTCCAGGAGCCAATCAGAAGGAGGCAGACCACAGCAATGCCATTGACAAGAGGAGAGGTGGCAACCAATGAGAGCTGGAGAGAGGCGGGAGAGCTATCACGCGATCTGCTCGCGGTTGGCTGTATTCGTAAGCTGTCTGACCAATAGCGGCGTGGGAGAGGCTATAAAGTCTGCAGGGGAGGCAGTGGTTCGGTCTTTCCGGGCGGGAGGTGAGTGGTGGTGGGTTTGCTGGGTTAGCGGGGTGGGGTCCCGGTACCGGGGGCGGGCCGGTGATGATCTCTTAACCTTTCTGACACCTCGTCTGAGGGCGGCGAGCAGTCGCGGCCCCTGTTGACGATGCACGGCTGAGGCCCGAGGGAGCGGTGAGGCTGGCCCGGGCGAGGCGAAGCGGCGCGGCCTAGTCTCACCGCGCTGCTTTCTCCCCTCAGGGCTCGGCGGGAACAGCATGGCGGCGGACTGAGGGGCGGTGAGGCGGGAAGAATGAACCGCGCCGTGGGAGCTGGCGGTGAGAGGTCTGAGCAGTGCGGGCCGAGCACCGGAACTTTCTGTGCCACACCGGCGGAGTGAGGCCAGGCTTTTAGGGACATACGATGTAGTATTGCTTGTTTCTTTTCTACTGTGCATCCCAGTAAGGTATTTAACAGTATCCTAGCGTAGTAGAGGTTGGAAGGGACCTGTAGGGATCATCTGGTCCGACCCTGGCTTCCAGTGTGTGCCCATTGCCCCTTGGGCTGGCCCTGGGCACCCCTGAGCAGAGTGTGGCCCCAGTCTCTTGCCCCCTGCACCCTTCAGCTCTTGCTCAGCATGGAGCAGCTCCCCTCTAGCTCTGCTCTGCTCCAGCCTCAGCAGCCCCAGGGCTCTCAGCCTTTCCCCTCCCAGAGATGTTCCAATCCCTTCATGACCTCCATAGCCTTCCTATTTCTGGAGCCTGCAGCCACAGGGAAAGCCCCAGTGGGTGAAGCTGGGGCTGGAGTGGTTCCTTGATGCCTTGGCTTAGGTGCTGTTTGACGGGTAGAGTAGGCTGCAGGCTCTGGAGCAGAGCAAGTGATGCAGCTCTCAGTACAGCTCTAAAAGGCACTCTTTTAAGTACAAGAAATCAAAGGTCATTGACTTGAGCATGTGGAGTAGCTTTAGGTGAGCATGATGGCAGTGGTGGGTGCAGGAGAGTGGGTCACACAAAGGATTCCTGGGGTGGGCTTACTCCTAGATGGTGTAAACAGCAAATACAAACCTTAGAGTCCTGGAGGCTAAGTAGATTTGCGGAATAGAGCAAGTCATGTTCTTTCCTCAGCCTCAAATCAAGTTCAGCCTTGCCATTCTGAAGTTGTTTGCTGCTCTATCTCTACTTTGGCTTCTGTGTGAGGCTGATTTTATAGCTTACAGATTTAATAAAGCTTCCAAAACACTTGCCTTGCTTTTCCTTCTGTTCTTCACCAATCCCAGGGGCACCAATCCTATGTAAAACCACAGACCAGCTATAAACTCTGCATTTGGGCATCCAGTAAACCATCTCTGCTGTTCCTGCTCACTTTAGGGGAAGTAGAGCATGTTAAAACCTGTGCTCCAGCTCCTTTTGGTTCTTACTGGGAGCACCTGAACTAGTAAGGGAAAGATCTGGATGGGTTTAAACGTGATTAAAGAGTGCAAGTATGTGTTAGATCATCCAAAGTGCCACAAACAGTATTAAAAAACTTTATTAACAGGAATGAAACCAAAGCTGTAAACAAAGAGCCAGCAAAAATGAGAAGCTGGAGGTCATGCCGAGTCCTCTTGGCTTGGTTGGAGACACTGAGCCATTCCTTCCTCATCCCTTGGTGGCAGTAGAGGCTCGTGTGAGAAGATGCCAGCTAACAGTCTGAGGAAAGGCTTTAGGGCACTGGGAGACCAGTAGGGAGGGAACTTGTGGCTTCCAGTTTGGGTTTAAACACCACAAAAATGGCTTTGCTGTAGTAGAGTTAGCTCCCACCAGGCATAGTGAGAGCCCTCCAGAGGGGTAGTGTTTCACACCTCCCTTCTCTCAGCTGGGTTTAAATTGGGTTTGGTCCCACACTGAAGCGGTAAGTTAAGAGTTAGTTGTTTTCTCTTCAAGAGAAGGCAGCGGTGTGATGGGAGCAGTGAAAACACTCCTGGTTTTTGCCTTCTGGGATGGTCCCTGGTAGTGCTGGGGTGGTTTGTCCCTGCAGTGCTGGCACCTAGGGACAGGAGCTGCTGCAGGCAGAGGAAAGAGAGCCAAAGGCAGAGGTGGGCACAGAGCAGCTACTGGAGCTGCTGCTGAGCAAGCTCAGGGACTAGTAGGAAAAAATCCCACTCCCTTTTTCTTTTTTCCTTCAGTGAGTGTGTGCTCCAGAGCCCAGAGTGAGCATGGAGGTGGCTGGAAGCAGCTGGAAGTGTAGGACACACACTGGTCAAGCAGCAGCCGCAGGAGCACAGCAAAGCTCACCAAAGCAGCAGGAAAGAGTGAGTTTGGAACAGATCCCTGTGCACATCCTGACAGTCCCCAAGCAACTTCCAGAGCCTTCCTCCTTGTGTGCTGGTGCTGATGGCAATGAAGAGAGTGCCTGTGGCAGGCATTAACCACCTCTGAGAGAAGGTCAAGGTTGCTCCAGCTACTGCTCCTGCCATGCTGGGAGCTGCCAATATTCCTGCAGGAACACTTGGTCAATAAATAATGCCAAGAAAATCAAAAGCAGAGAGTTAAAAGACTCTTATCACCCTAAAAAGCTATTCAGGAGGGGAAAACCTCCCCTCTGCTCTCAGTAGGTTTATTTTAGGATCCTTTTTTCCATACTGTTACTGGGCAGGAGCCACTGTGAGCAGCAGCAGGAGCTCTGGGGAGTCTCTCTGCCTGCTGGAATCACTCCCTGGGGCTGCAGAGGAGCTTTGTGCATGGCAGGAAGGCAGAGCTGGAGCTAACACACCCCCAGGGGCACAGGTGTCCAGGCTGACTGCTGGCACAGCTGCTGCTTGGCTGGAGGAGGAGGGATGGGCATTTCCTGGCAGTTTAGGGAGGCTAAAGACTTGATCCACATTCAAACTTAGAAATGCAGCTTTAGAACAACCAAAAAAAGCCACGTGGCTGGCTAAGAGACCAAAGAGGTGAGGAGGCCATGGAAGAAAGCTGGCAAGGAGGCTGCAAGTGGGAAAACCAATGCCTTCCAGCATCCTCCCAGCCTTCTCCAGCTAACAGAAAGCACTGGCCCCCAGAGCTTTGAAGATCTCCAGGTGTTGGTGCAAGCTAAGAAGGCTCTCACAGGAAGGCATTTAGAAGAAGCTGTGATACAGGAGATCTTTTTCGTCTCAAAGTACTAGGAACAGCAGAAGGAAGAGAAGCAAAGCCTTCACCAAACAGAGAAACAGTCAGGAAATCTCTACTCCAGAGAGCTTAGCAGGAGCTTACTCCAACTGATGGCCAAGCTCTTGTCTTCTGCAGGGCAGAGGAGGAAGCCTCATGCAGGAGGTGTGTGCCAGCAGGGCAAAGGTGGGCAGGCAGCAGGAAGCAGCTACAAAGGCAGTTGCCTCGAGAACAAATCTTCCCTTGTGTGTCCCAGGGCTCTGAGCAGCTGAATTCCAGCTACGTGGGGAAAGAAAAGGGAATGGGGGACCTTTTCCTCCCTAGATGTTTGATGGGGGAAGGGTCACCTTAGTCAGGTCATAATCCTTATGAACACTGAAGAAGCCTCAGAACTCTCTTGGCTGGTGCTGAAGGAGTGGAGACCAAGTCAACCCGGTGGGGACCAACCTGGTGGAGACCAAGTCTACCTAGTGGAGACCAAGACAACCTAGTGGAGACCAAGCTAGTGACCAAGTCAACCTGGTGGAGACCAACCTAGTGGAGACCAGGTCTACCTAGTGGAGAGCAACCTAGTGGAGACCAAGTCAATCTAGTGGAAACCAACCTAGTGGAGACCAAGTCAACCTGGTGGAGTCAACCTGACTCAACCACCTGCAGACCAACTCAACCACCTGTCCCAGCCCCAGAGAGCACAACAGCAAGACCCCAGCCCACCTCAGTCCCCAGCTGAACACCCACCTCCCTCCCAGCTGAATGGGGACGGGCGAGGACAGCCGGAGGGATGCGATGGAGTCTCAGGGAGCAGCACCCACCCCACCCCAGCCCAGAAAGCTTTTGCTGCTGCTGCTGCCTCCATTGGCCAGGTGTCAGGTGCCCTTGGTAGGCAGCTACAGGCAGGACAGACAGACATGCACACACTGTCCACGAGGAGAGAGCGCAGCGCACGAACACTTGGCATGAGTCTCTGTACAAGGGTGCTGGGCACGTTAGGATCTGCAGCAGCCTGAGCCTCGCACCTCCTTCTTCACATAGTCGTGGAGCTTGAATTTGGGCTCGTTGGGTAGCTTCATGGATCTGTGCTTCAGCTCCCTGGGGAAAGGGGAGGAAAAACCCCTCCATGTTAGCTCTCTGTGCTGTCTGGGCCAGCTGGGGGGAACATGGTTTGGTAAAGCTCCTCCTGATGAGACATTTCTTACCTCGTGTGAGGTGGCAAGTCCTTGCCAGCACAGGAGCTGGAAGGCCAGGGAGTGAAAAGGTGAGTGACAAAGGGCTATGGAGGTGATGGGGTGATTGGAACTTGTGTGGCAGGAGGAAAGGCTGAGAGCCCTGGGGCTGCTGAGGCTGGAGCAGAGCAGAGCCAGAGGGGAGCTGCTCCATGCTGAGCAAGAGCTGAAGGGTGCAGGGGGCAAGAGGCTGGGGCCACACTCTGCTCAGGGATGGGTCAATAGCAACAAACTGGAACCTAGCAGCTTGCAGCTGAGCAGCAGCAGAAACTTGTTTGTTGTGAGGGTGCAGAGCCCTGGCCCAGGCTGCTCAGAGAGCTTGGGGAGTCTCCTGGGGTGCAGAGATCCCAAAGGCACCTGCAGGGGATCCTGGGCAAGCTGCTGGGGGGGAGCCTGGGCTGGATGATCCCCACAGCTCCCTTCCAACCCTCCCAGCACAGCCACCCCAGCAGTCACTCACTTTGCAATGGCTGTAAATGCTAGTTCAACATTGAGGCCACTTTTGGCACTGGTCTCCATGAAGGGCACTCCATACTCCTGTGGGACAAGACACAGCAGCATCAGGAACATCCCCCAGGGTGTTGCCAGGGGTCCCCAACCAGCCTGGGAATCTGCTGTGGGAGCTCACATCCCACTCAGAGAGGCTGAGTGAGGGCTCACAGCTCAGCTGTGTCTTGCACAACAAACACTAGTGGAAGCTTAGGGAGAGAAGAGCAGGGGAGGAGGAAGAGGAAGGCAAGACAAGGGAAGAAAAGCAAAGTGCTCTCTGATGTATTTTGGGCCAGGCTGGTCTCCAGTTAACCATTTCCCTGCTATACATCATCAAGCACATCCCTGCTCAGAGAACATCACACTGGACTCTGCTGCAGCAGATACAACCTTACCTACCTTGGCTAATTTTTCTCCATCTTCCCTTTTCACCACTCTGTCCTGGGCTGAATCCACCTGCCAACAGGAACAATTTGGGATGATTTGGAAGGTTACCAGAAGCAACCCTCATGTCCCTTTTCCCCTCTCCCAGGCTCCTTTGCCTGCAGCTCCTCAGGGGAGGACGAGGAGGCTCTGGGGAAGCAGTGGGGCTTGTGCTCACCTTGTTTCCCAGTAACATCAGGACCACATCTTGCTGTGCATATTCATGAATCTCTGTCAGCCAAGCCTGGAGGGAGACAGCCAGAGAGAGGACTTAGAAGAGGAGGATGGGGTTGTCCTGGGACCAAAGCTCAGTGATGCAGGGCAGGGATCCTGCAGATCCCAGGGACTCATCCCCAGTGGACCAGTGGATGCCCTGAGGTGCTCCCCAGTCCTGGGGGACCTGCTAAGCCCCAGTTTTCCTGGAGAGCAGCAGCCTTCCAGCCCTGCTGCCCTCCCTATCTGACCACAGGTGCTTGTAGGGCTTTAACCCAAAATTCCTCCTCATTTGGGATGTCAAGACTAAGCCTTTTGGAGGCTAAGGCTGAGCTTTGCTCTGGGATGTGCCCCGTGCCCAGCACACTCATCCCAGCAGGCAGCTGAACCTGCTTCTTCCCCAAGCCTTGAGCTGGCTTCCCTGCCCTCTAATCCAGCCTAATCTCATCAAACCTGCCCTAAATCCCTCTAATCCCTGACCCCATGGGGTGAGCAGCCACTTGCTGCTTCCCAGGCAGGCAGTGCTGCTGCATCCCACTCCCTGGCTCCCAGCAATCCCTCCTCCACTCCTCAGCCAGCCAGGGAACAGACGGATGAGATCCTGTCACTGATAAGACACAGGAGCCTGTGGACACAGCCCTGGGACCCCAGCCCAGCCCCGGGTGCTGCTGGATGTACCTGGATGTTGTCAAAGGAAGCTTTGTTGGTGACATCGTAGAGCAGGAGCAGGGCTGTGGAGAGAGAGCTGGTTAGTGCTGCTGCTGTGGGGCCAGGCAGGAGCAGAGCTCATGGCTCTCAGCTGGTGCTGCATCATCCCCTGAGGCAGCACATGGCCTGCTGCAGGTGACACCTGGGGACAGGAGAGGTTAAAGCTCTGCAATGTGCTTAGAGCCAGCATGGGCAAGGCCTTAGAATCATGGAATCATAGACTTGGTTTAGTTGGAAGAGACCTTTCAGAGCATCACATCCAAGCATTCACCCAGCACTGCCAGCTCAGCACTGAGCCATGTCCCTCAGCTCCACAGCTCCAGGGATTTGAACTCCTCCAGGGATGGAGACTCCAGCACTGGCCTGGACAACCCTTTTGTGGATGAAATTGTTCCTCATGTCCAACCTAAACCTCTCCTGGTGCAACTTGAGGCTGTTTCCTCTCATCCCATCGCTTGTTCCTTGCGAGAAGAGCCCAACCCCCAGCTGGCTCCAAGCTCCTGGCAGGGAGCTGGAGAGAGTGAGAAGGTCTCCCCTGAGCCTCCTCTTCTCCAGCCTAACCAAGCCCAGTTCCTCAGCTGCTCCTCAGCACACTTGTGGTCCAAACCCTTCCCCAGCTCCCTTGCCCTTCCCTGGACACACTCCAGCACCTCAGTGTCCATCCTGGAGTGAGTGAGGAGCCCAGCAGTGCTTGTGCTTACCGTGAGCATCCCTGTAGTAGGCATGGGTGACGCTGCGGAATCGCTCCTGCCCGGCTGTGTCCCAGATCTGGAAGGGAGATGGGAGCAGAGGGATGAGCCCTGCAGGCTCAGGCACCCACCCAGCACCCAAACAAACAGCAGGAAAGCTTCTTCAGCCTTCTGCTTGTAGGGAGAGGGATACTGCCCAGTGGAATGGCTGCAGCAGCAGCTCCCTGCTCCTCAATGTGCCAAAGGGCTCCCAGCTTGTCCCTGCCTGGGGAAATCCATCGAGAACATGGCCCCGTGAGGATCTGCTGGGGGAATTCATCAGGGTTTAATGCAGCAGGAGGGTTGCAGAGTGCCAGGCTGCTGTCAGGGGAAGCTCAGAGCTGATATCCTTATCCTGGCAAAAGGGTCAGGACTTGGGGACACAGAGTGGCTCTGGCTGGGGGGGAGAGGAGTTTCCTGTGTGTCCTGAGGGATGGATGCAGGCTGAGCCAGGGGATGTGGGTCCCTTTAGAGGATCTCAGGTCCTCTCACACCATCATCCTCTGGCTCTTCCAAAGCAGGAGCTGCCTGGAAACACCAGGAAAAACCCAGAGGAGCTGCTCTGGTTCTCCCAGCTCTGGCCACAGCCATAGAATCATGGAATTGGTTTGGTTGGAAGAAACCTTTCAGATCACCATGTCCAGGTGTCAGCCAGCACTGCCAGGGTATCACTAAACCATCTCCCTCAGCAGCACATCTCCAGGGCTTCCCAGCTTCTCTAGGGATGGAGACTCCAGCACTGCCCTGGGCAACAAGAAATTGTTCCTCATGTCCAACCTAAACCTCCCCTGGTGCAACTTGAGGCTGTTTCCTCTCATCCTATTGCTTGTTCCTTGGCAGAACAGCCTGTCACCAAGAGGCAAGGAAGTCACCAGGCTGGGATGGAGCTTACCCTGGCCAGAAGAGCCCCAAGCAGGGTCCCACCCAGGGGACAGAGCAGCCAAAAGGGCTCATAGGCAAAGGATGGAGATGGGAGACTTCTGCTAGGAGCTTTGCCCAGCCCCAAAGCCCCAGAGAGGATGAGGGAGATGCTCCCAGGGCCATGGGGACATACCTGCAGCTTCACCTTCACCCCATCCACTGTCAGCACCTTGTTCTGAAAGAGAAGAGAGGGCAGTGAGAGCTGAGTGGGACACCCAGAACCCTGGCAGGGCCTTGTGTCCCCTACTCTCCATCCCAGCTGGTGTTTTGGGCTAATCTCAGCTGCTCCAGACTGGTCCCCGTGCCTCTTGGAGCCCTGTGGACCATGGGCCAGCCAGAAGATGCTGCCCTGCCTCTGCTGCAAGCAGCATCTCCTGGGATGGTGAACTCCTGCTGCTGGGAAAGCTGCTGGAGCACAGTGGGGGGCTGGGGCTGGGAGACCTCTGGCAATAGATTCCTGAGCATCAGCATCCCATCTAGATTCCCATCCCATCCCATCTAGATTCCCATCCCATCCCATCTAGATGGCCTTCAGAAGGCACAGCCAACTACTCCCTATTCAGGAGGCAGCTTAAAAATAGCTCCTCTCCCTGCTGGGTTGTACCCATTTTTCTCCCCCTGAGCACTGCTTGCTCTCCAAGGCTTCCTTTCTGTGTTGACTTGGGGGTTTTGGGGAGGCTGTTTTGTTTGGTTTTAGCAGGAAGAATGAGAAGGAGGAGGAGGAGGAGAAGGGGCAGTGCTTCCCCATGCTGCCCCAGATCCCAGCATGGTTAGGGCTGGAAGGGACCCCAGGGCAAGGCTTTGCTCCAGGGCAGGGCTGAGATGCTCTCCCCTCCCTAGGGACACAGCCATGGGATCAGCAAGCAGTGCTGGGCTCCACTCCCCACCTTGCCCAGCACCAAGGGCTCTCTCCTGGCTCATCCCAGCAGCTCCTGAGCATCCCTCCTGCCTCAACCCAGCAGGATGGGGCCCAGCAGGGCTCTTCCCTGCTCTCTGACGTTTGGAAGCAGGCAGAGGGAGCATCCTGGCTCCTGCACATCTGCACACCCTGAGGGGTGAGGAGGAGAGGGCAGGAGGGAGGCAGAGCCCTGCATTTGCCCAGCCTGCTGGGCTATAAATACCTTGCCAAGGCAGCCACTGAGGCGAGGGAGGGAAGTGATTCAGAGCCCAGGAGCAGCCAAAAGAGGCAGCTAGGCTCTGGGGACAGAGCTGAGGCTTGCTCCAGGAGCCACTGAAGCCCTCAAGTGCTTAAAACCACGGATCCTTGCTGCCAGGACATGGTCCATGGCTCCCAACATCTCCACACACACACTGCTGCTGGGATGGAAACACAAGGGGAAAACCCAAGTGGTTCCATCCCAGTAGATGGAGAACCTCCCTTGCCAGGCTTCCCTTTGGCCAGGGCTTTGTGCTGCAGATCCACTGCCTGAGCCCAGCACAGCTTCCAGAGCCTGGCTCCTACCTGCAGGGTCTGCTGAGGGCCTGAGCCCTCCCTGCAGGGTCTGCTGAGGACCTGAGACCTCCCTGCAGGGTCCTGCTGGGGACCTGAGCCCTCCCTGCAGGTCCTGGTGCCACCCCAAGCTGGCAGCCCTGGGCTCTTCTCCCAGATGATGCTCATCCAAAGGCTGTCCCCACTCAGTGGCAAGCAGCTGCTGATGCCACCTGCCAGGGAGCACCCCAGGGACACCATGCCAGGAGCTGCAGAGGAAAGGAAATGCTCTGCATCTCCCCTGTTGGCCATGGAGTGCTCCAGAGTCCAAGGTCTGGGGCTGAGGACACTTGTTGTGATGGATGATGACAAGGGATGAGGACATCAGGGGCTGCTCCAGCTAGGAGGAGAGCATGGCCCCAGGGCTGGATGTGCCCAGGGATGTGCTCATGCTCCAAAGGTGACCTGGGGAGTGAGGGAAAGAAGGAGAACATGGCCCCAACTCTGCCCATGGACCTGCTGTGCCAAAGTGGCCACAGAACAGCTGCTGAGCAGCTGCAGGAGCTGCAGTGCTGCACCTTGTGCACTCCCCTCCCCTCCAGGAGCTTAATTAAAAGGCAAGCTGGCAGCAGCAGGAGCCACACTAATCAGGACTGACCTACATTTGAGGAGAGGAGATGCTGAAGCCTAATTAAAGGCTGCACGTGGAGCCAGGTGCTGCTGGAGCAGGCTGGGGGAGAAACTGCATTCCCTAGGCTCTGGATGTGGAGCCAAGTGAGGTTTCAGGGTGAGGAGCTGCAGAGATGCTCCTGCAGGCAAGAGGCATGGCCAGAGCCATCTGGAGCAGAGGCTTCTGCCTGTATCCCTGCCTGCATCCCAGCCTGTATCCTTGGCTGTATCCCTGCCTGCATCCCTGTATCCCTGCCTGCATCCCAGCCTGTATCCTTGCCTGTATCCCTGCCTGTATCCCTGCCTGTATCCCTGCCTGCCTCCCTCTATCCCTGCCTCCATC
>VWZO01008623.1:129217-140481 GCA_013396975.1 Bucco capensis
CCCAACCCCAACCCCAACCCCAACCCCAACCCCAACCCAACCACAATCCCTAGTGAGCCCACACCAGTGAAAGCTGCAGCACAGCCCAGGGTTAGCAATCCCAGCATGGACCACTAGCCTGTCCCCAGCTTTTCCATCCATCACCTCATGGATTAACAAAGCCTTCCCAAGCAGGTTGGATCCATGCATTAAGTCACTTCATAACAAATGTGACAGGTGCACATGTCAGCACATTTGTGCTCTTTCCCAGCTCATTGTCCTTCTCTGGCCACACTCCAGCACCTCGATGTCCTTCTGGCAGTGAGGAGCCCAAACTGAGCCCAGGCTTGGAGCTGTGGCCTCAGCTTTCCAGCCTGGCAGGGCTGCCCAGGCTCATCCAGCCTGGCAGGAGCTGTGGCCACACAAGCTTTCAGACATCCCCACCATGCTGCAAGCATTCTGTGGCCCAGCCCCAGGATTTCCACTCTCGAGAATCTCCAGGCCAGGATCTGCCACAGCTGTCCCAGGGAGCAGAGCCTCCCCAGAGCTCCACTCAGGAGCTCATCCCTGCAGCTGCCAGCACACTGCTGGGCCCCAGGAGCAGATGGAGCCCTGGCCATATCCCTCCTCTGTGCCCAGGGATGCAGCAGCATCCCTCACCCCAGGCTGCATTCCTCACCCTCTCAGCTCTTCTTCTTCCTCATAGATATTTTTAACCCTTCCCATGCTTGCTCCTAAAGCAGGCAGCCTTGGACACAAAGAGGGGGCAGAGATGGCTCTGGCTGATCTGTGCCAAGCCCAGGAGTGAGGAACGTGGTGCTCTACCTGTTTATCTTCATTTTCTCCACCCAAGGACACTCTGAGCTGCAAAGCAGCAGAGGAACCTCTCCAGAGCATTTATTGCCAGATCATTCCTCATTTACAGCAAACACGGTGCCTGTCAGTGCCAGGAGGATGAAAAATGGGTCAGCAATTACCCTCAGACAGGGAACTGTTTACTCTACTCCAAGGGAGGGGGAAAGGAAGCCTTGCAGCAGGTTTTATGGCTAGGAAGCCAGTCCTTGTGTCAGAGGAAGCCAGTGCTCCCAGCACAGCAGTCCATGGGGTGCTGGAGCAGCAGGAAGCAGGGGATGAGCTGGGCTGAGCCATGCTGCTGCCTCTCCTGGCTCTGAACCCTCTGCTTCACCCTCAGCAAAGCCTTGGTGCCAGCAGCCTGTGTGCCTCATCCCCGTGTGCCCCATCCCCTGCTCCCTCCAGGGATGCTAAATAGGACAAGTCCTCCAGAGGAGCCATGCCACACTTGGGCTGGGGATTGGGGATGTGATGTCTGGGCACAGGGTCCCAGGAATCCCATCTCAAGCACCTCATTTCCAGCACACAGCCCATCCAAGCTTAGCCAGGCACCAGTGGGATTCATGGAAGAGAAAGCCACGGTTAACACCCAGGCAGAGGATGAGTCCTGGGGGAGCTGCAACCCCATCCCTCCTCCTCCAGCTCATCCCTGCACACCCTTGGACACAGCAAGCAACTAGGAAAAGATTCCTTTTTCCTGCCCTCATGCTTGATCCAAATGTTTTCCATTTGGCCTATCCCAACTTGCAGCTCATCACCTGGTTTCAGAGCTGCAGAGCAGCCTCCTGTGCCCTCGGCACCATCCCAGACATCATCCATCCATAGCTTCCCTGGAGGCAGAGAGCTCCCTGCTGGGAGGGAAGATGCTGCTGAGCAAGGCTCTGCTCACCCAGACTCTCCTGGGTGCTTTCACCATTCCCTGCAGCCACAACCAGAAGCTCATCCAGAGCTTCCTCACCTCCCAGAGCTGGCACCTAAAGGGATGGAAACTTGCCCAAAGTTTGCAAGGCAATTAGAAGGAACCAGCTCTGCCTCTCCAGCTCAGCAGCAGAGCCACAGCCTGGCCTGCAGAGCACGCTGCACACAGCACAGAGCACTTCTCATCCCCAAGGACCTGGCAGATGGAGCTGGAGCTCTTATCTCACACACACACACACTCCCATCCTTCACCCGCAGCTCCAGCACACAGCTCTGCGGAGCCACTTCTTAGGATGCTGGATGCTGGACCTCCCGGGCAGGGATGCTCCCAGGAGCCCAGCTCGTTGCCAGGCTCCAGGAGCAGCAGCTTGGGTGTTGGGGCAGGATGCTCCCCGCTCCTCCCGGGCAGGGATGCTCCCAGGAGCCCAGCTCGTTGCCAGGCTCCAGGAGCAGCAGCTCGGGTGCTGGGGCAGGATGCTCCCAGGAGCCCAGCTCGCTGCCAGGCTCCAGGAGCAGCAGCTTGGGTGTTGGGGCAGGATGCTCCCCGCTGCTCCCGGGCTCGCCTCTAAGGGAGGCGATGCGCGGCGCGCGCAGGATGCGCCGTTGCTGTGGCGACGTCCGCGCAAGCCAAGCTGTAAAAGCCCAAGGCTCCCTCCCTCTCCCCAGCGTGGCTCCTGGACCCTGGCACATCGTGGCTGAGCAAGGAGGGGGAGAACATCCTGGGCTGCAGACCAGGGCAGCTTGGGCTGTGCTGGTGCTCTTGGGCACAGCTCAGAATCACAGAGTCACTAAGGCTGGAAGAGACCTCTAAGAGCATCAAGTCCAAGCATCCCCATCACTCCCATGCCACTAAGGAGAGCATCTAGATGTCTCTTCAACCCCTACAGGGATCGTGACTCCACTCCCTGGGCAGCCTGGGCCAAGCCTTAACCCTTAGAGGGATGAAATTCCTCCTTAGATCCAATCTAAACCTTCCCTGCTGCAACTTGAGGCCATTTCCTCTCATCCTCTCCCTGCTAACCCTGGAGGAAGAGACTTAACCCCATCTCATCCAAGCTTCTGTCAGGGAGCTGGAGAGAGTGAGAAGGTCTCCCCTGAGCCTCCTCTTCTCCAGCCTAAGCAAGCCCAGTGCCCTTAGCTGCTCCTCAGCACACTTGTGCTCCAGACCCTTCCCCAGATCCCTTGCTCCCCTCTGCCCACACTCCAGCCCCTCTACCACTCCCCTCCTCTCTGTAGATGAAATACAGAAACCCCACCCCAAATGAAACCAAAGCTTGCCAGATGTTGCCAGCTGCACCTAGGAGATGAGCTCTCCTGCCTGCAGGCAGCACTGAGCCCAGAGCTGCTGCCTGTGTTCTGCCACACCAGCATCTTGCCCAGCTTGCAGCATCACTGAGCCCCTGGAGCCTTGCAGGGCTTCTCCTGTCCCTGGGGCAGCTTCAGAGCAGAGCAATGAGCTCCAGCACCCTTCAAAGCTGAAGAGCCACCAGCTCCAACCACACATCTTACTTATGATCAGGGAGAAAACATTTCTTTTCCCAAGGCAGGCATAAAGATGAAATATTTGCTGTTGCTTCTGAGAGGTTCTGCAATCCCTCAAGGCAATGAGGCTCTGCTTAGCCACGATTAAAAATGCCTCGTGCCCCTGTTAGACAAAGCAGAGCTGCACCAGTGACAGCACTCTGCTGGTGACAGCCTCCCTCCCTGGGGAGCACAAGCAGCTCCACCCCTCCTTTGCTCCCCTTCTGCCTGGGCTGGGAGCAGGAGCTGCCTGGGCACAGCAAGGTGAGCATCACCCCATTGTCCCCATGGTGCCAGCCACATTGTCCAGAGCAGGAATCCCCAAGCTTTCCTCCCCACCAGTGGTTACCCTGGGGTCCTCCAGCTCACTGCATCCCTCATCCATCTCCAGGACAACACCAACAACAGAACATTCTCCTTCCAAAGGCTCTGTAGGTAACCAAGCCCTTGATCCCCAAATTCCCCACTGCCATCACCATCCATCACCAGCCAAAGGTGAGGGGACAAGTGCTCAGATACTCCCCATGCTGCAGCTCTGAGCCACTGGGATGGGATTGGGGTTTATTCCCATGTTCTTGCCCAAGGGAGCTGATGTGCTGGCACTCAGCACTCCAGGCTCTGGAGCAGCAGTTCTCTGCCCTCCCCAGGTGCTCAGTGTTGCCAGCACAAGCCTGAGCCATGGCAATGACCTGTCCCCTGTCTCCAGGGCTTCAGAGGTGAGAGGAGGGAAGTGGCAGGAGATCATCCCTGAGCTTCCATCTACACTGGGAACCAGCCACAGGCTCCTGGGGGCAAAGCACTCAGCAGTGGTAAGGAAAGGAGTCAGTAGCTCAGGGGAGGGAGAAAAGGAGAGAGCCATGGGGTAGGGATGCCCCTAAATGCTCATCCTGGGGGTGGCAGAGGCTCCCCAAAGCTCACCCCATCCCCAGGGCCCTGCTGCCTTCCCTCTGCTTCCAAAGGAACTCCCAGTTCTGCATTGCTGAACTCAATGTTCTATCACAAAGAAGAGAGGGAAATTAAGCCAAACATATTCCATGAAATATTCAAACCCTTTTGACTTACTCTAGACCCATTTCAATCTTTTATTGCCCATTAAACACTCCCTCCCAGGCCCCCAGCACAGGGATGGACCCAGGCTAAGCCCTGGCTCTGCTCCAGGGCAGCTGATGCTCCAGCACATCACTTGTCCTCTCCAGGGACAATTCCTCACCTGGCAGCATCCAGAGAGGTGCAGAGGCAGCACAGCCTTCCTCCAGCCCCCAGCTCCTCCTCAGCCAGCTCCAGGGAGCCAGGCAGGGAATGGGACACTGAGCTCACCTCTCTGCTGGAGCACTGCTTGCCTGGGGAAGGAGCTGAGCACTTCTGCTCAGCCACCACGGGGCCTGGGAAGTGATTCTGCTCCCAGCAGGCTGCAGAGGAGCTGGAATTGCCTTTTCCAGCTGAATTCCCACCATGTTGGTCCTCATCCTCCTGCACGGCTCAGAAGGAGGAGGCTGCAGAAGCAGATGATGGTCAACAGCTTCACAACCTCCTGCCTTCCACCAGCAGCTCCCAAGGGGATTTTTGCCATGCTGTGCCCTGGCTCCCAAGCAGCCCAGAGCTCCTGCCTTCCTTCCCTTTTCATTCCAACCATCCCAGAGCAGGACAGAGCCACAGCATGCCCTGTGCTCAGCAGCAGTCAGGCTGACACCAGTGTCCTCCCAGGAGCATCTCCCACTAGCCCCACCATCCCAGCTGAAGTGGGTGCAGAATCCCACACCCAGCTCCCTTCCCACTTCTCCCAGATAGATCCATCAGAAGATCAGCTCAGGGCCCTGGGATAAAAGCCAGCCCTTGGCTTTCAGACAGATCCAGGTTGTCCCAAGCCTGGAAAGGCTGCACTGGAGCATCACCCCAAGAGCAGGGATGCTGGTACTCACTGGGAACATCCACACCTGCCTCCCCTGAGCACGTGGAGGCTCAGGAGCACACTTGCCAGAGCCAGGCTGTGGTCAGGCATGGCTGGAAGGAAGCTTTCTACCTCTCCTGCAAAGTGGAGCTCCCTGAGGGGAGGCAGCAGGCAGCCAGCAGCTGCTGGTTTGCCAACAGAAGGTGCACACACAGACACACACAGAGCTGCTACAACAAAACAAACAGAGAGGCAACACATCTCCTCTGCAAAAGCCACCCAGATTGGATGGTGCTGCTTGCAGCAATCCAGAGTCCCCAAAGCTCAGGGGCACCAGGGACAGGTTTTTCTTTACAGCACATCCCACAGGGAGATTAAGTGCAGCATGGCCAAGGGCATGGCTGGGGCTACCAGAGGCTCACAACCAGGAGAAACTCCTCCTGGACATGTTGGTACAAACCAGGGGATGTCAAAGGCCACTCTGCCTGCTTGGGAAGGCCAGAGCTGTGCTGAAGCACCAGGGTTGCCTCCCTCCTCCTCCTCCTCCTGCAGCACCTCAGCATGCTTTGCACCAGGAGGATGTCTATAGGAGAGCTGAGAGAGGAGATGTTCATAGCAGAATCAGAGGGTGGTTTGGGTGGAAAGGGACATTTTAAGGTCATTTAATCCAACAACCCTGCAGTCAGCAGGGGCATCCTCAGCTAGAGGAGGTTATTCACAGCCCCAAACAACCTGCCCTGGGATGCTTCCAGGAGGATGCAGCATCTCCCACCTCTCTGGGCAAACCTGGGCCAGGCTCTCATCACCCTCAGCATGAAGCAGCTCTTCCCTCTGCTGGTTTGCTTCCTATCTCCTTGGGGCAGCAGGAGAGGAGTAATGCTGCTGCACAGCCAGGAGAAGATGCAGAGGAGTCACCCTGCTCTGAACTCCACCAGCCAATCTCTTCCCAATGGTTCATCTCACTGATGAACACACAAAAAAAACACCTCCCCAGCTAACGGGAAGAAACTCATTAGCACCTCTTCCAAAGGGAGAAAAAGCTCCTCTGCCATCATTTTCCCTTTGATGATGCTCTCCTTTCAGGTCCAATTAGCACACAAGTGTTAGCTCCTAGAGCCTGCAAGGCTGTGAGCTCTGCCCAGGCAAGCAGCACCTCGGTGGGCACGTGGAGGGCTCAGGTGGCCCTTGGCTCTCCCAGCTTGGCAAGCAGCTCCTCCTGCTAGTGAGCTGTTAGAAGGAGGCAGCAGCACTGTTGGCTCTGCAGCTCTCAGCTCTGTCGAGGTTTGTGCCTGCCAGCAGCAGGCAGCTCCTGTGCTAGCACTGAGGGAAAAGGAGCTTCACAGCCTGAGGGATCAGCCTGCTCCTCCTCCAGCACAGCCTGCTCCCTGCATGCCTCAGGTGTGAGGCTAGGAGCTGCTCTGCCTGCACAGGCACGAGCCATCCTGCCCTCACCAGCTGAGATCTGTGGGCAGAGACCTGGCCCCAGCAGTGCCTCTGAGCAGGGAATCATCTGCTGAGCCCACCCCAGCTCCAGGGAAGGGTCTGGAGCACAAGTGTGCTGAGGAGCAGCTGAGGGCACTGGGCTTGGTTAGGCTGGAGAAGAGGAGGCTCAGGGGAGACCTTCTCACTCTCTCCAACTCCTTGACAGGAGCTTGGAGCCAGCTGGGGTTGGGCTCTTCTCCCAAGGAACAAGCAAGAAAAGAGGAAACAGCCTCAAGTTGCACTAGAGATGGTTTAGGTTGGATATTAGGAACAATTCCTTCCCCCAAAGGCTTGTCCAGGCTGCCCAGGGCAGTGCTGGAGTCTCCATCATCCCTGGAGAGGTTCAAAGCCCTGGAGCTGTGGAGCTGAGGGACATGGCTCAGTGCTGAGCTGGCAGTGCTGGCTTAATGCTTGGACTCCATGATCTTCCAACCAAAATGCTTCCCTGATTCTATAAAACCAGGAGGAAGAGCTCACCCCACAGCTTGGCACAGCCACCCCACAGCTCCTGAGAGGGAATAATTAAGCTTCTCATTCCCTAGCAATGACTGGAAGCCCTGCTGGTGCTGCCTGTGGCTGAGGCACTGCAGGCAGACAAGGCCTTGCCCCCTCCTCAGGAGGCTTCTTCCTCACTAACTCCCACAGTGTCACCCCAAGCAAGTCCTTGCTCAGACCAAGGACCAGGAGCCTTCATCCCCAGGGCTTTGTGGCACCCCCAGCAGTGAGGTTCACCCCAGCAGGGTACCCCCAGCACTGCCCTGGCTGAACTGGGAGGGCTGAGGTGTTCCCCAGGAGCTAAAGATGCTCCTTGAGTTTCCAAAGGGAGAAGAGCCAGAGGACTCAGCACCTCAGCCAGAAGCCAATTAATGCATTATTTTCGTGCTACAATTGTCTTCATTTCCCTAGAATCATTGCTTCCTTTTCCAAACACATTTAGATCAACATTGTTCTTTGTTTAAGGGAGGATGCTAAACAAACACAACAGGAGAGGTTCTCCTGAATGTAAATCAGGAGGAGGGAAAGAACCCTTGGGGGGTTATCCATTACGAATGGTGGTGGCAGATTAATTTCAAGTGGATTTCTCTTCATTTGCATCCTCTCAGGCCTATGGAATCCATCAGCCACAGCTTTGCCTGTGCCTAGTGGTTTGACACCCTCCAAAACCCAGTGGCTGCTGCTGGAGCCTACTGGGACCAGTGGATGGATGGCCTGGGAGAGGAGGTGGAGGGAGGGCACAGGGGATTCCCTCTCAATATCCCAGCCCAGGCTGCTTCCCAGAGAGCAGAGAGAGCCCTGAAAGCAAGGGCAGGAGCTGGGCAGCTCCATCCCCACCACGTCCTCAGCCCTTAGCCAAGCTCCCAGCCCAGCAAGGTCACTTGTGTGCAGGAGCACAGCTGCCACATCTCCTGCCCTTGAGGAGCTCCTCATGCTCTCCACCTCCAGTGAGGCTCAGTGGAGCTGCCACACAGCCTGAGGCACCAAAACAACCTCCCTGAGCTTGCTCAGCACCTCTCACCTCAGTCCCAGGCCATGGCAGCACAATCCCAGCCACCAGCTTCCCTTCCCCAGGCACAGCCACAGCCAAAACCCTGCTGCCAAAATGCTGCCATCACACAGCAGAGGAGCCACGAGGTGACAGCTTGGCTGTTAGAGAGCCCCAAGGCAAAGCAACAGCCTGCAGAGCTTCACCTGCATCAGGAGAGATGCACAGCTCCTGGAAATGGTATTCTCAGGATGGAAATGGAGAGGTACCAACCACAACTCTTGCCAGGTCCTTCCCCACACTGGCAAGTGCCTTAAAAAGGTGATAATAATGTGGTTAAGGGCATAGACCTGCCCTTTTCCATCCAGTGTGGCTCAAGCAGCTCTGTTCCAGAAGCAGGTGAATCCTGATTTGATTGCTCCTCAGGAGCAGCCCTTTCCCTGCTCTGATCAATAAGTCACAGGATTTTATGGCTGCCCTTGGTTATCAATCACTGCTAATAGGTAATAAAATGCTTTTCCTTTTAAGAACACCTGAAATACCACCTTTGTGTTAAATGTTGGTCCCCAATCCAACAACTTCTCCCCTGGGATGCTCCCATCCCTGCCAACCAAACCATTACTCTCTGGGAGCTCAGAGACTCCTTAGCACAACACAGCTCCTCTCCATCCCTGGCCCAGCACAGCCCCTCTCTCTCTCCCTGGCAGAGGGAGCAGGAGCCACCTCAGCATCCCAAAGCTGTGCTCAGGAGATGCTTCCAGGGGACTTTGGTTCACATCCATTTTGGTTTCATTTCATTTTTAGAAGGAAAACTCAACAACTCTTTAATTCAACCACTGAAACTGGCTTAGGGAAGCCCCTTCACTGGGCAGCTGTTCTTCCATGAACCATTCCCAAGACCTGGAGCAGAGGATGCTCTTCCCCAGCCTCCTAAAGCAGGAGCGCAGAGGTCATGGCACTGCCGCTGCCTCCAGCACATTGTTCAGCCCTGGGTGCCCCAGCACAGGTCAGGATGAGGAGATTTAAATCCTTGGGAGCAAGGTTCTGTCCCTCCTCTGCCAAATCCATCCCTCCCCTGCCAGAGCCCACGGGCAGGGCTGAGGAATCCCCAGGCACTCACCCTGAAGTCGATGCCCACGGTGGAAATGAAGCTGCCAGCCAGGAAGGCTCCGTCCTTGAACCTCACCAGCAGGCAGGTCTTGCCCACCCCTGAGTCACCCACCAGCATCACCTGGGAGGGGAGGGCAAGGGAGAGGAAGGTTAGACACTGCTTTTTGGGAAGGAAGCCCCATGGGAGCTGTTAGCCATCTCCATCCCCAAAGCCTCATCCCAGGAGCAGGCAGCAGATTCCATCGTCTTGAGGGGGGGAAAAGCACATTCAAGAGTGATGTCCAGAGCCAGGAGAAGGTGGAGGAGAGAAGGAGAGGACCCTGCATGTCCCTGAGCACCAGCCCAACTCAAGACACCTTCCCCAGACCAGTACTAAACAGCCACATGTGAGGCTTTCTGGGGAGGGGACACTTCCCACGAGGAGACTTCAGGGGAGCCTCCAGCCATGAGCACCAACTCCAGGGGTGTTATCTGCCCTCTGGGAGCAAACTCCTTCAGCAGGACCCACACAGCCTCCCAGCCACCCTCCTGGTCCTCAGCAGGTGCTGAGGGAGCAGCTCCTGGTGCTGCCTGCCTCAGTTTCCCCACCCTGCAGATGATGGCAGGTACCCACCTGCCCCAAAGAGACCCCAGCAGGGCTGAAGCTGCTCCCTAACACAACCTCTGCTCAAACCACAGCCCCTCCTGTCCCCCAGAGCCAGCAACCCTGCTCCTCTCAGCAGGACACCCTGGAGCAGCACAGAGCCCAGCTGGGTGCAGTGTGGATGGCTTCCCTCTCTCCCTAGACCTTCCAGGAGCCATCAGCCTGTGACCAAACGGAAATGGTTTTGGGGCAGGCACAGCCCTGGGTCACACTGAACCCCCAGGCTGGAGGAGAGGGCTGAGGGGTGGCAATAGGTTGATTTGTGGCTTGCTTGCCAGGATGTGAAGCAACAAGAAGTCATCTGAGCCCTTGGGAGAAAGCACAAGCTGGAGACATTCCAGGAGCAGCCAAAGGAGCTGGGATGGGACTCAGGGAGTAGTCACCCCAGGACATAACCCAAGGGTGAGGTTCTTCAAGGGGAACCAGGAGTAACTCTGAGCTCCAAGCCCCTTGACATCACTTGCCAAAGTCCTGCAGGCGCTGCCCCACTGCTGAGGGCTCTGCAGCCCCACAGCCAGCCCCATCCCAACCATACAGGGGCTGGCAGAGAGAGGGATGCAGGGGCTGGCAGAGAGAGGGATATGAAGGCTAGAAGAGAGAGGGATAGTGGGGCTTAGACAGAGAAGGATACTGGGGCTGGGAGAGGAATATGAAGGCTAGAAGGAAGGAATACCAGGGATGGGAGGGAGAAGAATCCTGGGGCTGGAAGTGAGGAATATGAAGGCTAGAAGGCAGGGATGCCAGGGCTGGGAGAGAGAGAGATACCAGGACTAGAAGAGGAATATGAAGGGTGGAAGAGAGAGGGATAGCAGGGATGGGAGGGAGAAAGAGAGAGAAATCCTGGGGCTGGGAGGCAGGAATACGAAGGCTAGAAAAAGGGATGCCGGAGCTGGGAAAAAGAGAGAGAGAGGGGGATACCGGGGCTGGGAAAANGCGAGCTGCTTTCTTCCGTGACATACCGGGACCGGGCTTGGGTTTAGCGGGGGGGTTAAGGGAGGGATGCACCGGCTGCACCGGCTGCACCGGCAGCCACCGCCTCCCCCGGTCCAGCCCCGGCCCCGCTGCCAATGGCTGAGCCGCGGGGGCTGGGCTGGCTCCGCTCCGCCTCCGTTACCGTGTACCGGAACCGGCGGGGAGCAGGAGGAGAGGAGGGGGCTGCCAGCATCCCCCCAGCTCCAGCAAGGAGAGAGGGAAGGCAGCGAGGTGCCCATAGGGGTGTGGGGTACAAGTGTGCTGAGGAGCAGCTGAGGGCACTGGGCTTGCTTAGGCTGGGGAAGAGGAGGCTCAGGGGAGACCTTCTCCCTCTCTCCAGCTCCCTGACAGGAGCTTGGAGCCAGCTGGGGGTTGGGCTCTTCTCCCAAGGACAAGAGGAAACAGCCTCAAGTTGC
>VWZO01008623.1:140918-212097 GCA_013396975.1 Bucco capensis
CAGCGGCGGAGGGAGCCCTGCCGGTCCCGGGAGCGGCGGCAGGCAGCGCGGCGGAGGGTGCGGCGCCGCCGCCCTTGCTGCGAGCTGCTTTCTTCCGTGACATACCGGGACCGGGCTTGGGTTTAGCGGGGGGGTTAAGGGAGGGATGCACCGGCTGCACCGGCTGCACCGGCAGCCACCGCCTCCCCCGGTCCAGCCCCGGCCCCGCTGCCAATGGCTGAGCCGCGGGGGCTGGGCTGGCTCCGCTCCGCCTCCGTTACCGTGTACCGGAACCGGCGGGGAGCAGGAGGAGAGGAGGGGGCTGCCAGCATCCCCCCAGCTCCAGCAAGGAGAGAGGGAAGGCAGCGAGGGGCCCATAGGGGGGTGGGGTACAAGTGTGCTGAGGAGCAGCTGAGGGCACTGGGCTTGCTTAGGCTGGGGAAGAGGAGGCTCAGGGGAGACCTTCTCACTCTCTCCAGCTCCCTGACAGGAGCTTGGAGCCAGCTGGGGGTTGGGCTCTTCTCCCAAGGAACAAGCAATAGGACAAGAGGAAACAACCTCAAGTCGCACCAGGAGAGGTTTAGGTTGGACATGAGGAACAATTTCTTCCCCAAAAGGCTTGTCCAGACCTGGCCCAGGCTGCCCAGGGCAGTGCTGGAGTCTCCATCCCTGGAGGGGTTCAAAGCCCTGGAGCTGTGCTGCTGAGGGACATGGCTCAGTGCTGGGGAAGGGCTCAAGCTGATGATCTTAAAGGTCTTTTCTAACCTCAACGATTCTATGAGTCCACCTGATGCTGGGAGCATCCCTGTGGGAGGTCAGGTGTGAGGGCAGAGCCCATGGAGTGGATGGAGCATGGGCTCCTGGGGCAGCAGGCTCCAGCTCTTCTCTCCAGTCTGTCAGCAGCTGGTTTCAGTGAGCAACACTTGGCATCCTTCTTTCTGACTGCAAACTGAAGTGTCACCTGAGGCACCTGCAGGTCTCTGGACTGAAATAAATGTCATTAGCTGTGTGACATATTTCCAGTGGTGTGGCCTCATCCTGACTGGGGAAGGAGGCTCCTACTTGTCCCATCAAAGCAGGAATGGAGAGCAAAATGCTGTGGGGAGAATCCAGGCAGGCAGACAAGGATGAGGGAGATGAATAAGAGTGCTTGCACTAGAGGGAGGGGAGCTCTGACGGCTTTGGCCATGGAGAGAGAGAAAAGACAGGTCAGAAGCTCCTGTGCATGGTTCCTGGGTGAGTTCCACCTTCTCCCACCCCAAGCCTCAGGCATGGCCACAGCCATTGTGGGTCCTAGGGAATGCTGAGGAGCTCTGGCTTTGCAGCACAGAGCTGGGGCCAGAGAAAAGCTCTCAAAGCAAAGCTTATCCCCCCCCAATCCCCTTTGTGTGCTCCTCATCCTGACAAAGATCCAGGAGATGGAAGACCTGACTGGTTCAGAGCAGACTCGACGCCAGATTTTTGCACTATAATCTGATTTTCCCGGACAGATGCAGTCAATAGAGGCTGAGGCCTTGGAGCAAAGTGTGATGCTGGAGCTGTCTGTGGGTCTGCAGGTTTTTAGCTGGTCCCTATGTAGGAGTTTTAACTGGTTTTAACTGGTCCCTGTACCACGGTGAAACATTTCCCCAGCACTGCCTTCCCTGAGGAAGAGATTACACAGCCCCAGCACCCTACCCCTTCAGGGCACACCTTCTGGGAAGCTGTGAGCACTGACACCTGAGGACTTTTCCCCTCTCTCAGCCCCAGTGGCTGATGATGGAAACCTTTGTCAACAGCCTCCTGTTCCGGAGCAAACAAAGCCAGCTGCTCACCGCTGCCGCAGCGGGGCAACGCCGGAGGAGGATGCCCCGCACCAGGGGAGTGGGGCTCGTTAATCCTGCCTTGCCCAAAGGTTAGCTGCTCCAGCACCTGCAGCACAGCGGCTCCCTGCTGCCCTCAACCTCCCCCCCAAAAGCCCTGAGCCTGGTGCAGCAGCAAAGCTGAGAGCAGCAGGGCTTGAAGCATCCTGAGCGAGCTGCTGTCTGCGGGAGCGTCAGACGCGAGGCCCAGGCTGCTCAGCAATCACAGTCACGCCTGGAGCTGTTGCTCCTCGTGTAGTTACAGGAACTAATCAGATAACTGCAGCTGANAAAAATAGCCTAATGGCAGAGCAGAGCCCGCGTGCCTCGCGGGAAGCAGGAGAGCAGGAGCTGGCAGGGCTCCGAGCAGGGCTGGCTGGGAACAGTTGGTTATCTGTTACTCTGCTACAGCTACTTTGAAGTAGATTTGGGGTTGGAGGCAGAAAATCAGCTGGTGCCCATCAGGGCTGCCAGCCCCAGAGGTCTGCTGTGGTGCAGTGGGTGGGAGGCTGCAAAGGCTAAGGAGGCAGCCAAGCCCCAGTTGCTCCACTATCCCTGAGCTTTGCACAAGGCTGGAGACACACAGAGCCTGCCTGAGGCTGGGCACAGGACTCTGGCCAGCTGCTCTGCACAAACCCTCTGCTTCAGGGGTTTAAATCGAGCTGTTTTCTTTGGCATGGAGGTTTGCAGTGTGCTCGCTGTGCTCACAGCCAAGTGAGACATCTCAGAGCCAGGCCATCCCTCCTTCCTTCTGCTGGTCCAGGCTGCTCCAGGGCTGTAGCTGTCCCCAAGCTCCCCTAGCCTCAGCTGCTCCTCAGTGCCCTGTCCCCAGGCAGGGACATCCACCTCACCCTGGCCAGGATCTCCCAGGAGCATGCTGTCCTCCTGCTCCCAGCTCTTGTCACCAGCTCAGATGGAAACCTACCAGCTCTGCCCACTCCCTGTTCTGCTACAGGTCCTTTGCCAAGGGCACACAGAGCTCTGAGTCCACAGTGGCAGTAGAGGAAGGGGACACCTGGGGACAAAAGTGACCCCATGCTGATGGAGCTGACTCAAACATACAGAGAGCTCTGCTTTGTGTTGCCCACGAGCAGACCTCCCCTGGAGCTGTGAGGCAGAAGAGCCAGCGATGAGCATCTCCCTGCAGAGCAGAGTCCAGGCAGGAGGTGGAGGGCATGGAGGTGGATCCCAGCACCCTGCCACCTGAGCAGGTGAGGCTTTGACATTCTCCCTGCTGCCTTGGCAAGGGCCTAGCCCACGCCAAGCTGAGCAGGCACAGCTCCCTCCCTCCCCCTTTATTGTTCTTCCCTCCCCATTGCTCACTTACCTTGGAACACTTCAATCTCCTTGCCTTTGTCAGCGTGGCTGCCTTGGAATTGAAATTCCTCAGGCAGCTCCTCATCAGCACAACCGTGTCACTTATTTTTTTGGGAGGGGGGGAGAAGTGATTGTTTTCCTTCTGCAGCTGTGAAAGTTACATTCCAAGCCTTTTGCTAGGAGTCTGCTTTTGTCTCTTCCCTTTCTTTGAATGCCAAGCCCTGTCTTCCACAGCAACCCTCCTTCCTTTGGCTGCTTAGCTCATTTGCCATCTCTGCTGTGCACACTCCCTCTGTTCCCAGCTCCTCCACTTCCTCTGAGCTGTCCTGAGGAGCAGCTTCCACCTGCAGCTTCCTCCATCACCATCATTCCCCCCACAAACCAACCAGGCAGGAGGTTTGGAGAGCTCAGCCTCTTCCCAAGTCTCTGCCTCTTGCCATTCAGCTCCCTCATTTCTTTGCTGCATGCACTGTCCCATGGAGATGCTCTTGGAGCATCCTGGGATGCTGCTGGCACCCTGTGAGCTTTGGGGCTCAGGAGGTTTAGGGGTAGGGAGGCTGAAGCTCCCTAGCTCTCAGAGCATCCTGGGATGCTGCTGGCACCCTGTGAGCTTTGGGGGGTCAGGAAGTTTGGGGGTAGGGAGGCTGAAGCTCCCCAGCTCTTGGAGCATCCTGGGATGCTACTGGCACCCTGTGAGCTTTGAGGCTCAGGAGGTTTAGGGGTAGGGAGGCTGAAGCTCCCTAGCTCTTGGAGCATCCTGGGATGCTGCTGGCACCCTGTGAGCTTTGGGGCTTAGGAGGTTTAGGGGTAGGGAGGCTGAAGTCCCTAGCTCTCAGAGCATCCTGGGATGCTGCTGGCACCCTGTGAGCTTTGGGGCTTAGGATAGCTCTGGCATGCTGCAAACCAGGCTGGCACCTTTGGGTGCTGCAGAAGTTGCTGCTCTGGGAGCAAGCCCAAGCCATGGAGCTGGTTTGTGCAGCCCAGGAGCAAAGCCTGAGCACTCCTTCACCCACCAAACTGGCCCCACTAGCCCCTTCTCTCTCTTCAAAAGGTAAATCAAGTGAAGCAAAGAGTCTGCAAGCCCTGCTATCATTCCAGAGCAGGATCCACAGCAGCAACGAAAGCACCACCCAAAGCACTGATGCCAACACATCATTTCCATGGGGGACAGGAGGATGGGAAGAGGTCTGTGTCCCCAGCACAGCCCTGAAGGTCTGAGCCTTTTCTTGGCCCAGCCAAGGTGGCAGAGCCCTTTGGTGTAACCAGCTGGCTGGCAAAGGAGACCTGGGGCACAGCTTCCCCCTCTGCCCTGCTCTGGGGCTGGCACCTCAGGGTTACCCAAGGCATGGCACTAGGAGGTGGCAGCAGCAGCCAGGGCTGAGCAGAAGGCAGTGTGGCTGTCAGGCAAACCAAAGGCCAGCACACACTCCTTGCACCTGCTGCAGGTTGGCATCCTAGCTCCCTGCAGCAGTGTGCCAGGACGTGAGCCCTGCCTGGCACATCCTCCAGCCCTGGCATGGCCCTGTGGGCATCCCCAGGGAAGCCCAGGGCTGGCCCAGGCTCCCAGCTCCACACCAAAGGCTGATGGTGCCAATCCTCATGAGCCTGCACTGGGCTGAGGCCAGGAAATGAGTTTCCCTTGTGCCAAGGATGAAGGGAGCTAAGGTTGCAGCCAGAACAGGACTGAGCTCAGGGAAGTGCCAGGCTCCCTCAGGAGAGCTTCCACAGGTGAGGAGGAGCTGGATGTTTAAAAGGCCTTTGAGATGTGTCCTACTGAGACTAATGCTCAGCCTCTCCAACAGGAGAGATTTTCAAGGCTATTCAGCAGACTTGAAATGATTTTCAGACATGCCTCAGCAGCATCAAATCTTTTAGAAATAGAATATCTTACCTAAAAAGTGCCCAAGATACTCTGCTGCCAGGTACAGACACATCCTGGGCTGGGGAAGGGTTAGAGAGTGGTTGTGGGTTCAAAAGTAAGAAGATAAAGGTCACAGGGTGCCTCCAGCATCCAAGAACATTCAACTTTTTCCATCCCAGATAAGCTAGGGAGATGCTGAGGGCACTGGAGGAAAGGCTGAGAGCTTCTCCTGGAGCAGAGCAGAGGCAGAGGGGAGCTGCTCCATGCTGAGCAAGAGCTGAAGGGTGCAGGGGGCAAGAGGCTGGGGCCACACTCTGCTCAGGGGTGCCCAGGGCCAGCCCAAGGGGCAATGGGCACACACTGGAAGCCAGCAGCTTGCAGCTGAGCAGCAGCAGAAACTTGTTTGTTGTGAGGGTGCAGAGCCCTGGCCCAGGCTGCCCAGAGAGCTTGGGGAGTCTCCTGGGCTGCAGAGATCCCAAAGGCACCTGCAGGGGATCCTGGGCAAGCTGCTGGGGGGGAGCCTGGGCTGGGTGATCCCAGAGCTCCCTTCCAACCCAATCCATGCTGGGACTCTGTGTTTGCCCTGCAGCAGAATGTGCTGGCCCCTGGCTGGACAAAGCTCCTGCTCCATGGGCAGGTCCCTTGGGAGGAGAAGCCTGGCAGCAGCAGGAGCTGTGTGGCTGCTCAGAGCTGGCAGGTGCTGAGGTGCAGATCGATGCCCACACTTTGTTCAGTCATCCATCAGAGCAAATGGGTGGCAGAGCACTGAGCAGGCACAGGCATCATCCATCAGCCTGAGGATCAATAGCTTCTCCTCTCTCTGCTTGTCCTCTGACACCTACAAGCACATGCCCTGCTCTGAGCCCTCAGTGAGTGGCACTGCTCCAGGGAATGGAGAATCTGTGTGAGGAAGATGCAGCTTGGGGTGGGTTAAGGTTGTCAGGGAAGGCTGAACACTTCTCTTAGCAGAACTCCAGTCAGTGTGGGCAAGTGCTTGCTTCTTCAGGATGCCAAGGTGTGAGCAGCATGGTCAGCCCAGAGCCAGGTGTTTCCAGGCATCCTGTGCTCTGAAATGCAATTATTTATTGAGCTAGATGAATTCATTGCACTCATCAACAAATCCACTCAGGAAGCCTCCTCTTGCCTTCCCTTTTGTGCCATTTTACCATTTCCTGACCTGTTTGAAAGTGCTGGAAACATCTCCTTCCTCAGTGAAGCTAAGGGTTGTCCCAGCCCAGCAAACATCTTGTCTAGGAGTCACTAGTTGTCCTTCTGCTCTCAGAGGGACAATGAATGGTGTCCAACCAGCTGGGAGTGATCTGCTCTGCCTAGAGAGGACAAGGACCCAGGCATGGCCACAAGCAAGCAGCTACAGCCAGATTCCAAGCCACACAACTGCAGGCAAGCAGCTGCAGGGCCCTCTTGGCAGAGGGGAGAGGAAGCCTCAGCCTTCCCCTCCTCTGTGCTGGAAACAGGAGCATTGTGGCCCAAGCTTGGTAGCAGGCAGTGCTGCAGCAGAGAGATGCCATGCTGCTGGGTGTGAGAGGTGATGGAGAGGGGGAGATGGCTTCCTGAAGCCCCTCCAGTGGGGAAATGAGCAGCTCTGGCTGCTCCCCAACTTTTAACCCAGCTAAAAACATCCCAGGATGCCTTCAACTCTGCTGAAAGCAAGATGCCAACCCCAGCCCTGCAATGGCTCCTGAGGGAGCTGCGACAGCAGCATTGCTATGGCAACAGGCCCCGAGCAGCAGCAATGCAGGGGGACCACGCTGCAGCCAGGTGGGCTGCCTGCTGCCCCAGCCCATGCTCAGCCCCAGGGCAGAGAGCCCAGAGCCCCACAGGACACCTGCCATGCAGAGCAGCTCTTCTCCCAGCTCCTGCTCACCAGCATCTTCCCAGCTGCCTTGCTTATTCCCTCCCTGTGCTTTGGACCTTTCCAGCAACACATGAAATAGGAAACTGGAGTTGTTTTGTCCCTGCTGCCAGCACTGGCACACCTGCAGCCTGCTGAGGGGGTTTCAGCAGCAGCAGCTCTGCTGAGGAGCGGGGGACCTGGTGGCCCTAGGGCTGCAAGCCTCCTGCCATGCTGGCCCCACTAGCCCAAAGCTCAGGTCCTAGGCTCACAGAGTGGTTGGGGTGTGAAGGGACCTTCCAAGCTCCTCTAGTGACCTTCCAAGGTCATCTAGTGACAGCCAGCAGGGTCATCTGCAGCTAAATCAGAGCCCTACACCAGCAGAGCTGGCTTTCTCATCCTCACCAGGGCAGTTCCCAGTCTGCCAGCCCCAAGGTGCTCAACCTTCAGGGAAGGGAAAGAGCTAACCCTCTCCCTTTTTATATTTGTTCTTAATTAGATGCTGAATAGCTTAATCATGCACTTGCCTTGCTTAGGCTTTGTGTAAGAGACTCCAAGGCCCAAGCTTGGTGTGGAAGGTTCAGGGCCTGACCCTCAATGTAATCCTGACTGGGATGGCTATGGAATAGAATAGCTTGGTGCTCAGCTCAGGGTCCTGACTCAAAGCAGTGAGGCACATGCTTGTCACTCAGTGCTGGGTTTCATTCAGCTGCTGAGGCTGAGCCAGCCCTTGTTTGGCTTTTTCTGGATGTTTTTTCTTTGCACTTCCAGCTCAGCAAGGGAATTTATTCACCCTGATCACTTCCCCCCCCCACCTCGGACTCAGTGTGAATGCAAAGCAGAGCCCAGCAGTTTTAGTGACAACACTCAGGAAAGTGATTCTGCTTTTATTTACCAAGCACTCTTCCAAAGCAAACAAAACCTGACCATTTCTCTCTCAATACTTGTCAACATCCAGGCTTTCCAGAGGTCCTTGGCTGATGGAAGGATATTCCCAGTAGGCTGAAGGGCTGTCTGGCTGTGGATGCTCTCTCTGCCCTTTCCCACTTGGCTCTGCTCCACACCAGCTCCCCAGGGAGCATCCTGCTCCCCTCAGGGGTTGGCAGCTGTTTGGGCTTTGCCTAGGTGCATGTCCCTGGCTGCCAGCAGAGGTAAGGTCAGGTAGGTTGCTGTGGCTGGAGAGAGGATGGAGAAGAGCTTCGTTAACCAGAAACCTGTGCTTGGCACTGCTCGGGGAGGATGTGAGCCGAGGGCAGCTCCGCAGCAGCTCTGCTGAAGCCTGATGTTTTTATCCCTGGTTTTCGTATTCCAGAGGAGTTCAGGGAGCGATGCTAGAGGGCGCCAGGGACCTGAGCAATGGACCTCGCAAGGCCATCATCTAGTCCAACCTCCCCCTGCAGCCAGCAGGGACACCTCCAGCTACATCATGGAAGCATGGAATGTCCTGAGTTGGAAGGGACCCACAAGGATCATTGATTCCAATTCCTGGCTATGCACAGGACAGCCCCAAAAGTCCCAGCATGTGTCCAAGAGCATTGTTTAGATGTTGTGCTGTGACTGCTTCCCTGGGGAGCCTGTGCCAGGGCTCCATCACCCTCTGAGGGAAGAACCTTTGCCTAGGATCCAACCTAACCCTCTCCTGGCACAGTGTCATGCTGTTCCCTCAGCTCCTATCATTGATCTTCAAGGTCATTTCCCACCTAAACGTTTCCATGACATCTGTGGTGCTTAGGGGATGTGGCTGGAGGGGCCAGGAGGCAGCAGTGACATTCCTGAGTGGCCACAGCTCCATCCCACTTTGCTGAGCACAGTGGAGCTGCTGCTGCTGTGCTGGGGGCATTCAGGATTCAGGACTGGGGGGGGGACAAGGTAAACACCTTCTTGGTTGGGGTTTTAATTGTATTTCAAGTAAACAGCATTGAGAAACTCTCCTGGTGCTTGCCAGTGGGAGGGACCAGGAGAATCCCTTCCCCACCACAAGCCATTCCCAGCCTTGCACTGAGCAACACCCTCCCAGCCCCAGAGTCTGTTTTCCACTTCCATCATCTTCTGCAGTGTGCATTTTAAACTAGCTCAGCACTGAGACCTTCCTCCAAGCTCCCAAATCAGGATTCCATCTGCACAAATCCCTCTCTTGCAGCTGGGTCAAGATTTGCTCTCTCCTTCCTCTCTCCCTCAACCATTTCCTGCTTTGCTGCCCTCACTACTGCTTAGCAGCTCTAGCTTTTGGGGGAGAATCCTTGGATTACATCAGTCACCTCACCTGCTGCTTCCAATCCACACACAGGATAGTTTCTCCTGGCTGCTATCTGGACAAATATGGGCATCAGTACAGGGGGGGAAAAAGGGAGGGGGAAAGAAAAAACCCAACGCAATTTATAAGTGAGGGAGTGGAAATAAATGCATCCTAGTCACAGGAGGAAGTAGTAATCACTGAGCTATTTTGGGCACAATCCATCATGCAAAAGATGATGTGTCTTTCAAGCAGATTTCAAGTCCAAAAGGCACCAAATGTTCTCAGAAAGTAGAGTCTCACATACATTAAGCACCATAAAAAGGAGTCAGGCTTCTTATTTAAGGTTTGTTCTGCATTTGGGTGAGGAAAGCCAGACCCTCAGCTGCTATAAACCAGCATCAGCCCCTGGGTTTCAATGAGGCAAGAAGAGACATACCTAAAAGCATGCAGGTGCTATGGGACTTGGTTGGATCTGGAGCATCCTGGGTGAAGCACAGGCAGCAGAGCAGCTCTGCAGGTGTCACACAGGGGGGGAAACCTATGAGCTGGCCCCAAAGAGAGTGCTCACCCATGGGACAACTCCAGGAGGGTGTTTTGCACTGACAGAGAGACAACGTTTAGGCAAGGCCAGCCCCTGAGAGAGGCAAACATGCCTCCATGGCCCTCCTCTCCCCCAGGTCTCTTCTCAGAAGAGGAACAGTGAGGGCAGGAGGCTCCAAGGCTCCCTTCCTTCATTTGGTACCACCCTGGACAATTGTTCTGGCTGCCCACTGCTTGCACTCCTCAGATGCTTGGGGACAGCTAGCACGGCTCTCTCCCACCCCTTTTGGTTGTGGTTTCTCCCTTGCAAGCTGCCAGGCAGAGCCCCACTGCCACAGTGCACACTGCAGTGTCCCCAGCACACTCCTCAGATGTCCCTGCTGCCTGCAGGGCTTGGACTAGGTGATCTTTAAGGTCCCTTGCCACCCAAACCCCTCTGTGATTCTGGGATGGATTCAGCCTGGCTTGTGGACAGTCCTGGGGACACTCACCTGTTTGATGCCAAGGCTGAGCTGCACTGAAGTGCTGCACCAAAAAATGTTCCCTACTCTCTAGGAATGCTTCTATCCTCCGGGATGCTCTTGCTCCCCGGGATGTCCTTATCCCCCAGGACTGCCTGTGTCCCCGGGATGACCTTCTCCCCTGGGATGCCTGTGTTGTTTTCCTCCGTTATTTCCTTTTCCCCCTGGATGCCCACGGATGCTCTTGTCCTCTGGGATGCCATTGTCCCCCGAGATGTCCATGTCCTCAGGATGCCCACGTCCCTGGGATGCCCTTTTCCCCGGGATGCCCTTTCCCCCGGGATGCTCGTGTCCCCAGGACGTCCCTTTTCCTCCGGATTGCCCTTTCCCCCTTGGATGCCCGTGTCCCCGGGACGTCCCTTTTCCTCCGGATTGCCCTTTCCCCCTTGGATGCCCGTGTCCCCGGGACGTCCCTTTTCCTCCGGATTGCCCTTTTCCCGTTGGATGCTCGTGTCCCCGGGGTGCCCTTTTCCCGTTGGATGCTCGTGTCCCCGGGGTGCCCTTTTCCCGTTGGATGCCCGTGTCCCCGGGGTGCCCTTTTCCCGTTCGATGCTCGTGTCCCCGGGATGCCCTTTTCCCCTTGGACGCCCATACCCCCGGGATGCACTTGTCCCCCGGGATGCCCGTGTCACTCCCTAGCTGCCCCTTTGCCGAGCAGCCTGTCCCGATCTCGTTGCCGTAGCAGGAGCCCCGCGGCCAGCCATGGCCCAGCGCCGCGCTCCCCTCTCGGCCAGCCGAGCCGTTCGGGGGCGGCCCGCTCTGGAGCGGCGCCGGGTTTCCGCCCGGTCTGGCTGGAGGCGGAGCGGGGTGGGAGGCGATAGGCCAGGCCCGGGCGGAGCACGCAAGAACCGAGAGAGAGAGGGAGAGAGAGGCTCCGGGGCTGGGGCTGTCAGCGCGGCGGGAGCTTAGCGAGGGCCGGGGCGGCAGAGCAGGGCAGGGCAAGCCGGGCCGCGGCGCCATGGCGGGCGGGCGCTGAGGCGGGTGAGCGCGGGAGCGGGGCGAGGTGCGGCCGGGGCCTGTTTGGCTAACCGGTTGGCCTCGGAGGGGTCGGAAAGNGCTGTGCGGGGGGATGGCGGCGGCCAGGGGAGCCCCAAACGCAGCCTGTCAGCCCTGCGGCCTTGCTTGTACCTGTACCGGCTCCGCCTGCTTCGTCAATTGCTCTGCCCGCGGGATGGAGCGTCCCGGGAGCGGCATCCCCTCGGCCGCCAGCGAGCTGTGAGTACCGCGGGGGGAGCGGGAGCGGGCCGGGGGCTCTGCTCCGGGGTGCCAGCCTGGCAGGAGGCTCAGCTGGCCCTCGAGGATTGCCGTGAGCGTTGTTTGGCGTGGTGGAGATGGGACGGGTGACAAACGTGGAGACAGGGCGAGAAAGTCGTGGGCATTGCTGGGGATTCCGGGAGTAAGAGGGTCTCGAGGGGCAAGAGCATCCTAGGGACCTAGGGGGATGCTTGGGACCAGGGTGGATCCCGAGAAGTAGAAGAATTCCTGGGGGGGGCATGGACATCCTGGGGATCCCGGGGGGCAGGATCGTTCTTGGGGACTAGAGGAATCCTGGGACCGGGGGATCTTGGAGGTTGTAAGCATTCCTAGGGAGTAGGGGGATCTGTGGAACAGGGGGATCCCGGAATCAGAGGGATCCAGAGGGCAGGAGCATCCCGAGGGGTAGAAGCATTCCTGGAGAGTAGGGGCATCGCGGAGAGAGGGAGATCCCCGAGGCTACAGGCATTCCTGGGGAGTTGGGGTATCCGGAGGGCATGCAGGGACATCCCGGGGACGGGAGCATCTCAGGGGGTCAGAGCCTATCCCAGCAGTCAAGAAGCATCCCGCATGGCAGAGGCATTCCTGGGGAGCAGGAGGATCACCGGGATACACAGCCATCCCAGGGGACACAGGGCTAGTGTAGGTGGGCAGTGGGGATACCCTGGTCCTGCGGCTGGAGGAATGTCTTTGGGGATGTAGCCCAAGCTAGTTCATCTCCTAACGATGTGTCTTGCCAAGAGTTGGCTGGGTAACACCAGGGTGTGAGGTGGGAGAGAGCCCAGCAGGTGTGTTGGGCTAACCATTGGATAACAATCCCCATGGGAATGGGGTTAAAGAGAACGGGAGGTTGCTGTGCTGGAGTTTTTGGGCCAGGAGTTTTAATTCCTGAGGTTCTGGGGGAAATGGCAGGAGGAGAATAGTGTCGGGAAGTGAGCAGTTGGATGTGGTTTCAACTCTGTTAACAGCAAATCCAAAAGACTCAATGAACAAGTTCAGCTAAAAAATTCCTCCCTGAAGGTGCTGTGGTAACAGTTGTGCTTGTGTTTGGATGCTGGGTTTTAGTGATTTTGGGGAAAATCAGGCAGAAGGGTGCTTGTTGGAGGGCTGTTAGGATCATCTGGGTGCTCAGTCACTGCAGTAAAGTTCCTGTGTGATGCAAAAACCAGACTTCAAGGGAAAAGGGGAAAAGTGTTTTGGGCTTGTATTTTAAATTCGGTTTTGAACCTAAATCTGTTTTCCTTAAGGAATAACCTTTCTGTTGTTGAGGAGGCAAAAGCATCAAGTGATTGATGTAGTAGAGATGACACAGGACTTGGTGTACTAGAAACATCTCCTGTGAACTCATTCCTGCTGGGATTTCAATAAGTTCAGAGTCTGCTTTTCTCTTCAGCTATTCTTAACTAAGTTTCCACTTTGTAGTGTCAATCTAGACTAAGAGATCCTGCAGAAGTTGGGAAGCACCACAATAAACATGGAATTGTAGGTCAGTAAGCTGTATCCAGACTCAGGTCAGGAAAATGCCTGCGTCTCTCACCCCAGCAGCAGAGGTGTTTTCCCACTGCTTCCTTACAAGATGCATTTTGACTTTTCCCAACAAACCAGCAGGAAGTCCCTAAGTGGGGCAGGCTGATTTTGGTTAAGGGCTTGCTGACATTGTGTTACCTGCTGTCAGTTAGACATGAGGATCTGCAGCTCTGGGCCCTTGTGACAGAGGTGGAAGGTGCCAGCTGTTCCACCAGTCACTTGTGAGAGCAGCCTTGTGAAGAGTGTGATAAGTCCTTCATTTGGCTTTTGAAGGATTTGGGGTTGTTACAGGGTGTTTCTAGGATTCTTGATTTGGTTAGGAATTGTCTGAGAGTGTTTGTGTTATTGTTGTTCAGAGGTGTTGAGTTGTTAAAGCTCAGCTCCCAGAATGTTTTGGATGAGATCCTGTTAGACAGTGACAAATTGGAGTTGGACATAAAGCTCTTGCAGGTCAAAAAACCAAAGTGCCAAAGGAGAAATTTCTTCCTTGCAAGGGTTGTTCAGTCTTGGCCCAGGCTGCCCAGGGAGGTGCTGGAGTCTCCATCCCTGCAGGGGTTCAAGAAACATCTAGATGTGGTCCTTAGGGCCATGCATTATTGTCCTGGGGGGGATAGGTTGATGAGCTTAGAGGTCTCTTCCAACCTCCGTGATTCTGTGAATAAAGGAAGGGGAAATGTAGCTGAAGCGATAGGGCTGAAGTGGCAGGATAGTGTCACTGACACCTTCCTCTGATGCTGATGGAGAGATGTTTGTTAACAGCAGTGCACAGAGGGGAAGAGCTTTGCTCCACCAGGGGATGGTTGTCTGTGTGCAAGTGGGTTTTGTCTGTTCATGGGCACTTCACTGAACACTGGCAGATAAAATAAACACACTTGCAGTGGTTGCTGTCTGCTCTCTCATTAGAGGAAATTGCTTTTTGTTACTCTCTGCACAAAGGATATCAGTACTTAAAGAGAATACCTAAAGGGAGCCTGGAAGAAAGATGGGGACAGACTTTTAGCAGGACCTGTTGTGACAGGACAATAGGTGATGGTTTGAAGCTAAAAGAAGGAGATTTGGACTACAAAGAAGGATGAATTGTTTTACCCTGAGGGTGGTGAGAGCCTGGCCCAGGTTGCCCAGAGAGGTGGGAGATGTCCCATCCCTGGAACCATCCCAGGTCAGGTTGTTTGGGGCTAGGAGCAGCGTGACCCAGTTGCAGATGCTGAGTGCAGAGGATAGGACTAGATGACCTCAAAAAATTCCTTCCAAACCATTCTATGATTCTAAAACTTGATTAGTCTGACACAAAACGAGCCTTGCAAAAGCTGATTTCAGAGCATGACCAACTCCAGAGCTCCCTGATGCTGCAGCAGATGTGTGTGTGAGCAGTCCCACTCCTCAGTTGTGATCCCTTACCTCTAGTAAGGCCTAGGAGATGAATTCCTCCTGGAATCCATCGTTGTGGATGGAGCAGCTCTGGAGAAGTAAGTGCCAGCTTGGGCAGCTCTGCTCCTAGGAGCACAGAAGAGATTCCCCATCCAAAGAATCACTAAGGAAATCAGCTCTGCTGCTTGCAGCCACTGCATACCTAGCTGGAAGCAGTCTCCAGGCAGACTGAGTGGGAATATTGGCTGCTTCCCATCTTCAGAGTCTGCTTCTTGAAGTGGAAGGCAAAGGCTGACTGGAATCAGGAGCAAAAGCTCTTTTTCCAACTCATCTGCAGTGTGCTACATACAAACCAGCACTTCAGGAGCAGCAGCATTTGCACTTCTGAGCTTCTCCATCTGAGGAAGGCTCTGATCTGAGCTCCTGTTGTTCCCATTTTCTGCTGGACTCAGCTGTTCCATGAGCTGCTGTCACTTCTTTTCATTCCTCAACTGGAAGGAAACCTCCTTGATTTTCTGATTTTTTTTCTGGCTTTCCCTTGCAAATATTGACTCTCCCTGACAGATCTTCTGTGTCGTGCTGGTTTTGAAGGGGAGATGAGAGTCTCAGTTTAAAAGACCAGGGTTGGAGCTCCCTCATTTTCCCTTGATTAAGGTTTTGGTTAGAAGGAGAAGGTGCAAACAGCAGAGGAGCTCTGCTCTCACCACACTCCTGCAGAAGCAGAAGCTCTGCAGATTTGAGGTGGGGGTCATAGCTTTTATCCAAAACCCAGGAGAGGGGTTTTTTGTGTATGTGGATTTGGCAGTGAGCCTTGGGCTTCCACAAGCTAGCCAGTGACTTCACCTAAGCAAAGCTCCTTAAAATAAACAGATTTGATGATTCAGGAACCTGCAGTCTGTGATATTTCACATTTCAGGAGTTGGCAGCAATCAGGAGATTAAGTGATGCAGTAAAAGCCTTTCCAAAGCTTAAAGTGTCTTCAGAAGCTGGGGGGGGGGAATCCAATTAAAGCTGAATTCAGGTAGAATTGTGGCATGTCTGGATTGCAGTGTCGGGTCGACAGAAGCAAAACAACTTTTCTGCTGTTCCTAGAAAAGACTTGAAGAGCCTGGAAATGTCATTCTTCTGGGAGCCACATCCCCAGGGCAAACACCGCTGGGTTTCTCTTTTTGTAGGAGCTTTTTGTAGGGGGGCAAAGGCCCCAATGAGGTGTTAGATAAACATTTTGCAAGCAAGCTTCCTTCAGCCTGTGGAAGGAAGCAGTCACATCAGCAAAGCATGGCCATAGGTGAAGCAGCAAACAAGGAGGCAATTCTGCTTGCTTCCATCAGAGCATAATGGGCTCTGGTGTTAGTGAGGTACCACTGTGAGGATGTTACAGCACCAGCAGAAGGGCTGGCTTGGTTCTTGGGCTCCTTCCTGAAGCCTTGAAGAAATCCAAGGGCTTTTCCTGCGAGCAAGAAGCTTAGAATCATAGAATCATTCAGGCTGGAAAAGACCTCTAAGCTCATCAAGTCACCTCAGCACCTCCATGGCCACTAAACCATGTCACCAAGTGCCATGTCTGTGTGTTCTTGGAACCTCTCCAGGGATGCTGACTCCACCACTGTGGAGCAGTAGAACTTATGATGCTATTTAGATCCATGGCAGGACTCAGCCAGCTCATTCCTGTGCAGTTGAAATGGTACCTGGCCACCATAGCATGGGCTTGTTTCTTCCCCAAGCTCTCTGGGCAGCCTGGGCCAGGGCTCTGCACCCTCACAACAAACAAGTTTCTGCTGCTGCTCAGCTGCAAGCTGCTGGCTTCCAGTGTGTGCCCATTGCCCCTTGGGCTGGCCCTGGGCACCCCTGAGCAGAGTGTGGCCCCAGCCTCTTGCCCCCTGCACCCTTCAACTCTTGCTCAGCATGGAGCAGCTCCCCTCTGCCTCTGCTCTGCTCCAGCCTCAGCTGTGGTTTGAAGCAGAGGTTTTGAGGGTGGAGTTTGCAGCCCTGGCTGGAGGCTGTGCCCACCTCCTTGGTCAGCCATCCCTGAGGGCACTTGCAGATCCCCAGCAGCAGCCTCTACACAGCTCCATTGCAACATCCTTGGCAGGACCTCAGCCCTGACTCCTGCAGGATCTCTGCTCCTCTAGCAGGGAGGAGGAGGAGAACAAATTCTGCAGATCCAGAAGCAGAAGAGCAGTTCTCCCTTGCAGCTTTGGTCAGGAGAGGCAATGGATTCTCTCGTTCCTCTCCCTGGTGTAGGGTTCTAGGAGGACCTTTCCTGCTGGGAATGGGTTAAGTAGGTTCTGCTGCAGCCAAGGCTTCATGGTCAGGGCCAGGAGGGAGTGGCTCTCTGAAAAGAGGATCTAGGGTGTGGGTTGAGTCCTCCTGAGGGAGGAACCCGAGGAACAGCTAAGCCTGGGAAAGTGAGAGCCCAGACAAATGGTGTTGGCCAAAGTTGCTGCTTTCTCTCTCAAAGCCACGCCTGGGGAAGGGGGTGGAGTGAAGCCTGGCCCGAAGCATCCAGCTTTGGGGTTAGGTCACTTCGGCGAAAGGATCTGTGTGTGGAAGATGCTCTGTGGAGACCCAGGGTGCTTTTCTGGGGGTGGTGGTGGGAATAGGCTGGGAAGAGAGAGCTTGGAATGACAGGGATCATCCTTTCAGCCCATTGCAGGGATGTGAGCACATGCATCCCTCGAAGAGCTGAAAAAACCAACCCTGATCATTCCTTTTTGTGTATTTATTGTTGTAGGGCAGCCTGATGTTGCTTGAAAGAGCACTAGACAAGTGGCTATTCTTGCCCTTCACTGGGCTGCTTGTGTCTTAGGGCTGGAGTACAGCTCAGCCTTTCCAAGTGTGGCTTGGACAAATGCAGCTGTTTCAGTTCCTGGCTGCAGTGCTGATGCTCCCATATGCCACATCTCCAGCAGCAGGATGTTGGAGCTGGCACCCAGGCCCTGGACCAGGCATGGGGGAGGAGTTTTGGCTCTCCAGTGCCTGCATGGTGTTGGTGGAGCTGTCAGGAGAGCTGGCCACACAGAGTGTCAAGGGTCAGAGCTGGGCTGGCCGCTAGAGGAGTGAGAGATGCTCTCTGTGAACCCCTCTCCTTTCCCAAAGGGAATAAAGGAGAGAGACTTAGGAGTTGGGAAAGAAAACTAAAACTGCTTTAATGGAAATAGTAATGATCAGACAAATAGATCCAAACCCAGTGCTGAACCCAAGCCCTGATGGCAGTGACATCACTGTCACCACTGATGCTGGGGCAGCACTGGGCAAGTCCCAGCCTGGACCCAGTGAGGGATAGGGACTGGATTCAGGAGGTGGATTCTGGAAGTGGATTCAGGAACACAGGGATTGGGTTTGAAGGCAGAACAGACAGAGTCCTCCTCACTGAAGAGGAGACTTGACCCTGGTGATCCCTCAGCTTTATCCTGGCTGTGACCTCCATGGGATGCAATCCCTCCTTGGTCAGTTTAGGGTCACCTCTCCCTGCAGGTGCCACCTCTGCCTTGCTGTCCCCAAGGTGGGACACAAGCTGCAGCAGTGCCCTTGCTCTGCAGCCCAAGCCTTGGCAGGTGTTGTCCCTGCTAGCAGCAGACCCTGTCTGGGAGAAGATGCTGGGAGCTGCCCTGAGAGGAGACTGAGCTGGGAAGCCAAATCCCTGAGCAGAATCAGCTCTGTGCTAGCTCCAACCAGGACAGAACTGCTCCCTTTGAGGACAAGCACATGGCTCCTTGGTAGCACCTGCCAGTAGCCCAGTGCTGGCACCCTAGTGTCTTGCTGGCAGCAGGGACTGGGATGGGAATGTGCACGAGTTCTGCCTCCTGAGCTGCTTCTGTGCTGCTGCTTAATGGCTTCCACATGCATAGGCTGCCTGGCTGTGTGTGAGCAGAGCAAAGCCTCTGAGCCACACTCCTCAGGCACTGCCAGGCAGTCTGGGGAGTGAGCAGAAGCCTCACCATGGGTCCCATCCTGTGCTGCCTGCTCCCAGCACACAGCCTGGCTGCCTCAGGTCCTCTCCTGGGCCTTAGGGAGCTGAGGAAACCACAAGGAGATGCAGAGTGGAGTCTCTAAGAAGTTAACAGCCACATTCCTTCCACTTCACTCTGGTTTTTACTGCCTCAGACACCTCAGTTGAAGCTCATTTCTTCCTCAGAAGGAAATGTTTGCTCCTCAGGAGGAGGATGGTGTTTCTGGGCCAGTGTCTTGCCTGATGACCCACAGGCAGATGCTCTGAGCATGGTGAAGGCTCTGTGCTCTGCCTGAGCTGGTGCAGACAGAAGTGTGTGGAGCTGTTTCCTCAGCAGGGAGTTGAGTTTCTCCTCTCCCCAGCTGAACCAGATTGGAAAACCATCTGGAGAGAGGGAATTTTCCAAAGGAGGAATTGGGGTATGGAAAGAGCAATCAGCTGGCACCTTTAGTGTTTTGTGTGGCTCTAGCACCTCTAGGCTCTTTGGCAGGGTGCAGAAAGGCAGCTTTCACCCAAGACCTGCTGGTGGTCCAGGAAAAAGCTTGGAATATGGGCACTTCCCTTGGAGGTGTCAGCAGAGCTGCTGCCATTCCTGTCTCTGAGATGATTCCAGGAGTGATTTGTGTCACCTAGGCACAGCACAATGACAAGGAAATCTTCTCCTGTTGCCTGAATGAAACCAAAGCACTCATCTGAAACCCAAGGCAGGGTGATTCCCTGGGAGAAGAGTTTCCAGTGGCAAACAGCTTGGCTCCTGACCAACCCTTTGCAAAGCAGTTGTGAAGGAGGACTCCTGACTGTGACCTGGGGCATCTTCTAGAAGAGGACTGGGTGCTGAAGGCATTAGTTAGGATCCCCTCTCAGCTGCTTGCCTGTCCTCCTGGGCTCAGGAGACAACTGCAGGTGGAGAGCTGTTGAGATGAAGAGTGACACTGGCCAGAGATTCATAAGTAATGAATTAAATCTGTGCAGAGCAAAGGTTTCTATCAGAGTGTGGGAATGCTAGTTTACTCCTTCTGTAGAAGGCTAGAAGAAGCCAAGGCTTAGGCTGTGTTGGTCTTGCAGTTGTGTTAAGGCAATTCTCTGGAGCTGCTGTGTGTGCTGGGTTGTGGCCACAGCAGCAGTGAGGAGTGGCTTACTGCCCCTTTGTGCACTAAAGCTCTTCTAGGGCCCAGCAGCAAGCAGAGGAAGCTGGAGCTGGCTGGCTGCTACTCCAGGCTCTGCTGGCCTGACACAGCACCATTCCCAAGTTCCAGAGGGAAGGCACACCCCATCTTTTGCAGGGAGTGCCAGGAGCATCTCTGGCTTGTGGATCTCTGTCATCCAACACAAAGGAACTTTAGTAACCCAACATCCAGCCCATGGAGTAGCTTTTTCTCCCTCAGCAGACTGCCCACAGCTCCTGCTTGGAGAAGGGAAGGGGCAGTGGAGCTGGTCCTGGAAGTTCCAGTGTCTGGAAGCTGTGTGTTTAAGGCCAGGATTTCCTTCCCTCTCTGTCCCTCTCCCCTCCCCAAGCAGGGAATGGAGCTTGGTTTGGGAAGGAAGCTGAGCTACTGGGGGCAGTGTTGTCTAAGAGCTGGACCAGGAGGGGGAAGCAGGATGCTGGTGTTGTCAGTGCTGACCCTGGCTGTGCAGGCTGGGCTCTGGCTCAGTCACTCTCCCCTCCCTGAGCAGTGGAGCTGATGCTGCCTTGCCTCTCAGGGGTATTGTAGTGGTTATTGATGGGAATTAAATGCTTGTGAAGGACTTAAATGCTTGGCTGCTGGAGCAATGCCCTGGCTCTCTAATTCCTGCTTGTTTGGTGCTGTGCCATCCCTGTGAGAAGGCAGCAGAGTGTTAGCCTGTACCACCTCTCAGTGCAAGGCTCCTTTCCCAGCCACTCTGCCCCAAGCCTGTGCTCCCAGGAGCCCCTCCATGTGCCAGGCTGGGTGTCCCACCTAGATCCTGCCTTGGGGTGCAGAGCTGAGCCCCCTGGCAGCACCATGGTGTGGGTTCAGGAGTGGTAGCTCCTGGCCAGAGTAGTTACTATAAGATGCCCACTGTTAGTTGTTTGTTTAGTGATGATTAGAGGGAGAGGAGGTTGGTCCTTTCCTGCTCCTCCTCAGGGGGTGCCTAGTGGTGTTCTGGCTGGGATTGGAGGATGTCTTGATCCACAAACTCAGGGCAGGGCATGAGGAGCCATGGCTCCTGGAGCAAGGCCTTGCAGAGGGATGGAGTCTGTCTTCTACAACCCAAAACATGTTGCAGCAGCAGCATGGCTTGTCTTTATTGAATCTAGAGCAAGAAATCCCTCAGCAGAAGCTTGAGCTTACTGTTGGAATGAGACACAGGCCTGTGGCATGGATAGGTCCTGATGGCTCTTCTGGCTGCCACTCAACTTTTACACTTGTTTCTGGGTCTTGCCATGCTGGGAATCCATGTTTTTGAGGTTTCCATATAGAGTTTTAGCTGGTGTGTCCCTGCCCTGAGTGTGCACCAAGAAGGTCTTGGTATTGAACAGTCTAAGCAGACACCTTTTGTGGCTTCATCAGTGGCTCAGCACCACTAACTGATGAAGCCCAGAGATGGAAATAGGAGAACAAGAGTCATTTACTGATGTGTTTTTGTCTGTGTTCTGCTGTGAGCCCTGGGCAGGATTGGGACCTTGTGATGCTGGGGACTGTACACACACATACAGAATCACAGAACAGCCTGAGTTACAGACCTTAGCCTCAGGATCTTGCCATAAAAAGACAAGGCAGAAGCAAAGAAAGTCTTCCTGCTTTGGGGCTGGCTGAGACTGTGAAAGCTTCATGCTCCCAGAGATGGGAGCTTCTGGTGGGACTAAGCTGGCAGGAAGGTCCTGCAAGGTGGCAGATGACTTGCTGGGGTGCCACTGGCCTGGAGCATCTTTGGAGTGGCAGAGCTTCATTCACAGCCTTGTCCAAGTGTCTGAGGCAGCACAGCTTAGGTGAGGTTCAGTTTGGAGTGAGGAGAGGAACACCTAGTCCCAGCATCCTTGCAGAGGTGTCCTGGCAGGAGATGGTTCCTTCAGGGTGAGGAACTTGGGTGAGTTCAGTGTGACATGAGGCAGAGCATTTGATCCTGAAGCTGTGCCAGGGTTCTGGATTAATCATTAGTGCCCTGAATGGCTTTTAAGTCAAAGCTAGAGCCACCTGCATCAGCTGACAGCTCTGCAAGCTAAAGCCAATGGGCTATGAGCCTGTGGCCTGCCTTTGGCACCAGGAACTGGCCTTGCCTTCTGCAAGGCAGGAGGGAGTGGAGAGCAATGCTTAACAGGTAGGATGGAGTTAATCATTCACTGAATTCCTCCCCTCAGTATGAGTATATTTTGGAGTGGTGCTGCAAAGGAAACCAGGGTATGTGAAGCAAGACCAGGCTTACCCAACTGACAGTAGCCCTGGTGTGGAGAGGAGTTGTTGCCTTCTGCTGAGGGTGGAGTTCCCCTGGGGCAGGAGATGCTTGAGTGAGCTGAGAGAGCTGAGCAGGGCTGGGAAATCTGATAGGAAAAGCTGCACCTTTCCCTTTGGCTGCTTGGGCCAGGGCTTGGAGAAGGAAATGCTCCAAGCTTTCAGCTGCCTGGGAGCCAAGGCAAAGGGCTGGGCAGTCAGGGGCATCACCAGCACCTCAGGCACAAGTGGGGGAAACTTCTCTTAATTAACAGAGTAGCAAGGATGCAATTACTGACAGGAGCCAGAAAGTGAGTCAGCTCCCTCTCATAAATCTGCAGAGTAAAAATAAACCAAAAAAGGCCAAATATTGCTGCTTTCTGGCTTTGGAGCCTGAAGTCCTATGTAGGAGAGATTGGAAGGCATCTGTGCTACTCAATAAGGAAATGTAGAGGGAAAGAAACCACTTCCAAATAAAAGGGACAGAAAAAAAGGAAGATTCTGATTGACTGTCATGATTCCAGGGGAGAGCTTTTGGGAGTTCACCACTTCTTTCATGGCAAGGATGGGGTGATCTCTTCTGATTGCCTTTTTGGGGCAGAAGTGGGTCATCTAGAGCCACAGACCAGGGGACAGAAGCAGGAGTTGAGGTTGCTAGAGGCAGCTGAAGTCTGGAAGGTCAGCTTTAGAGGCTTTGTCCTGTGCTCAGATAGATTGGACAACATTTCTGCTGTCTAGAGAGAGAAATGTTTAATCCCAGGTAAGCCAGGGCTGAGCTGGAGACTGTGGAAGAGCTTGTGCCAGCAGTGAACAGAGGTGGACACATTGCTTCTGTAGATGGTTGTTTCCACTTTGAAACTCCATCCCCAAATTGCTCTCTGTGAGCTCCCCAGATGGCTCACGTGGAATCTCAGACAGCAGAGCCAATGGGAGTGTTTGGAAGTGTGTTTGGTGAGATGTGGAGCTAAGGAAAGGACAATCTTGCTGTAGCCCTGCTCCCCACTTCTGAGCCGGCAGCTGTAGGCTTGGGGCTGGTGGCACAGCAAGAAAGGTCAAGGATAGATTCAGGGTGCTGACAGCTGCTTGCATGGCTTGTGGAAGGTGCCAGGTAGGATGAGCATGCTGGCTCTTTCCAGGATCCTCTGGGAGCTGCTGCTGTGTAGCGAGGAGCTCCTGGAACCAGCTGGGTGCTTGCATTTCTTAGGAAGTCTCTCTCCTTTCTTTCCATGCCATCAGTGATGTTCCCAACCCAGTTTGTCTCCTCCATTAAGATGATGCTAGCCACAGTTTGGCAAGGAGAGGGAGAGGTCCTGGAGGGAGGATTCTGGAAGCAGAGCAGGGTTTGGAGATCTCCAGTTGTGAAAGCCTTTTCCTGGGAGGGCAGTGTGTTGGTTCCATGGAGTGTTTGAGAAAGCACTGCCTGCTCCCTGGGCCTGGCTCAGTCAGGAGAGGTCCTGCAGCAACTCACTGATCCAGGGGTTGGAAGCTCTCTGCTGGGACCAAAGGCTGAGAGAGCTGGGCTGGTTCAGCCTGGAGAAGAGAAGGCTCCAGGGAGACCTTAGTGCAGCCTTGCAGTACTTAAAAGGACCTGTAAGAAGGATGGGGACAGACTTTTGAGCAGGACCTGTTGGGACAGGTCAAGGGGTGATGGTTTGAAACTGAAAGAGGGAGATTTAGACTAGAGAGAAGGAAGAAATGGATTACACTGAGGGTGCTGAGAGCCTGGCCCAGGTTGCCCAGAGAGGTGGGAGATGTCTCATCCCAGGTCAGGTTGTCTGGGGCTGGGAGCAACCTGCTCTAGTTGCAGATGTCCTGCAGGGGAGTTGGACTAGATGAGCTTCAGAGGTCTCTTCCCACCCAAAGCACTCTGTGAGTCCATGAATCTGAGGGCTGAAGAGTCTCCTTCCTCCTTCAACTTCTGTAGCAGCAACCTTCCTCTCTTTCCTCTGCCTTTCTGTCTTACTCTGCCACATCACTTCAGTTGCCCTTTAGTTGAAAGCAAGCCATATCTACTCCTCCTGCTTACTGGGTCAGGGAACACAGCAGCTTGTCCTGACACCTCTTCAATGCCAGATGTGCTCTGGGCACATCTGGTTATCCCTCCCCTGCTGCTCTCTTGGACTCTCTTGGCTGCTAGGATAGGCAGGTGGAGCAAAGAAAAAAGCCCCATGAGCCTGAAAAGCTGCACAGTTGGTGTTAGTCATGCTGCAGAAGGTGTTAGCACTTCAACAATGGCTTTAAACACCTCGTGGGATCCAACTGAAAGCCATCAAAGGGAGGGAGTCCAGACTTGGAGCCTGTTCTTCTACCTGTAGCAGCAGCCACGTGGGTAGGAGCAGGCTGGCAAAGCTGGGGATTTCAGTTCCTTGTTTATCCCATGAAACAATTGTCATTAGTTTCCAAGGATCTGGTTTTTTTGCTCCTCTGATTTCACACAGCAGGAGATGAAAGCCTCTCCAAACACACAAGAGGCTTCATTTGCTCAAAGGATGCTGCATGTGGGAGGTAGGACTCCAGGTAGCTTCAGGAACATGTCATAATATTGTGATGCTTGGGAATGTCATGCCAAATGAATGAAATCCACACTCAGGCCTCTGAGAGCAGGAGATAAGGCAACACTGATAAGGGTGGGAGGGGAGGAGGATCTGCAGAGGGATCTGGCCAGGCTGGAGCAATGGGATGAGGTTCAACAAGTGCTGAGTCTTGGCTTTGGGTCACAGCAACCTCATGAACACTCCTAGACTTGAGGCTGGAAACTGCCTGGGGGAATAAAGGACCTGGAGGTGGTAGTTGACAGATTGAAGCTGAGGCAGCAGTGTGGCCAAGAAAGCCAACAGCATCCTGGCTTGGAGCAGCACTAGTGTGGCAGCAGGACCAGGGCAGGGATTGTCCTCCTGGCCTGGGCACTGGGGAGGACACAGCTCCAATCCTGGGCTCAGCTTGGTGAAGATTAAAAGGAGCCTAGGTTGGTGAGGTTCAGCCAGCACAAACACTGCCCCTGACAGCAAGATCAGACCAATTGTGTCCTGCTAGGTGTTTCATTTGAGGGGGAGACATCCCTTTCCCAAAGCTGACCAGAGTGTGCAGGAGCAGGCACCTCCTTGGGATGGGAGGGATGTGGGGAGAGCCAGCATGTCCCACCTGCTGCCTGGGCTGCCACTGGGCACCTCTGAGCCTGTTTCCTGTAGGCTCTGGAAGAGCTGCTCTCATTTCCTCCTGCTTTGCCCCAGGCTGAAGTGAAACAGATGTTGTGTTCTTGACCTGAGAGCATCTGTGCCTCACAGCTATGGATAAGATGTGCCAGGGGCTGATAGCTGGCACCAAGCTGTGGAAGCTGTGAAGGATCAGGGCTTCTTGTCTTTCCCCAAGGAAGCTTGGAAGTTTCTCCCTGAGGAGGAGCACCTTCTGCTTTCTCAGCTGCAGTTTCTCCATGCAGCATGAGTCCTTGAGAGCAGCAGGTATAGGAAGAGTCTGCAGCTTCTGCAGCCTTGCAGGTATAGGAAGAGTGTGCAGCTGCTGCAGCCTTGGGGCTGTGCTGCAGCAGCACAGAAGCTGTCTTGCAGCCAGCAGACACAAGCCCAGCAGGCTCTGGGGCTGAGCCAGAGGCCAGAGGTGAACTGTTCTCCTTGCTCTGGGCAGGTGGAGGTCAGTCCATGTCAAGGGGATGAGTTGAGCTGAGGGGAGCAGTGGAAAAGCAGTTTATCTGGAGGTCAGCTGCATCTTTCCAGGAGAAGCTGCTGACTTGAGGGAAGCTCTTTCCAGGGATCTGGCCTTTGATCTCCTCCCTGTACCTCCAGATCTGTAGCAGAGTGGAGTTATCAGCAGTTAGTACTTGGCAGAAGTGTGGATAATTACTCATCCCAGGCAGATCTTGGTGAAGTTCTGGCTCCCTCCTTTCTGGAGCTTCAGTTTTCCAAGCCATGGGTAGAGAGTTAGATGTGCAAGTGCTGGTTAACCCTTTCCTTTCTGCAGTGCCAGGCTCCTCCTGGCCCAGCTGTATGGCTGCTGACATGCCACTGGTGCTATCTCTGCACCTTGAGGAGCTGGTGGCATCTTGATGGAGAACACATGGAAGTGAGTGGATCCCTGGGGGACAAGTGGTGGCTTCAGAGCTCAGTTTGTCCCAAAACTTGTCCTAAACCTGCCTAGAATTCCTCAGAGCATGCAGCATGGTGGGGCTTGGAAAGAAGCTCTGGAGAGCTTCTAGTCCAACCTCCCTGCTAAAGCAGGCTTTGCTCTGTGTGCTCGTGGACTTTGCCCTTCTGAGCAGGAGCACTGCTTGGGTTTTGATAGCTGGAGCAGGGAAAGGCTCATCTCTTGAGACAACCCCCAGAGTTGGGGTGATAGTGATGCACAGAGTGAGCAGAGCAGGCTGGGTTTGGAGGAGGACACTGAGCAGAGTGCTCTGGAAAAGAAGCAGGGCTGTGCATCTCCTGCATCCATGACGTGGCTGCCTGAGGACCTGCAGACACCAAGACTGACAAGCCCCTGATGAAGCACAAAGCATGGAGCAAGCCTCTGCTGGCTTCTGCCTGATAATGGAGCTGACCTGACTGCTGCAGGAAGCTCAAGAGCAAGGAGATTGCCACCTTCCTGCTTTTCCTTGCCTCTGCCAAGAGGAAGGCTGGACAATTGCTGTGCTCAGCTGTTCCTGCTGAAGCCTGCCTGCTTGCTTAGATGCTGGAGGGTGAGGAGAATGGCAGGGCCTCTTCTCTCTTCTGCAGGGAAGAGCTGCTCAGTTCCCTTTGTACCTACTTTGGGGCCTCTGAACATCAGCATTTTTTTGGAGCAGGAACATTCTGACTGCATCACAGAAGACTTTCTAATGCTCAAAGGAAGCAGCCCAACCACACAGATGATTAATGCCAGAAGCATTCTGCACTGGGACCAGCAGCTCTGCCTTAGGTTCTGCTGCCTTTTTGTTCTCAGAAGGAAGATGTTGAAGGAACTTCTAGTGAATATACTCCCAAAACAGCCCAAGCAGAGCCAGCCCTAGCTGGGATCAGCCAGGGCAGCTCCCAGCAGCAGCACACAGGCATTCAGGAAGGTTCTTTGGCATCTTGTAGCCCATTGCCCTTTTCTCTGTCTGTCTGTCTGTCTGCCCAGCTGCAGAGCAAACTGGCTCTGGATTGTTCCCATGCCCTGGGATTTATGGCATATCAGGGAACCAAAAGCTGCTGCTCAATGAATTCCCTGAGTGTTTCTGTTCCAGGAGGGATTTATGGGCCCAGCTTTGAATGATGGTGCCCTTGTGCTAAAGAGATGTTTACAGCAGAGCAGGGGCTTGGAAGCCCATTGGAATGATGGAAATGCTGTTCTCCCAGGCTTCAGAGGGATGTGTGCTGCATGCAGACCACCCAAGGGGCAGAGGCACCTGCCAGCAAAGCATCCCTGCCTCTGGGCACAACTCCATTGGGTTTAGGGGACTTAATTCATCAGCTTGGCTTTGATCTTTCCTTCCCCTTAAATGAAGGAAAGCTCTAGAGTTGATCTAAGTCCCTGTTGTTGCCCAGAGTGTGAGCTGCACAGCTTTCTCCAGCAGTATTTCATGAGGCTGATAGACACAACAACTGCTGCAGAACTGCTGCCTGGCTCCTGTAATCAGACACATATTTAGGCATTGGAAAGAACAATCCCAGATTGTTTCTGTGTTTGATAATCTGTCTTTGAAGAAGAAAGTCCATCTGAGGGCAGAACATCTGTCTGTCTGTGCCTCTGCCTTTCAGACTCAGAATAGCATAGCACTCAGGGCTCCAGAGCCTGGGAGGGAGCCAGCAAAGGGAAGGAGATGTCCTTCAGGAGCTAGCAGAGATGCTGTTTGGTGCTGGATCTTGCAGGGACAGAGGGAGAAGAGATGCTGCAAGCCTAAAAGCTTGGTCAGCCTTTCCAAAGTCACTCCTGATGTTGCATGCCCAGCCTGGGACAGAGGGAGAAGAACAGGACTTCAGGAGCTCTCATCTGCAGAGCCACAGCTGGGATCAGCATCCCATGGCACCTTCCTGGCACAAGAGTCACAGCAGCCTGGTAGCTCCTGGGTCTTCCTCTGGGCCACCTGGAAGCATCCCAGAGCTGGGATCCCAGCACCTCTGCTCATGCATGACCTCTCCTCACCTCCTGTTCTTCCATCAGTGTTCCCTGAAATGAGTCCTCCAGTCCTTCCCATGTCTCTTGTGCCTTAGCCTCATCACCTGGAAGGGCTGAGGATCCCCTGGATCCTCTGGCACAGCTGTGGACTGGCAGAGATGGACAAGTCCTCATCAGTGAAGTTTCTGGCTAGGTTCATGGTATCTTCAGCCTGTTGAACAACAGCTTTGCCCTTTTTCTGCTGGGAGGACATCCTCCCTCTCTGCCTGAGGAGCTGCAGGACATCATCAGGAGCTGCAGGACATCATCCCTGCCTGAGGAGCTGCAGGGCATCATCAGGAGCTGCAGGACATCATCCCTCTGCCTGAGGAGCTGCAGGACATCATCAGGAGCTGCAGGACATCCTCCCTGCCTGAGGAGCTGCAGGACATCATCAGGAGCTGAAGGACATCCTCCCTCTCTGCCTGAGGAGCTGCAGGACATCCTCCCTGCCTGAGAAGCTGCAGGCTGTTCTCTGGTTGCTGTAGCTCAGGACTTGTTTCCTTTACCTCCTCATTTCACTTCTTCTCTTCCTGCTGCTGCCAGATGTTCTGGTTTCATCCACTGCTCTTTGTGTTCCTGGAGAACCTTTTTAGGGTTGTTTTTTGGGGGTGTTTTTTTGAACATCAGTTGGATTTTGATCATCTTTGGCTCCTGTCAGTTGGAGGTCACAGTGCAGGGAGAGGATGCTGAGCAGATGACATCCCTGCCCTGTCCTTATCCTAGTCTCTCTTGGGGGTTTCTTTAATACAAGCTGAAATTGGGCACTGGGAAGAGAATGTGCACCTCAGGCTGGGCTGAGATCTCCGGAGAGAGGCCTGACAGAAGGGAGTGCTTGTCCCTGTGGCCAGGGGCAGAGTGGCAGGGCAGTGGCTGCTGCCTTCCTTGGCCTCTCATGAGGAGCAGGACTCCAGGATGGAGAGGAGCTGGGCCCTGGGATGGGGCTGGAGAGGAGCTGGATACTGGGATAGGACAGGAGAGAAGCTTGGTACTGGGATGGGGCTGGAGAGGAGCTGGGTGCTGGCGTAGGACTGGAGAGGAGCTGGGTGCTGGGATGGGACAGGAGAGGAGCTGGTGTCCATGCTGGAGCTGGCTGAGGGTTACATAACTCTGCTCTGCTCCAGAGCCACATTCAGATGATTAATTTGAGGCTCTGGCAGCCTCTTCCCTGCAATAATATTTGAAACATGACTTTTCCACTGCTGCTTGCCAGCAATGGTTCTTGTGTGCAGTGGAGGCTGTAAAGTTTCCCTTCCAGGATGGGTTTCACTCCCCTTACAGAATGTGTCTGGAATGTGCAGATGTTTCCTTTGGGGAGCAGGGAGCCAATGGGCTCCAGCACCTCAGCCCCACGAGGAGGACTCAACGTGCTGAGCAGCTCTGTTCACAAACAAATACACACACACAGAGCCCTCTGGAGCTGTACCCAGCTTGGCCATGGCCCTGCCAGCCCTCTTGGGCTCAGGAGCCCAGTGTCCCTGCTGGCCATGCAGCAAGCTTTGCTCTGGGCTGCTCTTGGGCTCCAGGGATGTGTGGACTGGGCACAGAGAGGTCCTGCTCTGCAGGGCAGGGGGGGACAGTGTTTTGGGGACAGGTGCTGTCTTTCTGCAGCTCCAGGTGGTGGATCTGGAGTGTCTTCAGCTGCTTGAACCCCTGCCTGAGAGCACTTTGGGTCCATAGCATCTCTAGGGAGAACCTCATCTGGGGTGCTGGTTATGTTTGGGTGCTAGGCTGATGTGCAGCTCTGGAGAACCTCATTTAGGGTGCTGGCTAGGTTTAGGTGCTGGGCTCTGCTTTGGTCCTGATGTGTACCTCTGTAGAACCTTATTTGGGGTGCTAGGTAGGTTTGGGTGCTGGGCTCTGCCTTGATCTTGATGTGCACCTCTGTAGAACCCCATTTAGGGAGCTAGCTAGGTTTGGGTGCCTTGGTCCTGCTGTGCAGCTCTGTAGCAGTCAATATCTAGGAGTACCTGCATCCAAACCCAGGTGGAGGCTGGAGGAGAAGTGAAGGATCCAAGATTGGGAAAGAGGAATGCTGCTAGTGCTGAGGCTGGCCTGAGAGCTCCAGGCCCTCAAACCCTGATAAGCAAAAGAATGCAAGGAGAAGTCTGTGGGCAGCAAAGTGGAGAAGAACAAAGAGTTCTTCCAGCTTTCTCAGGATTTAGATTGTCCTGCTCTGTTAGGAGATGGCCATGGTCAAATCATCAATGAAAAGGCAGAACAGGCAGGAGTGTTCAGTCAATATTTCTGTTTTCTCCTTGGGAAGAAGCCAGATGATGTATTTTTGTCATATGAGGATGATGAAACACTTTCCACTCCAGCAGTAAGTGCAGAGGATGTTAAGCAGCTGCTATCAATGTTAGACCTTCTCAAACTAGCAACTTCAGAGCTTTTGCATCCAAGAGGTGGAAAAGACCTGGCTGAGGAGCCCTGGGGGCTCTCCATCTTCATTTTTACAGGGAAATACCCAAAATGAACAGAAGGCACCAACATTTGCTAGCCTGGTGCCCTGGTTCTCTAGCCCAAGAAGAAACAGTGCAGTGTCTAGCATGGCCATGAGCTAGAAGGTAAAGGGGAGCAGTGTCATTAGTGGCAATCAGGATGGAAAATTCCCTGCTGGAAAAGAGATCTCATGACCCACTGCCTTTTAAGTGAGTTTGCAGATGGAGTAGATGAAGATGTAATCCACATCTGACTTCTGTCAGGCTTTTGACTCAGTGTCACAGCTATTTGTTAGAAAGTGGATGAAGAAAGGCAGTTCTCTATCTCTTAAAGAGATTAAACACTGCCTTTCAAACTGCACAGCTAAGATGAAGGATGGGATGCTGCTTGCTTGGCCTTGATGGGTAGCTGCCTGGTGCCTTGCAGGATGGGATCCTGAGGAGAAATGATCACCCTCTGACTTGTTCTCCTTGCTCTTTCTTAGTGCAAGAAGCAGAGAGCCAAAAGGGAAGGGTTGATAGCTTTGTGTCCTCTTTCCCCCAAACTGTACTGGGTAGCTCCTAGGGCTTCAGAACATCTGCAGAGCCTGCTCCTCACTGAGGAGACCACAGAAAGCAGCAGCATCTCCAGGCCTGGGGTCCTCAACTTGCCTTCCCTTGCTCCAGGCTCCCCTGGCTTGTGCCTTCTCTGTGGGCTCTGAACCCTCTGCTTGTGCTCAGCATCCCTGTTTGAGCTATTTTTAATGTGACAGCCCCAAGTACCAGGAGTGTTCTGTCTGGAGAGGATGCTGAGGAAGGGGCTCAGCAGCTCTCTGTGCTGGGAAATGCTGCTGCAAGTTGTCCTGGAGCTGCTTGAGTCTTCCCTGCCTCTGCTTGTCCTTTTCCCCATCTCAGCTATTTTTAGCTCTGAGCTGGAGGATGTTGGAAGCTTGGAAGAGGGAATCTGTGAAATGAAATGTTGTTGGTAGAAGATCTTGGAGCTGAAAATCAATGGATGGAGAAGGCTAAAATCCATACCCAGATGTTTTCCTTAGGCAGAAGGTGCTCCAGAAGGTTTCCAAAGAGCTTTTCCTCCTGTGTCAGGGTCTGCACACAGGACATGTGCTTTGGGAGAAGACTTCCCTGGAGCTCTCTGCATCTCTTGGCTCCAGCTCCTGGGGCTTCAAGAGCATCCAGAGCCTCCTGCATCCAGAGAACTTCCCTGGGGCTCCTGTTTGTTGTGTGTAGCAGAACTTAGTGGTGCTGGGCAGGGGGGGAAGAAGTAGCCTTGTGGTTTTCTTATTTCTGTCACAGCACTAATATCCCCAGGGGGGTTAGCTGTGCAAGCACAGGCACCAGGAGAAACACAAACAGAATAACAGGAGCTACCAGTGAGCTCCTGCATCCCCTGGCCTGCTGGTGCCATGCACTGCAAGCTCTTCCCTTGCTGGGGAGGCACTTGGTAGCTCAGCTGTGTCATTCCTCAATTACAGCTTCCATGCTAAAAGAAAATAGCTCTGGGCTCCCAGCATGCTGCCTTGGGTTTTGTGGAGCCTAGAGGTGGGCACTGGGAGAGCTGCAGGGGGGGAACTGCCTGAACTGATGCTTTGTTAAGGGAGGAGGTGGCTAACTGCATGGGAAGTGCTTGGCTTTGGGCTGCTGGAGCTCTGCACTTGGCTTTGTCACATCCTTTGGTTGCTTTCCCTCAAGCAGCTGGGTGTTTGGAGGGCTGAGATGTAGCTGGGTGAAGCTGCAGGCTGTACTAACTCTGCACCTGAACCCCACTGAAATGTTTGGGGTGCTGCTCTGCTCAAAGGCTTCCCTGCTCTCATCTCCCTGTGGGATGAGGCTGGCTGATGCTTGCTGGATGTTTGGGGTGCTGCTCTGCTCAAAGGGTTCCCTGCTCTCATCTCCCTGTGGGATGAGGCTGGCTGATGCTTGCTGGATGTTTCAAGCCTTGTTTTATGCCCCATGAGGTCACCTCTTGGCACTGGAGGGTAGGAGCACATCCAGCCCCAGCTCCAGGTCTCTCAGAACGTGGCAGCTGGTGTGACAAGCCTCTCTCCTAGTGGTGGCTGAGCCTCTAGCCAGCTCCTTGTGCCCCTGGAGCAGCCTGCAGAAGCAGAGGAGGTCCCTGCTTGGCTCTCCAGTGCTCCCCTTGCCTTTGGCTCTGTTGTTGTGGTGTTGGGAGTGAGGAGATGAAGTCAGTGGCAGCCTAAAGATAACTTGTGGATGGAGCTGTGCTGTGCAGGCAGCAGTGCTCCAGGTCCTGGGGTGCCCCCACCCAAGCCTCCTGGCCAGGAGGAGAGGGATGGAGCTCATGATGCCATTGCCTACGAGGTGGTCCTGCCAGAACATGACCTCACTCTCTGAGGTAACTCACATGTCCCTCTTGTTCCAGTGCCTTCATCCTTGCTCCCACTTTAGAAGCAGATTTGGGAAGGTCTGCTGCGAGCTGCAGGGATCCCAGGAGCTTTCTTTCACCTGGAGAGTTGGGATGGCCTGGCCATGGTGTGGATGTCCTGGCTGTGGTGGGAACACTTTAGCCATGGTGTGGATGTCCTGGCTGTGGTAGGAACACCTTAGCCATGGTGTGGATGTCCTGGCTGTGGTAGGAACACCTTAGCCATGGTGTGGATGCTCTGGCTAGTCAGGCTGGGCATGGCTGTGAGCAGCCTGTCCCTGTTCTCTGCAGGGCACTTGGACTAGGTGACCTCCCAAGGTCTCTTCCAACCCAACCAAAAGGGTTGGGGAAGGCAGAAGCCAGCACCCTTCTCCCTTTCCATCCCTTCCCTCCCTTATTATTTTTGGTGAAATGAAGGGCAGAGCAGGCCCACAAATGACATAATGAGAGCATGACATCAGGCTTGGCAGGCAGAGGCCTGCTATACTCTGCTCAGCATTATATGTTCTGTGGAATTAACTCCAAACCAGCAGTGCACCAAAAAAAGCCTGAGCCTGGCCACCAGAGTGCTGTGCAGAAATAAACCCCTGAGCTCCCTGCTCTGGGGCCAGGGAGCCTCTCTGAGCATCAGCAAGGGACAAAGCTGCTGGCACCCAGCCCTGCTGCTCCAGCAGAGACTCAGCATGGCTGCAAATGACCTCGAAGGTCATCAAGTCCAACCATCAGCCTAAAGCATAGCCCTCAGCACTGTGTCTGGGTGACCTCCAAAGGTCCCTTCCAGCTCTGACCATTCCATGGGGTATTGGACAATCTCCTGACCTCCAAAGGTCCCTTCCAGCTCTGACCATTCCATGGGGTATTGGACAATCTCCTGACCTCCAGAGGTCCCTTCCAGCTCTGACCATTCCATGGGGTATTGGACAATCTCCTGACTTCCAAAGGTCTCTTCCAGCTCTGACCATTCCATGAGCTATTGGAGGATCTCCTGATCTCCAAAGGTCTCTTCCAGCTCTGACCATTCCATGAGCTATTGGAGGATCTCCTGATCTCCAAAGGTCTCTTCCAGCTCTGACCATTCCATGGTTCCAGGAGGTATTTTAGGGCTTACTTTGGGCATGGAAGTGGTGTTGGAATTTGCTGGGCCATTAGGGAGCTCTCTGGAAGGCATCTTTTTGCCCCAGAGCTCCTCTGGCATGAGCCAGCTCCATTTGACAGCAGTGGAAACTGAGGCAAGGCTGAAGAAGTGATGCCTTAGCCCTAGCTGCTCCCTTTCCAGGCAGCACACAGCCTGTGCCCAGGATCCCCTGTGGCACAGTTGTGTCTGTGCTGCTGGAGAGGGAGGATGTGCACTCTGCCTTTCAGTGGAGAGCTCTGCTTTCACCCTGCTGCCAGAGGACAGGAGAGTGCAGGCAGCTTGTGGCACCCAGAGCAGTGGTCCCCAGCCTTTCCCTCGGCCTTTGGTTGCTCAGTGTTTGCTGAGGGATCTTTTTTTCCCCTCTGCTTGGTTCCCAGCCATCTTTCCCAGGCCAGGAAGGCATGATAGGTTTTTCCATGCAAGCAGGAGGCTGGCAGCCCAGCTCCCTTCCTCTCTTCTCCAAGCTGGCCTGTCAGCAGGAGCTCTGCTGCCCTTGCAGGCTCTGCTCTGGGGAGGTTTTATCCTCATCAGATGAGGAAGGTCAGGGTGGAAAAGAGCAGGAGAAGAGGTAGGAAATAGGAGCAGGCTGGTGCTCTGCTTTGGACTGGTTGGGTTGCCATCTAGTGCCTGGTCTGGAGGGAGGACAGCATCTTCTCTGCAGCTCTGCAGGGTGGAAGGCAAGCTCTTGGGGTCCCTTTGCAAAGCATAGGAGCATAGGACAAGAAGCAGCCTGCTGGGGATGACTTGAAGGTTGTTGGTGTTCCAGGGAGCCATCAGAGAGATTTTTCACACAGTGTTTCTTCTCTGAGGACAATCTAACCTGATTTGAAAGAGAAAATGGTCTTTGTTCCTTCTCCTTTCCTTTTCCAAGAGACAATAGGATCTGTAAAGTGAACCTGTCAGTTGTGGAATTGGTGATTAGTTCTCTGGCACTAGAAGTGATCTTGGAAGCTCCTCATCAGATTTTTCTCTAAGTTAATAACTACTTGAGTCTCAATTCTCTCTTAATTACTTCTTTGAACATGTATTAGACTTGAGTGTTTTTTGAGAGGCTCCATCAAATCCTGTGCTAGCTTTGTCATGGCTGTTGCTCCTCTGGATGTTCTGCAGAGTGCTGGGCACCTGGTGATAGTCCTGAGCTCCATCTGCTCCTGACACAAAGCCTGGAGCAGCAAATGCTTCAGGGCTGGGAGAAGCACTCTGCTCTAACACCCCAAATCCTTCCCCTCTGCAGTCTGGACTGAGGTCTGCTGATGGAGGAATGACAAGAGGAGGCTGGAGGAAAGCTGAACCTTGTGTTTTCTTTCCCTAGGGATCTTTCCCATAACCAGATCAGTGATTTAGATGTCCAGCTCTTCGAAAGCCTGACTTCTCTGGCAAAACTGTAAGTACACTCTGCACCCTTCCAGCTGCTCCAGCTCCCCACTGTCAGGAGTTAGCTGTGTTCTGCCTAGACTCCTCTGTGGAGCTCAGCTCAGGGTGCCCATGGCCTCCAAGGTGCTCAGCTGCACAGGCCAGCAGGATTGGACCCTGCAGGTCTCATTGATTGGTCAAGTTGACTTTTATCAATGCTTATCAATATCTGAAGGGCAAGAGGCTGGGGCCACACTCTGCTCAGGGGTGCCCAGGGCCAGCCCAAGGGGCAATGGGCACACACTGGAAGCCAGCAGCTTGCAGCTGAGCAGCAGCAGAAACTTGTTTGTTGTGAGGGTGCAGAGCCCTGGCCCAGGCTGCCCAGAGAGCTTGGGGAGTCTCCTGGGGTGCAGAGATGAAGGGTGCATCTGGAGGTGACTTTAGGAGGGGAATTGGACTAGCTGATCCCCAGAGCTCCCTTCCTACCCTCCCCATGCTGAGATCCTGTGACTTAGTGGCTGGCTGGGAATGTTTGTTACCATATACATGTGGCTTTTGAGACTGAAGGTGCTCAGAGGCTGAGGAGTGCCCAAGCAGAGTTTGGGACAGAGGTTGGTGTTGTATCTTGGCCAGGATGTTGTGTTATGAGGGTGATGAACTTTACCTTTCATTTTCCCTCTTTTCCAGAGATATTAGCCACAACAAGATTTCTACATTAGAAGATGGAATATTTGATAATTTATTTAATTTAAGTGAAATGTAAGTTCCTCCTCTCTCTTCCCCAAGTTCTTTCTTTAGACCTTGCCTTGAAGCAGCTCTTCCCTTCCTGCTGGGGTGGAAGGGGAGATGTGGGCTCTGTACCTAACCAAGCCTTTTGGACTCTATCCAGCTTCTTCCTCCAGCTGTGTCCTGCTCTGGGGTCCTGTTGGTGTTCTTCAAGCCTAACCTCATCCTTGTTTTCACTTCTAGCTCCTAGATCCCTCCAACCTCTGCTGCTGCCTTCTTGGCTTCCCTGCTTCTTTCCCAGCCCAGCTCTGCTGAGCTTCTTGTCTCTGGCCATGCTCTAGGTGACACTTAGTGTTCCTGCTGTGTGGTCACACTTGGGAGCAGGAGGGCACTGACCTGCAACAGGAGAGGCCCTGGCTGAGGTCTCTACCTCACTTGAAGATCCCTGAAGATGTTCTCCCTGAGTGATTTGTGGTGGTTGATGTGAAGGGCAGTGAGGGGAAAGCACCCATTTCCAGGAGAGCTTTGTGAAGTCAAGGCACAGCATGGCCCTTCTGTGTCTGCATGAGCCAAAGGATTAACCTCCTGGCAAGCAAGAGGAGAGCTCAGCCACACATTCTCCCTCGACACAGGACACCAAGGGCATCTTCCACTCAGCATTTTTGCTTCCAAGTGGCACTGAAAAAGGCAGGAGGTCCCCACGTGAGCCTGTCCCTGCTAAGGCTGCTCCCCAAAGCGGTGCTTTCAGCCCCAAAAGCCATGGGTTCAGCCCAGCCCAGCTAAACAAACAGCTTCCCACTTCTCTCCTGCTCGCAGCCGAGTGCCAGAGGCTCTCCTTTGGCTCCAGCTTCACCACAACTCAACTTTCCAGCTTTTCATTAAGCTGCCACATGGAAAGATGATCATGGACTTTGCTTTCTGGGTTTTTTTTGTGACAGATCAATTTTATTCTCACAGCTCTCTTTTGTGTTAATGGAGCTGTAAATAGTCCCTGGTGGCTGGAGGGGGCTGCCTCTTGGATGGCAGCCTGCTCTCAATATCAGCTGGTGGCTCTAATTGCCTTCTAATTGCAACAATTACTTGTAGAGTTAAGAAAGTACTTGGAGTGCTTGCCTCATTCTAGCCTCTAGAAAAATGACATGAATTATTGCTTGATAATTCCCTGCTCATCCCCTCCCCTCCCAGCCCTCTCGGCAGCATCGTGGTGCCGTGGCCCAGCTGGCAGGAGCTGGCAGGGATCCTGAAGGCTCAGCATGTGTCAGGGGGATGCTAACCTTGTGTCTGATCTCCTTTGTGACAGAAACTTCAGTTGGAATCCCTTGGTTTGTGACTGCAAGCTGGCCTGGCTGCCCCGTTGGCTGGAAGAGAGAGGAGTGGAGGTGGTGGAGGCATCGGACACGAGGTGTGCTCTTCCTCTGCACCTGGCAAACCTTTCCCTCTTCGACCTCTCCTTCAGCAATGCTACTTGTGGTAAGCAAATGAGATGAGTAAAGCAGTGCAAAGGATGCTGAGGATCACTTCTAGGCCTCTGTAGAGCTCAAGTCACCAGTCTTCATCTAATTAAGTAAAGAATAGTAGTGTATGAGTGCACCTGATGGTATCAGGAGTGAGTTCATCTTGTTTGTTGTGAGGGTGCAGAGCCCTGGCCCAGGCTGCCCAGAGAGCTTGGGGAGTCTCCTGGGGTGCAGAGATCCCAAAGGCACCTGCAGGGGATCCTGGGCAAGCTGCTGGGGGGGAGCCTGGTGATCCCCAGAGCTCCCTTCCAACCCAAACCATGCTGGGACTCTGCCTGTAAGCAGTGAAATCTCACTGAGTGTTCCCCAGATTAGCATGAGGACATGCCAAGTTGTCTCATTGCAGGTGAGAGGGCTCCACACTGGCAGTGTTGAATGAACACTGATCTACAGCCCACCACCTGCTCTGGGTTCCTTTATCTGACTCCTTGGGCTAGTAGAACCATCAGATCTTTAACTGGAGGGTGGGAAGGAGGAGCTTTAGCAAACTAGAGGATGCTCAGCTATGTCTAAGGGAGAGAGAGGGAGGGAGGGAGAGTGAGTCCTCCCCCTGACAGGTATCAAGCATTTCCTTCAACACATGACAGGAGGATGCAGTGAGGAGGAACTAAAGCTGGTGTGAGCCAGCTGAGCTGCCAGGTGAAGTACAGAGCTCCTTGCAGCCAAAACTGGATGATGATTGCTTCTCTTGCCCCAGCAAAGTTTCCCAAGCTTTGCAAGACCTTGGGGAGTTGTCAAGGGGACTAAAACCAGCACTGGCATTCCCCTTCTTGAGCTACTTTCAGTTAGCATGGAATGGTGTGAGGCTGTTTTCTGGCTGTTTTGGTGTGGTGGGAGGAGGCTAGGGACAGCCTGCCAGCTCCTGACAGTTGTTACTGACCAGCAGGGAAGGAAGAAAGATGACCAGGCTGGTGTTAAACAGCAAAGCAGCTCCTCCTCAGGGGACTTCTCTTAGGAGAAGTGGCTCAACGTTTGCAGGAAGGCCCTGGAGAAAGCTGGAGAGTTGGATGGATGTGATATGGGAAGATGAGACAGGGCCAGAGCTGTGGAGATGTTTGGGGGGGAGGTGTTGTAGCAACCAGCAGCAACAGAGGAGCAAGCGTGGCTTGGGGTGCGTGGGCAGAGCTGGACAGGAGGCCAGGCAGCCCCAGCTGGGCTGTGCTCTGCACGCACACAGGCTCTGCCTCTGCCTTTGGGCCAGACAAACATCCCAGCCCTGCAAGCTGGGGCAAAGCAACTCAAGGGAGCAAGCTGCTGCCCTGGAGGCTGGAGCTGCTGTGGCTGCCATCCTTGGATGTGCCACGTGTCCATGTAGCCAGCCACATGTTGTTCCTATCTATCCTTCCACAGCCCTGGGGTGCAGGCTGTTGGTGGCATCCCAGAATCCAGCATGGGTTGGGTTGGAAGGGAGCTCTGGGGATCATCCAGTCCAGGCTCCCCCCCAGCAGCTTGCCCAAGATCCCCTGCAGGTGCCTTTGGGATCTCTGCACCCCAGGAGACTCCCCAAGCTCTCTGGGCAGCCTGGGCCAGGGCTCTGCACCCTCAGCCCAAACAAGTTTCTGCTGCTGCTCAGCTGCAAGCTGCTGGCTTCCAGTGTGTGCCCATTGCCCCTGGGCACCCCTGAGCAGAGTCCTCCTTATCCCCACCCTACAGATGCTGATAAGCATTGCTAAGATCACCCTCTCCTAGCACTACCTTTTGCCTGCTGGGAAGCTCTTGGCTCTTCCCAAGGAGCAAGGTGGCTCCAGTGGGGTTTGCTCCATGCCCCCAGTGTGCCACTCTGCCCAGGTGTGTTTGCTTGCAAGCCACAGGCCAGATGCAGTGAAACATGCTGCAGCAGGCCAAGGAACAACCTTCTGTGTCAGTCTTCAGGCCTGTGGGCTCCTCTGAGGGCCAGGCTCAGTGGCTCCATGCCCCAGTGGAGCTCTCCAGACACCCTGCTTCTTTCCTGAGTGTTGCTGCCTCATCAGTCTGATGATGCTGGAGGTGATGGTGATGGTTGCTGAGGGATTCAAGTCTCAAGAAGGAAATGCTTAGAGTAGGGGCTGCCCAGGGGAAGTCCATTCCCAGGGCTGCAGGGGGATGTCCTTTGGAGGGTTTGACCAAGCCATGGCTTCCCAGTGTCACTTTGCAAGAGAATCTTCTCTTCTGTCCCCCAGGAGCTCAATACATAACATGCCTGAGCAGCAACCAGACAGAAGAGACTGAGTTTGTAATCCTCTTCACATCTCTGCAGCCTGGGAACCTCTCTGAGGAGACCTGCAGTGCCCTGTGCTATGCTGAAGAGCAGGAGTATGGAGCTTTCAGCAGCCAGGGACAGTGCTGGTGTGGTTCTGCCCATGAAACAAACTCTTCCTCCAGCTGTTTGCCCTTTTGCACTGAGTCTTTGTCCAGGCAGGCCTGTGGTGGCCCAGCACTCCTCCCTTCTCCCTTCCTGGCCCAGTTCCCTGTGGCCTTCACAGGGCTGCAGCCCCGCTACAGCCTCCAGCAGGCTGTGCACTTCCAGCTCAGTATTCCCATTGCTGTCAGCACTTTACTCTGGCAATTTGGGGACCACACAGAGGTTCTCAACACCACTGGAAACACAGCTGTCCACATGTATGCCTTACCTGGGCAGTACAATGTCACTGCCACCATCCTGCTGGGCTCCAAGGCCTTAGATGTGCAGGCAGAAATCGAGGTGGTGGCTTCACCCCAGGAGCTGGAACTGCAGTGTCCTTCCCTGATCCAGACAAATGAGAGCCTGGACATCTGGATCAGAAACAGAGGTGGCACTGGCCTCACAGTGCTCTATGGGATCACTGCAGATGAGCTGGGCAGAGGTAAGTTGGGCTGGGTGACACTGGCTCCCTTCCCGTTCCTTGCTAACAAGGAGGAAGGAATGCCTCCTTTGGGCACTCCTTGCTCCCCTGATGGAGCAGGCAGTGTGCTGGGCCAAGAAGAAGAGGGCACAGAGTGCACTTGAACAGCAAAGGGGATTTGTGGGCTTCCAAAAGGATGGGAGAAGGGCTCCAGGAGTGGGCTGGGGTGTGCAGGCCCTTAGGAAGGACATCACCCTTGTGTTCTTCTCCCTCCTGCAGCAGTTCATCCCATGTGTCCTCCTGATGCCGTGGTGTTCCCTGGCAATAACCACTGCTACCAGCTGCTGGTGGAGAAGGCTGAGTGGCTGGAGGCCCAGCAGCACTGCCAGCAGCATGGCAATGGAGAGCTGGCTTTTGTCAGCAGCCCTGACATCCAGAGCTTCTTGGTGGCTCATGTCATCAGGTAAGCAAGGAGGGGAAGGCTTAGGATTCCCTAGGGACAGGGCTGGTGTTTCTGGGCTCCAGGCTGAGTATGGGGAGATGGGAGTGGGGAGGCTGCTGAACAAAGAGGAGGAGGAAGCAGAGCTTGAGCCCTTGCTCAGCTTGGCTTCTTTGCTTTAAAACTGTGGAGGGAAGAAGAGGAATAGGGCAGAAAGGCTGGAAGGCAAAGCTGGGAATGGTAGGATTGCTGCTGGTGGGTGCCTTGGACCCTCTCTTTGTCCCTGTGGGTGCAGAGAGGTGCAAGGTGAGCTTCCCAGCTGGGATCCTGCACCCTCCCAGACACAAGCCAGACCCCTTCTCCTCCTCTCTGAGTGCCAGGCTCCAGCAGCATCTGTTCCACCTCAGCTCTTGGGCTTTGTAAACAGAGAGCACTGCAAGTTTCAGCCTTTGGGTAAATCTGAGTGCCCTTTCTGCAACCAGAGGATGACCCAGAGAAGCTTGCAGGGGCCTGACAGCTCTTGTCAGTGCTGCCAGATGTTGGAGATGATGTTGGAGGTGATGATGCTGATGCTGGAGGTGATGATTATGCTGATGCTGGAGGTGATGCTGATGATGCTGGAGGTGATGCTGATGATGCTGGAGGTGATGATGATGCTGATGATGCTGGAGGTGATGCTGATGGTGCTGGAGGTGATGATGATGATGATGATGGAGGTGATGATGATGATGATGATGATGGAGGTGATGATGATGATGATGATGATGGAGGTGATGATGCTCACTCTGAGCTCTGAGGTAGCAGGCAGTGCCTGCAGGGCTCTGGTGGGCTAAGGGAAGCAGGAGAGCTCCAAAGGGAAGGAGCTGCCCAAGCTCTTTCCCAGCTGCTGCCCCACGTCGCTTTCTCCCTTAATTCCTGTATTGATGTTGTTAATCCACTCAGATAAACAGGAGTGAGCAGTTCCTGGCCAGCAGAGAGGAAGCAGCAGAGCTGCAGCTTTGGGGAACACGAAGCCTGTGCAGTTTCTGGTGGGGAAATGACAGGAGCAGGAATCTGTTTCCCATTAGTTCTGACAGCAGCAGGGAGCATGCTCACTGCTCTTGTTTGATGGCCTCCCCAGGAGCAGGCTGTGCAGAGCTGGTCCCATCTCCACCTCCAGAAGCAAAGCCCTTCCAGGAGAAGCAGCTTTCCCCTCTGAGACAGCACAGGTTGCTCCTCTCCCCCTCCAAGCCTCCTCAGGCTTTGTTCTGGTCCTTCTGCTCGGAGCAAGGCAGCTTGGTCCTTCCTCTGAGGCAGAGGGATGCTCATGTCAGGCTTCTAAAGAATGTTTGGAGTCTTAGGCTCTAGAGTTGTCTGGAGTTGGGGAGCTGCTCCATGCTGAGCAAGAGCTGAAGGGTGCAGGGGGCAAGAGGCTGGGGCCACACTCTGCTCAGGGGTGCCCAGGGCCAGCCCAAGGGGCAATGGGCACACACTGGAAGCCAGCAGGTTCTGGTGTTGGTGAGGAGCATAGATGGCATCTGGCCCAGATCCTCCTAATCCTCATCACTGCCTGAAATCTTTCCTTCTTTCCCTTTTTTTTTTGCAGGAGCCTTGATGTCTGGATTGGCTTCAATGATTTTGCAAGCCCTGGAGCTCAGCAGAGAGGGGAAGGCTTTAACCTGGAGAGCTGTCAGAACTGGCTGCCAGGAGAGCCTCATCCCTCCACTGCCAGCCACTGCGTGCGGATGGGCCCCACAGGCCAGTGCAACACAGACCTGTGCATGGCCAAGCACAGCTATGTGTGTGAATACAAGCCCAGAGGTGAGCAGCAGCCTGGCCTGCTCCCTGCCATGGGCCTAGGAGAGCTGCAGCTGCATGGAGGGCATCCCCCAGAGCACAGCATCACCCCAGAGGCACTGGGATGGGCCTAGGAGAGCTGCAGCTGCATGGAGAGCATGCCCCAGAGCACAGCATCACCCCAGAGGCACTGGGATGGGCCTAGGAGAGCTGCAGCTGCATGGAGAGCATGCCCCAGAGCACAGCATCACCCCAGAGGCACTGGGATGGGCCTAGGAGAGCTGCAGCTGCATGGAGAGCATGCCCCAGAGCACAGCATCACCCCAGAGGCACTGGGATGGGCCTAGGAGAGCTGCAGCTGCATGGAGAGCATGCCCCAGAGCACAGCATCACCCCAGAGGCACTGGGATGGGCCTAGGAGAGCTGCAGCTGCATGGAGAGCATGCCCCAGAGCACAGCATCACCCCAGAGGCACTGGGATGGGCCTAGGAGAGCTGCAGCTGCATGGAGAGCATGCCCCAGAGCACAGCATCACCCCAGAGGCACTGGGATGGGCCTAGGAGAGCTGCAGCTGCATGGAGAGCATGCCCCAGAGCACAGCATCACCCCAGAGGCACTGGGATGGGCCTAGGAGAGCTGCAGCTGCATGGAGAGCATGCCCCAGAGCACAGCATCACCCCAGAGGCACTGGGATGGGCCTAGGGAGAGCTGCAGCTGCATGGAGAGCATCACCCCAGAGGCACTGGGATGGGCCTAGGAGAGCTGCAGCTGCATGAAGGGCATCCCCCAGAGCACAGCATCACTCCAGAGGCACTGGGATGGGCCTAGGAGAGCTGCAGCTGCATGGAGAGCATCCCCCAGAGCACAGCATCACTCCAGAGGCACTGGGATGGGCCCACAAGCATAGGGCTGGCTGAGAAACTTCCAGGCACTTAAGCTCAGCTCAAAGGGGACAGTTTGGCCTAGTCCAGTTGTTGCCATCAGTGGAAGCAGAGAGAGGAGTGAAACTCTGAGGCAGAGCTTTTGTCTCTCCTTTGAGCAGCCTGAGGCCATGGTGCTGCCTTAGGCATTCTGCTTGTCCTTCTTTGTGAGGTGTTGGGGTCTTGCAGCTTGGAGGACCACAGGGCTCTGGAGATGTTGGTGTGTAGCTTGGTGCTTTTGCAGCCTCCCCAATCTCCCAGAGCAGTGCAGGGAGTAGGGGAGAGAAGCAGAAAGGCCATGGAGATGTAGGTGAGAAGAAAAAAGGCATCACTGGGAAGAGAGACCACTGAGCCTTGGAAGAGGAGGGAGAGCATCAGCCGCTTGTGCTCAGCTGCACCTGAGGTGTTTGCTGCTGGTGCTGGCCATGTTTCCCATGGAGTCCAGGAGGACAGGGAGGGTGGGGAGTGCTCCTCATGCTCAAAAATTCAAAGGCAGGCATGAGGTGTTGGAAGGGAGAAGTCTTAGCAGAGCCCCTAGAAGTCCAAGTCACTGAGAGTTGCAGAGGCAAAGGTTGCTTGCTGCAGGATCAGACAGAAATCCAAACACCTGTAAGAAGAAGGAGGTAAAGCTGGAGAATTAGAGATTCCTGAGTGCTCCAAGCCCTGTCTGAGCTTTGCTGCAGGCTGTAGGAGAAGAGCTTCAGGCCTTGCTGAGCCTCAGGGGCTTTGTTCCTCTGTTTCCTTTGAACAGGAGTTCTCCTCAATGCTGAAAACTTCCTGGTGGGAGCCCCTGAGCTGGAGCCAGGGGAGGCTGTGAGAGCTGTGACACAAGATGTGCTGCCAGCTCCCTGGCAAGCTGTGCAGGTAAGGAGGGCTTTGCTCATCCTGCTGCCCTGGAGGGAGCCCAGGGAGATGCAGGAGGGTGAAAGCCTGCTCTGTTTTGCAGGGGATGGTGTTCCCTGAGCTGGCATTCCAGCATGAGGGATATTTGACTGCCCTGGAGTTTGGGACACAGGAGCTGCAGCAGCCTGTTCAAGTGAGCTTCCAGGTGTATAGACCAAGAGCTGCAGAAGGTGAGGCATCTCCTCCAGCACTTGGGCTATGCTTAGAGCCATGGCAGATGGAGTGTGCTGGGGCTTGCTTGGGGCCCTTCTGTCCTCAAGAGCAGAAGCTTTGAAGCTTTAAAGGCTGAGGGATTTGGTTCTGGCTTTGCAGAAGGCTCAAGTGCAGAACCTGCAGGTGTGGTTGGACAGCCTGAGGTTGCCTTGCAGGAAGTAATAGAGGGAGAAACCTGTCCCTTGTGTCTCCTTACACCAGAGAGGGTAAGGAATCATGGAACTATTCTGGTTGGAAAAGACCTGAGAGCTCCTCCAGTCCAAGCATCCACCCAACAGTGCCATGCTCACCACTAAGCAGCACAGCTCCATGGCTTTGGAACACTTCCAGGGATGGGGATTCCACCACCTCCCTGGACAACCTGTGCCAATGCCTGAGAGCCCTCTGGGGAAGGAATTCTTCCTAATATCCAATCTGAACCTCCCCTGGTGCAACCTGCAGCCATTTCCTCTTGCCCTATCCCTTGTTCCTTGGGAGAAGCTGTCTGGAAGTGGCTTAGCCTTCCCTCTGTGGCTTGGGCAGGCACGAGGTGTCTGATGGAAAGGTCTCCTGGTCCACCAGGCCCCCCAGGTTAAGAAGGAAGAACGTTTCCCTGAGCCCATTTCTTCCTGAGGGATGAGATAATCCACTAAGCCTTTTTGTATTCCTTGTACAAGAGCTCCAGAGTCACAGTTTTGGCAGCAGGATTGTCTCTGCTCCAGCCCTGGGCTTGGCTGCTCACAAAAGGAGCTTTCTTGACACTGCAAAGCTGATCCTTTGACATGGAAACATGAACTGAAGAGAAGTTGCTTCATGTGTTTTCAGTGTCCAAGGCAGCTCTCTGCTTTCCCTTCAGCTGAGATGTCTCTCAGCTTGCAGATGGTTTCCTTCTGACTGGAAAAAAGGCTTTGTTTGGCATGGTGGGGAGATGATCCAGTCAAGCAGGACTCTTGCCTTAGGCAGCAGCAGGATGAGCTGCAGTTGCTCTCCTCATCCTCAAAATGGGGGAGGAAATGGGGAGTTTGGAGCACAGGAGAAGTGCTCTACAAGTGTTCCTGGTCAGAGTGCTGATTGTTTGCCTTTTCTTCCACTTCTTTCCAGACAACCAAGAAGGAAACAGTGCCCCAGAACCATTCCCCACTGCTCAGGAGGATGGCAACTGGACACTACTGGAGTGTCCTCCTGGTTTCTCATCCCTAAAGGACTGCTGCAATGGGACTGAGTGTGCCAACAGCTCTCTTGGCAGCAGCCCTGCCCCTTCCCCTCTCCAGCACAATGGAAGCCAGCTCAGCTATCAACTCCTCAAGGAATTCCTCTTCACAATACCAGCTGGACCTTCTTCCAAGTACCTGGTCAGTGTTTCTTAGCTGCTGTAAGCAGTCAGTAGATGATGGGGCAGTGTTCTCCTCAGGGCTCAACTGCTCAGTGTTCAGCTGAGAGGACTTGTCCAGTGTCCCCCATGCCACCAGAGAGTCATTTAGCTTGGAAAAGACCTTTCAGATCATCAAGTCCAAATGTGAACCAGCACTGCCAGGTCACCAGTAACCCATGTTCCTCAGCAGCTCATCTCCAGGCCTTTAAAGCCCTTCCAGGGATAGTTAGGTGTTTCTATCACCACTTGCCCTTCTCTCAGCCATGGATTCCCTGCAGTAACCTGTTGTGATAGCACAGTTAGTTGGTTAGCAGGCTCTGCAGCTTTTCAGTTGGTTTCCCTTTGGCAGTAAATGCAGCAGGTGCTGAGTGCTCTGAACATGAAGCTTGACTCCCCACTTGTCTCTTTTCTCTCTGCAGCTCCCTTTCCGGAAAGAGAACGTTTTGGTCCGGCCACAAGATATCTTCAGCATCCAGCACAATGCAGCCTTGGGCTCACTCCTGCAGTGCCAGCCAAGCACCACATCCCCTTACAGGACCAACATCTTGAGCACCAACTCTTCAGAGTGGGCACTTGGCTTGTCTGAGGGCTTCCTTGGGGCCAGCTGGAGAAACAACAGCGTGTGCTCGCTGCGCGTGCGCTATGCTGCCGAGCAGCTGCTGCCAGTCATCAGCCCCAACAACCCAGGCCTGGAGCAGCCAGGCCACTACACACTCAGAGCCAAGGTGGACAATAGCATCTTCAGCAGCAACCTGTCCTGCAGTTTCTGGGTGGTTTCCAGGGTGTCAGGGCTGCGTGTGATCCACCCTGCTCCTCAGGGAGGCAAGGTGTACCTGCCATCCAACCGCAGCAGCCTGCTCGTCAAGCTCTCCTCAGGCCTCAATGCCACAGCCAGCTGGCTGGGGGACAACCACACCTTCCCCTTCCAGGCCTCCTGCCCACCTGCTGGCTCCCAGCTGACAGCAGAGTGTGCCAGGGAGACCAATGACACCTGGTTTGCTGTGGTCAGCCTGAGGGGGCTCAGGGAAGGGCTCAGCACCCACGTGCTTGTGGCGGAGAACGTGGTGAGCTCCCAGAACATCACCATCACAGTCAAAGTGGAGGAGCCTATCCGTGGGCTGAGGGCCACCCCTGACCCTGAGAGCAGAGTCCTGCTGAATACACGAGTGGTGAGTGATCCCTGCTGCTCCCAGCAGGGTGGTTGTGGCCCAGGAGGAGTGCTGGGGCTTGGCTCTGCACCTCTTGGGTGTAGCAGTGCTTGCTGCTAAGTGCTGGCTCCAGGCAGCTGGCAGAAAGCTCTGGTGTTCTCCAGCAGCAAGGCAGCTTAGCTGTACTGCTGTACCCCTGCAAAGGGGATAATGGCTTTCCAGTTCCAGGGGAAACCAGAGGCATTAGGAAAGGGCAGTACTGAGCTTACAGACTCGTAGAAGGTAGCTAGTCACTGGCAAGGTAGTTGGTTCCTTTAGGTGGTTAGATTTGCTCTGCTGAATCCTTACATCATGGAATCACAGAGTTGTTCAGGTTGGTAGAGACCTTTAAGATCATGGACTGCAAGCATTCCCCAGCACTGAGCCATGTCCTTCAGCAGCACATCTCCAGGGCTTTTCCCACCCCTCCAGGGATGGAGACTCCAGCACTGCCCTGGGCAGCCTGGCATAGGCCTGGACAACCCTTTTGGGGAGGAAATTGTTCCTCATACCCAACCTAAACCTCTCCTGGTGCAACTTGAGCCCATGTCCTCTTGCCTTGCCCTGTTTCACCCATCCTTCCATCCAAGTCTGATGTTTGCAGTCTTTGTTTCTCCAATCCCCAGAGCTCTGGGAGCCTGTTCAGTAACTCCCCATTGGTATTTGCCTAATGCTCTGCTCAGCCTCTGGCTGCTTCTGGCTCTGCCTGCAGGGCCTGTTGCTCTCACCCTTCCTGGCTGCCATGGTCTGCTCAGGAGGCTCTGTAGGAGTGAGGAGGGAGCTCCCCCTGTCCATTCTAGCCCTTGGATTGGGTACCATCCATGGATGAGGGGCAGGGGCTCAGGAGTAGCCAAAGCTGAATTGTTCCTGCAAAGGCAGCAAGAAGGGGAGCTGCTGGCAGGAGCAGGGCAGGAGGCTGTGGGAGCAGCCAGTCAGGCTCTGCATGGTTCTGTCAGCAGCACAGCCACAGATCATCTTGCACCTCTGTCATTGCTGTGTGCTGCTTTCTTGGGCAGTGCTTTTCTCTTGGCCTGGGGTGAGATGTTCTCCTGCCTTGCAGAGCTACNATAGCACACAGTTAGTCAGCAGGCTCTGCAGCTTTCCTGGAGCATGAAGCTGACTCCTGTGTCAGAGTGGCCAAGGAGAGCAGGCTGGTGAACTGTGTCCCTGTGCTGTGTTTGGATCTGTGGCTTTTCAGTTGGTTTCCCTTTGGCAGTAAATGCAGCAGGTGCTGAGTGCTCTGAACATGAAGCTTGACTCCCCACTTGTCTCTTTTCTCTCTGCAGCTCCCTTTCCGGAAAGAGAACGTTTTGGTCCGGCCACAAGATATCTTCAGCATCCAGCACAATGCAGCCTTGGGCTCACTCCTGCAGTGCCAGCCAAGCACCACATCCCCTTACAGGACCAACATCTTGAGCACCAACTCTTCAGAGTGGGCACTTGGCTTGTCTGAGGGCTTCCTTGGGGCCAGCTGGAGAAACAGCAGCGTGTGCTCGCTGCGCGTGCGCTATGCTGCCGAGCAGCTGCTGCCAGTCATCAGCCCCAACAACCCAGGCCTGGAGCAGCCAGGCCACTACACACTCAGAGCCAAGGTGGACAATAGCATCTTCAGCAGCAACCTGTCCTGCAGTTTCTGGGTGGTTTCCAGGGTGTCAGGGCTGCGTGTGATCCACCCTGCTCCTCAGGGAGGCAAGGTGTACCTGCCATCCAACCGCAGCAGCCTGCTCGTCAAGCTCTCCTCAGGCCTCAATGCCACAGCCAGCTGGCTGGGGGACAACCACACCTTCCCCTTCCAGGCCTCCTGCCCACCTGCTGGCTCCCAGCTGACAGCAGAGTGTGCCAGGGAGACCAATGACACCTGGTTTGCTGTGGTCAGCCTGAGGGGGCTCAGGGAAGGGCTCAGCACCCACGTGCTTGTGGCGGAGAACGTGGTGAGCTCCCAGAACATCACCATCACAGTCAAAGTGGAGGAGCCTATCCGTGGGCTGAGGGCCACCCCTGACCCTGAGAGCAGAGTCCTGCTGAATACACGAGTGGTGAGTGATCCCTGCTGCTCCCAGCAGGGTGGTTGTGGCCCAGGAGGAGTGCTGGGGCTTGGCTCTGCACCTCTTGGGTGTAGCAGTGCTTGCTGCTAAGTGCTGGCTCCAGGCAGCTGGCAGAAAGCTCTGGTGTTCTCCAGCAGCAAGGCAGCTTAGCTGTACTGCTGTACCCCTGCAAAGGGGATAATGGCTTTCCAGTTCCAGGGGAAACCAGAGGCATTAGGAAAGGGCAGTACTGAGCTTACAGACTCGTAGAAGGTAGCTAGTCACTGGCAAGGTAGTTGGTTCCTTTAGGTGGTTAGATTTGCTCTGCTGAATCCTTACATCATGGAATCACAGAGTTGTTCAGGTTGGTAGAGACCTTTAAGATCATGGACTGCAAGCATTCCCCAGCACTGAGCCATGTCCTTCAGCAGCACATCTCCAGGGCTTTTCCCACCCCTCCAGGGATGGAGACTCCAGCACTGCCCTGGGCAGCCTGGCATAGGCCTGGACAACCCTTTTGGGGAGGAAATTGTTCCTCATACCCAACCTAAACCTCTCCTGGTGCAACTTGAGCCCATGTCCTCTTGCCTTGCCCTGTTTCACCCATCCTTCCATCCAAGTCTGATGTTTGCAGTCTTTGTTTCTCCAATCCCCAGAGCTCTGGGAGCCTGTTCAGTAACTCCCCATTGGTATTTGCCTAATGCTCTGCTCAGCCTCTGGCTGCTTCTGGCTCTGCCTGCAGGGCCTGTTGCTCTCACCCTTCCTGGCTGCCATGGTCTGCTCAGGAGGCTCTGTAGGAGTGAGGAGGGAGCTCCCCCTGTCCATTCTAGCCCTTGGATTGGGTACCATCCATGGATGAGGGGCAGGGGCTCAGGAGTAGCCAAAGCTGAATTGTTCCTGCAAAGGCAGCAAGAAGGGGAGCTGCTGGCAGGAGCAGGGCAGGAGGCTGTGGGAGCAGCCAGTCAGGCTCTGCATGGTTCTGTCAGCAGCACAGCCACAGATCATCTTGCACCTCTGTCATTGCTGTGTGCTGCTTTCTTGGGCAGTGCTTTTCTCTTGGCCTGGGGTGAGATGTTCTCCTGCCTTGCAGAGCTACATCCCAGTGATGGAGGCAGGCTCCGATGTCACCTTCCGCTGGACAGTGGATGACAAACCTTCCTTCACTTTCTACAACGTTGTCTTCAACGTGATCTACCAGAGCCCAGCTGTCTACAAGCTCTCGGTAAGGCCAGGCCTTGCCCCTCAGCCCCCTGCACTCCTGCCTGTCCCTCTCATCCCACAAAGGCAGCAGGAGAAGCAGCAGGGAGAGAGGAGAGGGCAGAGTTGAGTTATGGAGCTTTGCTCTCCTCTCACAGATTCAAAGAGGAAGTTTCTTCCTGTTCTTCCCTTCTCTCTCTTCCTTGCCTCTGCTTCCTCCTCTTTCTGCATCTTCTCCTGGCTCTTCCTGGAGTGTCCTTACTCATTCCCAGCAGGAGTGAAGCAGGGAGCCCCTGCTGCAGGGTGCTGGCCACTGCTTTGGCAGGCAGGAGGTGTGGATTCAGAACCTTGCAGAGGCAGGAGGCAAGCAGGAGACTTTCCTAGAGGCAGGAGAGAGATTCTGCCAGCAGCTCTTGTGCTCTCTGTCCTGCACTTGGACTGGTGCAGACTGGAATGCTGGCTTTTGTCATCACCCCAGATGAAGGACAGAGCAGAGAGGGTGAGCAGGAGGAGGTAGCTACTGTAGAACAGGAGTTTCTCTGGCCAGAACATCTCCTGCCATGCAGAGTCCTGCTCTGGCTCCAAGCTGCTCCATCCATGTGCAGAGTGGAGAGAGAGCAGCTGAAGCTCTGGGGACACACGAGCACTAATTTGCTTGCTGCAGCACTAATTGGCTGGTGAAGCCCTGTGCTGCTAAGCCTGGATTGCTTTCAGTGACACAGTTGACAAGGTGACATTAATCTAGGCTCCACTGGGTGCAGTCTAGCAGCTCCACAAAAGCCTAGACAACAAACTTCTTGCATCTGTTGGAGTGGGAGGTCTCTGTTCAGCTGAGTTTGAAGGATGCTGCTGTCAGCAGCTCAGCTCTCTGGCAGGTGAGGAGGTGGCAGGATGCTTTGTCACTAGGTGCCATGTCAATGTGACATGCCTACAGAATCTTGAGGATCCTGCTCTACTTCTTCCATGTCTCCTCAGTCTCTTGCCTGTCCCTTCTCCCTTTCCCTCCTCTGCCCATCTTTGCTCTCCCTCTCTCTGTCCACTCCACCTGGAGCTGCACTTGGTGTGCTTGGTTTCAGGGTCTCTCCCCTCCCCACTCTCTGTGCTTGAAGCTGCTTAGTTATCCCCAGGACACTGAGTGGCTCTTGTCCCCTTGGTGGCACTAGGGTCCTGGGCTCAGCAGCTGGAGACATCTGCCAGAAGCATAACTGGCAAGCTGAGAGCCAGAGGAGTTTCAGGATGAGAAGCTCTTCTCCTTGCTCTCTTGCTGTAGAGCTTGAGTGCTGGAGATGGGATGTTTCCAGCAGGAGGTGGCTTCCCCAGGCAGGTGACCTTGCAGTTGATGCTGCTTTCCAGTGCCATTCAGGCTGTTGCCCCTGCTGCCTGTCCCCCAGAGGACTCTTGGCTGCCCTAGGCTGGTGGCAGCTCCTGAGCACTGTCAGGAGAGGGCAGGCCAGCAAGGGTGATCCCACCTGTGTCCTCCCCAGCTCACTGCCTCCAACCACGTCAGTAACTTCACCATCAATTACAATGTCACTGTGGAGCTGATGAACAAGATGAAGAACCTGACTGTGCTGGGTCTGCTGCCTGTCGTGCCTCAGAACAGCCCCGTGGAGTTTACAGCAAGAGTGCAGGTGGATTCTGCTGTGGATGCTCTCTTCCTGTGAGTCCTTTGCAAGTTGTCCCCAGCTTGGGCTCTTCCTCTGCATCTCTTCCTAGTCTTGCCTGCACATCTTCTCTTGCCAGGGCCAGCTGATGGCAAGTGGCCTCTTCCTCAGCTGCTCTCTAGTTAACTTGAGATCTTTCCAAGTGTGATCCATTCTCACCAGCCAGGACCTAGAGTTCAGGCTGAAAGACTCTTCAGGGATTGCAACATTGCCTTGATCTTGTGTTCCTCCTCTCCTTAGCAGTGCTGGGCTCCTCTCACTGCAACAACTCTGCACCACTCTGCTACTGCTTCCATACTTGGCATGAAGCTTCCTATGGTTTCTCTGGCCAGGATTCCTCTGGGATTGCCATGATTCTCCTCCTGTGCAGTCTAACATGGATTTGCATCTTTCTTCAGGTGGGATTTTGGTGATGGTGTCCAGGAGACTTACCTCTTCAAACCTCCCTACAACAAATCTTTCCTTGTTCCTGATCCCAGTGTCCATGAGGTTGTGATTGAGCACAATGTTTCCCACATCTACCAAGACCCAGGTAGGCATTTGGGTTGGGTGAGGGTTGCAAGGAGAGGATGTGACTCCTTCTTCTCTCATCTAGAAAATGTCCCTTACATGCCACTGCCATCTAGAAGCCATCCAGCATCTGGCCTCCTGGATACATGCAGCTCTTGGAATGCTGGACAATGGGTTGCCTCTTTAATTGCAGTCATTAAGTTGTCCCAGATTTCCAGCAGTTGATCTGATCTTCCTTTTGTGGAGCTGAGAGGGACACACAGGAGAATAAACTCTTAAGCACAGCGAGCAGCAGCTCGGTGTCAGCTGGTTGGTTGTGAGATATCTGTGCTTGTTGAGGTCACTGAGGTAAAGTTAACAAGTCTCTGAGCTATGTCTGCAAAACATACTTGACCAAATGATCTAGGCCTTGAGATGAAAGGAATACCCAACTAGGTATTCCCAGCAGCAGGAGAGCTCCATGCTGATGGGAAGGGGTTAGGGAGCTCTCCTGCAGGCAACAGGAACTGGGGTTGCTTTGTGAGCCAACAGAGAGAAAGTCTTCTCTCTGCATCTGTCAGACTAGCTTCTTCCTTGCTGTTTGGAATTGCTGCTGGAGGGGGGAAGCTTAGGGAGTGTGTGGTACAGGGGCAGAGTGTTCCCCATCCCACTCTGGCAGCCCTGGGTGAGCTGCTGCACAAGCCTGTCCTCACCACTGCTCTTGGTCTGCTCTCTTCCAACACAGGAGAATATGCTCTGATGGTTCTTGTGTCCAATCAGTTTGAGAACCTCACCCACTTGAGCCCAGTCCATGTCCACAGTTACCTGATTGACGTGAAGATGGAAGCAGAGGAGGATTTGTTGGTTGTGAGCCATCCCATCACCTTCAGAGCCAAGGCATTGCCATCACCTTACGGCGTGGTCTACACCTGGGACTTTGGGGATGGATCCTCAGTGTCCACAGAGAGCCAGTCCACTGTGACATACAGCTACCCCGAGAGAGGGGTCTACAACATCACCCTGACAGCTAACAACACCATCAGCAGCGTGCAGACAGTCGAGTGCTACCAAGTGTTTGAAGAGCTCAGCGGGCTGCGTGTGTCTGCAGATGAGGCAGCAGAGGTGGGAGCAGCTGTGACCCTCAATGCTTCAGTGGAGACAGGGGACAGTGTCACCTGGATCTTTGACATGGGGGATGGCACAGTGCTGAGGAGCCAGGTGCCACTGGTAGAACATGTCTACATAAAGGACATCAACTGCACTGTCAATGTGACAGCTGTCAATCCTGTCAACTCCATCTCCCAGAGCGTGCCGCTCCGCATCTTCGTCCTGGAAGTGCTGAAGATAGAACCTTCCTCCTGCATCCTGGAGCAGCCAGACGTGCAGCTGACTGCCTCTGTCACGGGCAATCCTGCTGACTACCTCTTTGACTGGACTTTTGGAGATGGCTCCTGCAATGTGACTGTCAGTGGGGACCCCGTGGTGATGCACAACTTCACCCGCAGCGGCACCTTCCCGCTCTCCTTGACACTCTCCAGCAGCTTCAACAAGGCTCACTACTTCACCACTGTGTGCGTGGAGCCAGAGGTGCTCAATGTCACCCTTCTGCCTGCCAAGCAGTTTGTGAGGCTCGGGGAGGAGAGCAGCTTTCAGGCCAGTGCCCTCCCTCCCTACCAGTACCGCTACCGCTGGGACTTTGGGAACAACGAGTCCACCAGGTCGAGTGGCACTGAAGTGACCTACACCTACAAGACCACAGGAGTCTTCCTGGTCACGGTGACTGTCTCCAACAATGTCTCCTTCAACAATGACACAGCCTTTGTGGAGGTCCAGGAACCAGTTGGGATAGCAAAGATTGAGTATAACGGGACGAGTGTTCTGGAGCTGAACCAGGTCTACCTGTTCTCTGCCAGCATGGATGGCACCAAAGTGAGCTACTGGTGGGATTTTGGAGATGGCACTACTCAACCTGGCCAAGTGGCTGCCCACTCCTACAACAGCACAGGCCATTACACCGTTAGTGTGATGGGCCAGAACGATGTGAGCTTCAACAAGAGCATGGTGGAGGTGACGGTGAAACGTCGCCTGCAGGGGCTTACCATCAATGCCAGCAGGACAGTGGTGCCACTGAATGGCTCGGTGAGCTTTGTGGCCACCCTGGGAGCTGGCACTGCTCTCCGCTACTCGTGGATCCTCTGTGACAGGTGCACTCCTATCCAAGGCTCCTCCACCATCTCCTACACCTTCCGCTCCGTCGGCACATTCAACGTCATCGTGACAGCAGAGAACAAGATCAGCTCCTTGCAGGACAGCATCTATGTCTATGTCCTGGAGCAGATTGAAGGCCTGCAGGTGGCTAGCAGCAGTGACCTGGTGGAGGACTTCTATTTCCCAACCAACAAAACACTCCATTTACAGGCCATGGTGAGAGAGGGAACCAACATCTCCTACAGCTGGCTAGTCCAACGGGATGGCAACACCCTGCAGACCTTCACTGGGAAAACCTCCTCCTTCAGCATCCTAGAAGCTGGCAACTGCACTGTCTACCTGAAGGCCACCAATATGCTGGGGTCTGCAACTGCTAACAGGACACTGGAGTTCATTGAAAGCCTTGGTCTTCTAAAGCCTTCTGCCTTCCCCAACCCAGTTGCTATTAATGCCTCTGTTAACATCAGCACCACCATAACCAGTGGCACTGGCATCACCTATGTTTGGTATCTTGAGGATGGCTTCTCTCCAGTTACCTCTGAAGCCTTCCTCATGCACTCTTTCCCAAGCCCTGGAATGATAGAGGTCATCATTGGAGCAGAGAACAAGCTGGGTTCAAGCAATGCCACCATTTCTATCTGTGTTGAAGAGGTCATTGAGGGGCTGAGCATAGGCACTGCAGAACTGGACTGCAGATATGTCTCCTCAGGCTCCACAGTGGTCTTTGAGGGGGAGCTGCAGAAGGGGACTGAAGTGACATGGCTTTGGGAGGTGCCCAATGGCACCTGGAGTGGGCAATCTGTGGCTGTCACCTTCCCTACAGCAGGGTTTTACACAGTCTATCTCAATGCCTCCAATGACATCAGCTGGGCTCTGGCCAGCAGGAACATCTCTGTGCTGGACAGGATTCAAGGCCTGGAAATCCTTGCCAGCAAGAAGGTGGTGGAGCCAGGGGAACAGGTCACCTTTGTGATCAGGATGTTGTCAGGCACCTCTGTCAGTTACTTGGTGAGCATCAGTGGGGATTACTCCGTGGTGCTCAACGGCTCCAGGTACACACACGAGTTCACCAAGAGTGGGGACTACTTGGTGACAGTGACAGTGCAGAACCAGATCAGCATTGCACACGCCCAGGTTCTCATCTCTGTCCTGGAAGCTATCCATGATCTCAGGCTCCTCAACTGCTGTGAGGAAGGCATAGCCACAGGCACAGAGAAGAGCTTCAGTGTCCAGGTGGGGAGAGGCTCCCGTGTATCCTTCTCCTGGCACTTCTCCCTCTGGAAAGAGCAAGGTCACTCTGTGGTCAGTGTGGCAGGAGAGAGGGTTTCCTACACTCCAGAAGCTGCAGGGCTGCTGGAGATTCACCTGCATGCCTTCAATGACTTGGGAGGTATCAATCTCACCAGAACCATCCAGGTCCAAGACCCCATAGTCCAAGTCTCCCTGAGTGCCTCCAATGCCTTTGTCAACAGGACAGCTCTGTTTGAAGCAGCAGTGGTGCCCAGCAGCAGGAGCGTGGAGTTCTTGTGGACCTTTGGGGATGGCTCTTCCACTCAAGTGACCAGGCTTCCAGTGGCTAACTATTCCTACCTGAGCCCTGGGGATTACCTGGTGGAGGTGAATGCCACCAACCTCATCAGCTTCTCCATTGCCCACCTCAGCATCACTGTCAAAGTTCTGGAGTGTGAGGAGCCAGAGGTAGAGTTAGCTTTGCCTCCTCAAGTAGTCATGAAGAGATCCCAGAGAAACTACCTGGAGGCCCAGATTGACCTCAGAGGGTGCATCAAGTACCAGACAGAGCACCTGTGGGAGATCTACCGAGCAGCCAGCTGCAGGCACCTGGATGATTCCAGCAGGATCCATCTGCCTAATGTGGATGTCAACAGGCCCCAGCTGGTGATCCCAAAGCTTGCCCTGCAAGTTGGGAACTATTGCTTCATCTTTATTGTCTCCTTTGGAGATACTCCCCTGTCCAAAAGCATCTTTGCCAATGTAACTGTGATCCCAAGCAAACTGGTCCCCATCATTGATGGAGGATCCTACCGGGTCTGGTCCAACACCCAGGATTTGATCTTGGATGGGGAGAAGTCCTATGACCCCAACTTGGATGATGGTGAACAGACTCCCCTCTTCTACGATTGGTCTTGTACCTTCTCCTCCAAGGTAAGAGCAGTTTGGCACAGCTAGACAGAGGGTGATCCTTTGGCAGCTCCAGCTGCTCCTCAGCTCCACTGCAAACGTGTTTGGGTGGAAATGGTGCTTCTGGGAAGCTCTGGTGAGCACCTTTAACAAAGCTGCTCCAGAAGGAGAGCTGGGAAGGTTTCCTAGTTGCCAGCTCAGGATGATGGGCCACAGATGGCAGGATGCTGTGTCCCTGTGCTCAGCAGACCTGCTGGCACTGGCAGCTGAGGCATTGCCATTGCTGCTTTCCTTCTGCTTGGTCCATGGGTCAGTGTTTTCCATGGAGCTCCTTCCAGAACCTGAAGGAATTCCAGGAATTACTGCTGGCAGCCCAGGGTGGGCTGGGGGCTCTGGCCCTTCTGCCCTTAACAGGATGGTTCATTATCTTCTCCAAGCCCAAGTCAGACTTTGGAGGAGTCCAGTTGTGGTCACTATGGCCCCAAGCAGGTCACTGTCCTGATAGAAGGACAAGGGAGAACTTCCCTTCTGATTCTTACTGCAGATCCACCTCTGGAGTGGTTTTGGGTGGAATGTGGGATTCTTTTCCCTGTAAGCAGTCATCCCTTTCCCTTTCCCTCAAGCCAGGAAGGTGCAGAGTGTGTGTGGCTTAGCCTCTTGGGTTCAGTGTCAGCTCTTGGGGTGATGAGCTCCTTAAGGAAGCATTCATTGCTGTCAGACAAGAATGTGAAGCTCAGATGATGTCCAGGAGCACTCCAAGTGCTGTCTCCTAACCTGAAGGCTAGGCTAAGGTGTGTTGTTGTCCACACACCCCCCTGGGCTGGCCTGGGCCAGGAAGATGCAAGAGTGTGTGGAGCTGAGTGTTTTGCCTGTGGACTAACACGACGTGCACCTGTACCCAGGAGGGTTTGAAAGTTCTTTTCTCCTTGCAAGCAGAGCTCGGCTGCAGGGTGCTCTCTGAATTTCAGTGCCAAGGAAGGAATGGTCACCATTTCCAAAGCTGCATTAGAAGCAGGTGTGGAGTACACCTTTGACCTGACCATCAGCAAGGAGGGCATGAGCCCCGAGGCTACAAACCAAACCGTACGTACTGCAGCCTCCCTCAGCCTCCCTGCACCCAGCCCAGCTGCAGCTGCAGGGCCATGCAGCTAAGGAACTGTGTGCCCTGCACCCAGCCCAGCTGCAGCTGCAGGGCCATGCAGCTAAGGAACTGTGTGCCCTGCACCCAGCCCAGAGCTGCTGCCACTGCTCCATCCGTAGCCAGCATGGAGAAGCAGATTTTAGGGCATTGCTGTCCAGGTCATAGAATCATAGAATCCTAGAACAGTNGTCATTAGAAGGAGCAGGAGAGATGGAGGAGAAGAACCTCCTGAAGTTCAGCAAGGACAAGTGTAGAGTCCTGCAGCTGGGTAGGAATAACCCCATGGAGCAGGAGAGGTGAGGGATTGAGCTGCTGGAAAGCAGCTTGGCAGAGAAGAACTGCAACAGTGTGCCCTCATGGCTAAGAAGTTCCTAGGCTCTTCCCATGTCACAGCACCAGGCTTTTCCCTGGTTTTTGCCCAGGAACAGCTTCCTAGGAGCTGGTCCTCTCTTGTCTCCTCCTGAATTCTTGGAGGGGAGGAGTTTCTCCAGTGGATGTTGTTGCTGTGGAGTTAAGCCTAGTGCTGGAGGCATCTGCAGGCCAACAGCAGCTATGGTTTATGTCAGAGAGGTTCACTGTGGTGTGTTTGGCAACTGGAGTTAGGCTGAAAGTGGAAACTCTTACTGCAGGACTTTTTAAACCCAAGCTGCAGGATAAAAAGGGGAGAGGGGAAAAAAAAAAAAGGGAAATGGCTAGTCTTTCCAGGACATTCTGTACTCTGCAGGCCTGAGCACCAAACAATGAGCCCAGTGTCCCAGGAAAGCTGCACATGAAGCTCCAGTGCACTGCTGCTTGCTGCTGGGGAGGATTTAGCCTCTCTGAAGCAGCTGCCACCTGAAACAAGGTCTGCATGGCTCTCTTTGGCTTCAGAAAGTTGGCTGTGGCAGGGCAGAGAGCTCCCTGGAGCAATGCACAACTCCATGTCCTGGGGGATGAAAGGAATTCCGAGCCAGCCCAGGGGTCAGAGCTCTCAGGAGCTCTTGTGGCTGAGCCAGCAGTGCTTCTATAGCTCTCCTGTCTCTGAGTGCTTTGCTGAGGAGGTGTGCTGGAGAGCTGGAGCTTGGATCTGAGCTGCAGAATAACCTGGAAAGGTCCCTTCCAACCCAAACCATGCTATGGTTCTGTGACTCTGGGGTTGTCTGCAGATGCCACTCTGCACAAGGTGTTTCTTCCAGGCTGCAGAGCAAAAGGCAAGGTCTGTAGCTCAGAGCAGGGCTGAAGGAGGCAGTGACACCATGATCCTCAGTACTCCTAGGCTCCCTGATCCGTAAATTCTTCCCATTTAGCAGCTTTCCAAGCCCAGAACAGAGAGCCTCACACTCCTGAGTCCATGGCAGGGCTGCTGTGACCTCCCCAGGTCAGGCTGCAGTTGCTTGCTGGGACAGATGCTGGGCAGATGTTTGCTCTGTGCTGCAGTGGAGGTTTCCCTGCTCCAGGAGGGCTAAGAGCTCTCCTGGGATGCTTGGTGCAGCAGAGTGCTCCAGGGAGCATCATCCCCACCCCACAGCACAGGGTACCAGGGGAAGATTCTGGGAGTGATTTCAAGTCAATCCAGAATCACTTGGATGGGCCCAGGTGGCTCTTGAAGATCAGTGGCAGGAGACCTCATCCTGGCCAGTGTCAGGGAAGTGATGGAGCTTAAGTCTGAGCTGAAATCCTTTGGGAATCCCTTCCTGCTGTGCCTGGGCTGGTGCAGAGCAGTTGCCCCAGGGGCTGGAATGGCTGGCTGTGTGCTCTCAGAGCTTCTGATGGAGCCTCTTTGCTTCCCCAGGTACTGATCAAGAGAGGAGGAGTCCCAATTGTGTCCCTGGAGTGTGTTTCCTGCAAGGCTCAGTCTGTCTATGAAGTGAGCAAGAGCTCCTATGTGTACCTGGAGGGGACCTGCCAGAACTGCCACAATGACTCCAAGCTTGGGGTAAAAGCAGCAGTGCTGCTCCTTGCTCACTTTCAAGGCAAACTCTGTTCACACAAGACACTTTTTTCCCCCTAGATGAGATCTGTGGAGTGTTTTCTTCTCCCTGCTGCTCCTCTTTTGCCCATGATTCTGGTGGCTCAGCCTCTCCTGATCCCCCAATTCCCTCCTGGCCTCCTCTAACTGCAGATTCCACTAGGCAGCATCTCTGGCAGCTGAGCCAGGCAGCTCTGAGCAGTGCAAGGGCTAGTCTGTCTTGCTCCCAGCATGGCCTTGCATGGCATTTTCTAGCTCTCTCCCTGCTCCTCTTGCTCTCCCAATGGTGCTGTTAGCAGTGAGCATCCAAGAGATGTTCAGCTGGAAGCAGCTCCAGCCTGGTATCCCCTGGAGGCTCCAGCAGGACTTATTCTATTTCCTGTGCTCTCTGTTCCCTGTTATGAAATCTTCTGTCGGAATGGTGATGTAATCCCAGAGCCTAAAGTAGATCTCAGAGTGGAAATATTCCCACCAGACATTTTGGGAAGCTTCCAGTTCTTGTTGCTGGAGCACACAAGACTCAAGCTGAATGATCAACTGCAAATTTGGCAGTGGCTCCCTGCTAGCAAGCTGTTGCCTTTTAGAAGAGATTCAGGCTGAAAACAGTTGAAGGACATCACTCTGCATTGAAACAAACCCTCTCCTTGTCTTTCCCCTCTCCAGAGATGGGCAGCACACAGCTTTAACAACAAATCTCTCATCCTGGACAAGAAAACTACCACCACTGGTGACACAGGAATGAACCTGGTCCTGAGGCAAGGGGCACTGAAGGATGGAGAGGGTTACACCTTCACCCTGCACATCACTGACCTCACCACAGGGGAGGAAGGCTTTGCCTCCATCGATCTGCTCCCAAACCAGCCTCCTGTGGGGGGGTCCTGCCAGCTGTCTCCCAGAGGACCCCTCAGGGCTCTGATGGCCAAGGTGCACTTTGAGTGTGCAGGTGAGAGTGTGTGGGCAGCAGTGCTGAGCTCCCTCTGCTCCTCAGGGGGAAGGCAGAGTGTTGCCAGCTGCCTTTCTTCCCACAGATGTTCTCTTTACCCCCAGGAGGCCAGGGCTGGCTTCACAAAGTGGCTTTGTACCATTTCTGATCCCCAGAGTTTGGCCCACAAGCAGCTTTGTGTGCCCAAATGATGGAGCTCTGAACCTCCTGCTTGGCAGGCAGACCCTTCAGTCCTGTAGCTGAATGCTGATATCTAAGCCAGGCCAGGACTTTTGGGGAAGAAACTGGTATTTCAGGGCAGGAAAAAGAAGCTAGGTGCCCAAAACTGAGTCACACATGTGGGGAAGAGCCAGAAGCCAAAGCACTGGGACCTTCTCTGCCATGGGGGTTGGATCTTCCCGTCGGCACTTGGCTTTCTCAGCCAGCTGCACAGACAGCACCAGAGAGTCTAGCTCTGGGAAGTGGCCTGGCTGAGGGCCTGCAGCCTTGGGCCAAGGACTAAGTGCCTCTGAAACCCAGATTTCCCCAAGTGATTAGTGTTAGAGATGAGTGCTGCCTGTGCATGGCTGCTGGGAAGCCACACTGCAGAGGAGGAGAGGAGCTGTGCTGCTCACCAGAGGCCAGCTTCAGCTGCCCGACAAGCAGAAATGTCTTCAGCATCGTGTGGGTTTAACCTTGGTGTGTTTGGAGCTAGCCAGAGTCATGGTGGAGTTCTCAGTCTCTTTGGGATGAGGGGAGGTTTAGCTCTTGGTAGTTGTGTTGAAGCTGGAGTGCAACGTGCAGGATACAGAGCCACTGGCTGATGTGCAGGTAGAGCCAGAGAGCCAGCACCTTCCCTGGGGCTCACTGGCAGACACACAGGGAATTCCCAACTGCCCAGCTCCCCATCATTCCTGAGAGCTCCAAGGAAACCTTTTATCCTGGGCTCAGTTGTTGCTGAGATGCTGAAGTCCCTGAGGGCTGCTGAGCCCTTGGCTAACATCAGCAGGCCTTGTGTAGAAGCTGTGGCCTTGGCTCGGTGCTGTTCCCAGCTCCAGAGGAGTTGTTCCCATTTCTACTGTGCTCATCAACTCCTCACAGATCTCTTCAAACATTACAGAATCCAAACACCTACAAGTCAGGAAAATGAGGGTCAGAAGGCCAGAGCTTTCCATTCCAGCTCCTGGAGGCCTCAGGATGTCCTCCTCACAGAGAGCAGGGTGACAAGGAGGGCTGAACAGGGTGGGACACAGCAGGGGAGGCCAGGGCTCTGGGGGGGTGGCTGCAGCCCCTGCCATGCCCTTTCCCCCCAAGCTGCCTTCCCTTTGCAGGCTGGAGAGACACAGAGGACACGGAGGGACCCTTGGTCTACATCCTGCTGGCATCTCGCCTGAGGGAAGGACACTACCACGAGTTCTGTGTGTACAAGGGCAGCAGAGCAGAGCACAGTGCCTTCCTGCCCCCAGGCTTCCAGGAGAATGGCTTTGTGGTGTCTGTGGCAGTGCTGGTGCAGGATCAGCTGGGAGCTACCGTGGTGGCTGTGAACCGGTAAGAGCTCTCCTGGCACTGCCAGTGCCCAGCCCAGCCTCCAGAGCCCTGCTGCCTTCAGCACTGGCAACCTGGCCTTGGAGGCCTTGGCACAGCCTGGGGGAAGGGTTTGGGATGGAGAAGGGAGGCTCAGCAGCAGTGCAGGATGGAGAATTCCATCTGTGTGGAGCACTGTTGGTGATGGCTGTGGGTGGACTTGATGAGCTTAGAGGTCTCTTCCGAGCTGAGTGATTCTGTGATTGCTCAAGGGGAGGACTTGCCTCTAAGTTACTGCTTGCCTGAGCACACAACTCCCTGCTGACACTTTGAGGCATGATGCAGTTTCTCAGAAGATCTCTGTGCTCCACCAACTTCTCTGCATCAGGAGCCTTCAAAGGGGAGAGGAGCTGCTCCACGCTGAGCAAGAGCTGAAGGGTGCAGGGGGCAAGAGGCTGAGGCCACACTCTGCTCAGGGGTGCCCAGGGATGGGGCAATAGCAACAAACTGGAAGCCAGCAGCTTGCAGCTGAGCAGCAGCAGAAACTTGTTTGTTGTGAGGGTGCAGAGCCCTGGCCCAGGCTGCCCAGAGAGCTTGGGGAGTCTCCTGGGGTGCAGAGATCCCAAAGGCACCTGCAGGGGATCCTGGACAAGCTGCTGGAGGGGAGCCTGGGCTGGATGCTCCCCAGAGGTGCCTGAGCTGCTCTGTGCTGCCTGCCCCAGCTGTAGGGCTGCTCCTTCCCAAGGCTGAGCTGCAGCTCCCCACACTGGACATGTGGGGCTGGAGCTCCAGGAGGTCCTGCAGAGCCTGTGGAGCAGGATCTGGGGCCCAGCTGTCCCTCCGAGCCCAGGGAGCACTGCCAGCAGCAGTGCAGCTCCTGCCTGGGTTGAAGTGCTCTTCCTGCTCCATCAGAGCACTCGTGGGGTTCCTCCTCTGGCCTCAGTGTGTGTGTTTCCTCCCCCTGAAGCTCCTCAGAGGTGTGGAGCACTGAGGATCCAGGCTGCAGGTCCCTGATCTTCCTACACACAGCTGGTGCAAACTGGGCACCAGGGCAAGCATCAGCAACCTTATCTCTGTTGTATAACCTCCTGCTTCCCCCCCTCATCTTCCTTCCTGGTGCCTAACCCCAGGGCCTCTTTCCCTTGGCAGCTCCCTGGAGATTGGCTTACCTGAGGGCTTCCCCAGCCTCTCCCACTGGCTCTACAACCAAACTGACACTGTGCTGCAGGGCTTGGTGAAACAAGGAGACCCTCAGCAGGTCATCGAGTACTCTCTGGCCCTCATCACCATCTTAAATGAGGTAAAGCAGCTCTCTCTGCCCCAGAGGCACTTCCAGGAAGCTTGGCAAGCACCAGGAATGTTCTTTAGCCAGGGAAGTGCAGGTTTGCATGGGACTCAGTGGATGTGCATGCTGGGAGCTAGGCTGGAGCTGGTTGTGTGACTCAAAGGGTTAACAAGCTCCAGACAAGCAGACAGAGTACAAACTGAACCAGGGCTCCCTGAGAAGGTATCTCCCATGCAGCTTGCTTTTTTGTCCTCATATTCAGGTAGACATTCCTCTTGGCTACCCAAACACTGAAATTTGGCAACAGAAATCTTAGCCCAAGTTCCCCCACCTCCTTCACAGCTCCCCTTAGCCACCCCAGTCCAGCTCAGCAGGGCTGCAGACTCCCTGCAGCTGCTCAGCTGATGCTCTGAGCATCTTGATCTAGTTGAACATGGCCTTGCTGACTGCAGGGGGCTTGGACTAGGTGACCTTGCCAGGTCCCTTCCAACCCAAAGCCATCTAATGATGCTCTGGGGGCTGAGGAGACCTCCTGGTGCAGCTAGGATGGTGATCATCCTCCTGGCAGCTTAGAGAGTGCTGGCAGCAGGTGCCTCCTGGTCCTCAGGAGTGCCTTTCCTCACTCTGCCTGCTTTCCTCACCCCTCCAGTATGAGAGATCCATGCTGCTGGAAGCTGAGGCTGGGCAGGAGCTGGAATTGCGCACCTGGACTCGCAACAACATCACAGAAACCCTCAACTCCCTCAAGGTCAACACAGTGGATGACATCCAGCAGATCTCAGCTGCCCTGGCCCAGTGCACGGTATGCTCCTGGGGCCCAGCAGCACCTCAGGTGTTCCTCAGTGCTGCTCCTGCCTCTCCTTCTCTCTCTCTCTGTCCTCTCCCACACATGGACCACTTGTTGACATCACTAAGATTGCTGTGGTGATGTCCCAAGTGTTGCCAGCTCTGCCTCTCCCTATCCCACCCAGCTAGAATGTCATGGGAGATAGCACCTAGAGCTTTGTCTTTCTTCTCTGCTGGCAGCTTGCTAGCAAAGAGGTTCCTTCCCTTGCAGCTGGAGATGTAGGAGAGGCCTCAGCAGCCTGGGAAAGCACTGGAGGAAATGAGTATCATTATTAAGATCTAGCTCTATTAATTATGAAGATATATTCAAGTAATAACTAATACTTTTCTTAGTATAGTAGAATATTTCTTAGTATGTTAGAGTGTGAGCAGCAGCTCCAGGGAGCTTCTCCTTCTTCTCTCCTCTGCCCTAGTGAGGCTACAGCTGGAGTCCTGGAGCCAGTGCTAGGCTCCCCATCTCCAGGGAGACAAGGAACTGCTGGAGAGAGTCCAGGGAGATGCTGAGGGCACAGGAGGAAAGGCTGAGAGCCCTGGGGCTGCTGAGGCTGGAGCAGAGCAGAGCCAGAGGGGAGCTGCTCCATGCTGAGCAAGAGCTGAAGGGTGCAGGGGGCAAGGAGATGAGGCCAGGCTGGAGCCAGGGGCCAGAGCCAAGGGCTGATGTTCCTTCCAGGCTTACCTCTAGCCCAGCAGATCACAAACACTGCTCTGCTCTGCTGCTGCCTGGAAGCACTGGGCTCCTGTGCCAGCTCTGCCAGCTCCCCAGTGCTGGGTTTAGGAGTGGCTCTGTGTGTTTTGTCAGATGGGCAAAGGGAAGAGAGCCCAGTTTACATCATGTGCTTGGGGTTTGGGGCTCAGCCAGGCACCTCTGGCCTCCCAAAGCCTTGCTTTCAGCCCTGGAATCAGGGATTCCTGGCCTTGGCTGAGCAGCTCCTCCCCAGGCAGGTCAGCAGCTGAGGGATAGACTCCTGCATCCCACCCCCCAAGCCCCTGCCCTTGCTCTGCTTCAGACTCTCTAAAGCTCAGCATCTCTCTCTGCTCAGGGATTTGGGGTTCCAGTGCTGGATTGGGACTTGCCTTGAGTCTAGAAGCTTAGCTCTAGAAGCAGCACATCTTGTTCCATGGGGAGAGGTGACATTCCAGGAGTGGATTGAAAGGAACAACTTGGAAAAAAACACTAAGCTGGAATTTGTGAGGTGGTGGAGCCCAGTGTGGAGCTCACACATTCCCTTCCCTCTGGAAGTGTCAACCACTGCTGAGATTTCTTTGGATTTGACCTACAGGGGAGAAGAAAAACCAGGAGGAATTTCCTGCTGGAGGGGAATGAAAGGATCTCAGTCTCCTGAAGCAGGAGCTGCCCTGGGATGGTTCCTCCCCATCTTCCTTTTCCTTCCTCCCCTCCTTGGTACCTGCCTGGAGGACTCCAGTTTCCATAGCATGGCCTTGCTTCTCACTGCTGACAAGGAGAAGCAGGGAAAGGAGAACTCCAGAGCTGCAGATGCTGCTTTGGTTCTTCCCCAAGACCTACAGTGAATCATGTCTGAGTCCTGGGATGATGAAAGGAGAAAAGGAGCCCCAAGAGCTAGGAGCAGGGCTGTGCTAACAGCTTCCATGTGTTGCCTCAGGCCCTCCCATCCAGCCCTGGAGAGGGCAGGGAGCTGCAGGCCATGGGGAGAACATTCTGTTTCTTGGCCACAGCTGGGAGCAGAGGGAGGGAGATCCATCATGTGTGGAGTGGCAGGATCCCTCCTACAGCTTTCAGGAGTGCTTGGATACTGAAAGGGATTCAGGAAGAGCTGAATCTTCCTTCCACTGAGCTAGAGGAATGGGTACAGAAGTCCTGCCCCAGCTCCTTCTGGCTGGGGGCTGGAGGGATGGTGTGTGGGCTGCTCAGGGGATGCAAGAGCACAAGACTCTGGAGAACCTGACCCTGCTGCCCTTCCCTGCTCTTTCAGCAGGAGAGGTGGAGGCAGCACCAGCTTCTTGGCATCATCCCAGAGGGAGCAGAGCAGCCATGGTCTCTGCAGTGCCCTCCCTGGGGCTGGAAGGAGCAGGGCTGGCTTTCCGAGGGCAAAGGATGCTTGAATAAGATCTTTGCAGGACTGAGCCAGCTAACCCTGCCTGCAGCTGCCTCCCTTTGTCCCTGGCAGTATTCCTGCTGAGCCAAACTGTGCTTCCCTCTGCAGGTGGTGAGCAAGGAGCTGGTTTGCAAGTCCTGCCTGACAAGGACCTTGAACAAGCTGGAGACCATGATGACAATTCTGCAAGGGGAGATGACCCAGGGCACTGTGACACCAACTGGCATTGCTGACAACATCCTCAACATCACAGGTCAGCTCTGCTCACGCAGGGACAGGTGACAGTTGAGCAGGCACCATGCTCCTTCCCAGGCTTGTCCTGGCTTTGGCAGCTGTCCCTGCAGACATTGAGCTATCACAGTTGTTAAGAAACTCAGGGGATTCTCTTCTTAGTAAGCAATAAGTTCACTTCCAGGCTTCCAGGTGCTGGCCTGCAATCTGAAGAGGGTGCCAGATGTCCCTGGGAAGAAGCAGAGCCACCTTGGCACACCTTGCTAGGCATTTCTGAGTGCAGAACCTTAGCAGGAGGCAGGAGATGGGTTTGCTCTATCCATCCCTTCCCTGTTGCCCAGCCTGCTGTGGCTGAGAGTTCAGCCCCAGGACTTTGTAGGTTAGCCCAGGCACTGCAGGGCTTGCTGACAGCTCTGCTTTTAGCCCTGAACACTTGCAGTGCTAGAAGGTCCTGAGCACAGCTTAGGCTTACAGAGAGGACACAGCAAGGGAAGAGTCTGCGCGGCTTGGCAGGGTGGCAGATGTTACCTCGACTGGAGCAGGCTATTTAGCACTCCTTCTCTTGGCAGGAGACCTGATTCATCTTGTCAACACTGTGTCCCAAGAATCCCAGCCCCAGGAGCTGCTGGCTGACTCCCACAACTTGCTGCTGGCTCCCAAAGCCTACAAGCTCTCCTCCAGCCTGATGCGCATCCTGATGAGGGCTCGGGTGCTGAATGAGGAGCCCCTGGAGCTGCTGGGAGGAGAGATTAAAGCCACAGGCAAGAGGTCTGATCCTTTCAACTTGCTGTGCTATGAGAACACCCCAAACTGCCAGTTCTCCATCCCCCAGGCCTTCAACAGCACCCTGTCCAACCTGACTGATGTCATTCAAGTGATGTTCCAAGTGGACTCCAACCCCTTCCCTTTCGGTTACATCAGCAACTACACTGTCTCCACCAAGGTGGCTTCCATGGAGTTCCAGACACACAACGGGGTGCAGATCCCCATTGGGAGCCTGGACTCAGAGAAAGCCATCACTGTGATGGTGTCCAATAGCTCAGATGCTGACAACCTCTCTGCTGGCACTGAAGTGATCGAGCCGAGGAGCTCGGTGACCCTCATCGTGACAATGGAGAGCAACAACAGAGAAGCAGGACTCCACTTCCAGCTCACCTACAGAGTGCTCAATGGTAGGGCACGCATGGCCAGCTCCTGAGGGAGAGGAGGGCTGGCTGCTGTGGAGGAGGAGAGCTCTGCCTGTGGGCAGGGACATCAGGTGTAGCCATGCATGGTTGAGCAGCCCTCAGGGGTGTTCTCCAGTGTAATCCTTGCATGGGGATTCTGGTACTGAGAAGCCTTTTGCTTTTCCCAACCCTTCTGTTGGGCTATGTTAGCACTGGAAGGAGTTGGTCCATCCCTCTCTTGGTCAGGTACAGTGTTAGCAAGAGTCTCTTGCTCAGGGATCCTCTGAGGAGGATCTCTCTCTCTCTCCTCTGAGAGGGTGCAGTGTGGAAAAGCCTCCCCTGATATTTTAAGTTCCTGATTCTCCTCCCTGAACATCCACTGCTGGCAGCAGGCTTGTGGTCTGACATCATCAAGTCCAACCATGCACCTAACCCCTCCATGCTCCCCACTCCACCATGTCCTCATGGATTTGGAGCACTACCAGGGATGGTGACTCCACCACTTCCCTGGGCAGCCTGGGCCAGGCCTTGATCATCCTCTCCATGAAGAAATTTTGCCTAATACCTGGATGTTGATGAAGTGCTTTGTGTTTCCTGTCCCCCTGCCCACACAGATCACTACCTTGCCAGTGAGCCTGAGCCATTCATCATGGCTTATCTGCACCATCAGCCAGAGCCCAACGAGCACAACTGCAGTGCCTCCAAAAAGATTGGCCTGAGTGCCCTGGCTGGCAGGGACCACAAGCTCTACACCTTCTTCACCTCACCCAGGTAAGAGAGGACTCACTTGGAGAGCTCGGTTTTGGTTGGAAGAGACCTTTAAATCATTCAGAGCACCTGTTCACCAGCACTGTGGAATTAAAACTAAGCCATGTCCCTCAGCAGCACATCTCCAGGCCTTTGAAAGCCTGGGTGGTGACTCCAGCACTGCCCTGGCACAGGCCTGGAAAACCATTTAGGGGAGGAAATTGTTCCTAATATCCAACCTAACCTTCCCCTTGCACAACTGGAGGCCATTTCCTCTTGTCCTATGCCTCGTGATTCTCTGACATTGCTCCAAGCTCCTTGGGCTTCTCCATGCTCCCCTCTCTCCCTGCAGCAGGCTGCTCTCCATGGGCACACATCCAGCAGGGCAGGCTCTGTGTCCCTTCAGCAAGAGAGGTTCCATGGTGTCTCCCTGCTCTCTTTCCCTTCTCCAGAAGTGAGGAGCCCCTCCAGAAATATTACTTGAACATCACCAATCACTTCAGCTGGTCCCCAGTGGAGGTGACCCTGGGGCTCTACACCTCCCTCTGCCAATACTTCAGCGAGCAGGAGAAACGCTGGAAGACAGAAGGCATCATCCCCCTGGAAGAGACCAGGCCAGACCAGGCTGTCTGCCTCACCCAGCACCTCACTGCCTTTGGGGCCAGCCTCTTTGTCCCCCCAAACTCTGTCCAGTTCATCTTTCCTGTGAGTAGAGCAAAGCAGAGGCTGTACAGTGTTGTCACACGCTGAGCAGATTGTCACCTCCAGGAGCATCCCAGCAGCTCCAGCTTCAAGCTGGGTCATTGGATCCTCTGGATCCTCCTAGCTGCCCCTGCTCAAACCAGACCTTTGCAGATGGCTTTCTTCTCTGTCCTGGACACCTCACAGTGTGTTCACCTCTTAGTGAGATGCCAGATGTTCCTTCTAGCTGTCAGGCAGCACTCTCCTTGCACCTGCCAGCTGCTCCGTGCCTCCCAGGGGTGTCCAGGCTCTTCCTAGCTCTGTTGGTGTGACGTAGGTGAGAGCAGAGGAGCTCTCAGCAGCTGCTGCAGTCTCTCTGCAGGGCTGGGAGCACAGAGCCTGTGCAGGGAGAGGTCTCTGTCTGAACAGGAGAATGGTTTTGGTTAGAAAAGACCTTTCAGATCATCAAGTCCAAGCATTAACCAGCACTGTCATGGCCCTCAGCAGCACAGCTCCAGGGCTTTGAACCCCTCCAGGGATGGAGACTCCAGCGTTGCCCTGGGCAGCCTGGCACAGGCCTGGACATTTTGGGGAAGACATTTGGGCATTTGGGTTCCTCATGTCCAACCTAAACCTCTCCTGGCACAACTTGAGGTTGTTCCTCTTCTCCTATCACTTGTTCCTTGGGAGAAGAGACCAACCCCCAGCTGGCTCCAAGCTCCTGTCAGGGAGCTGGAGAGAGTGAGAAGGTCTCCCCTGAGCCTCCTCTTCTCCAGCCTAACCAAGCCCAGTGCCCTCAGCTGCTCCTCAGCACACTTGTGCTCCAGACCCTTCCCCAGCTTCCTTGCCCTTCCCTGGCCACACTCCAGCACCTCCATGTCCTTCTGGCAGTGAGTGAGGAGCCATTTGCATGTGGTGTCCTGTCTCTGAACAATGATAAACCAAGGAAGGAAGGCAGCATGACTCCTGGGAGATGGTGGGGATCCTCCTGGGAAAGGAGAATGCCTATCAACAGATTTCTTTCCTCCTAGGCTCCAGGCCCAGGCCTGAACTACATTGTGCTGCTGACCTGTGCTGTCTGCTTTGTGACCTACTCGGTGGCTGCGCTGATCGTGCACAAGCTGGACATGATTGACCTGAACAGAGTTGGGGTCATTCCCTTCTGTGGCAAGAATGGGCTCTACAAGTATGAGATCCTGGTGAAGACAGGCTGGGGCAGGGGAGCAGGTTAGCCCAGCTCTTGCTTCATTCCTTGGGGAGCTTCCCTGGGATCTCCTGTGAGCACATCATGCTGCCAGCATTCCCCTGCAGGACCCAGAGCTAAGCTGCTGTTTGGAGCAGGGCTGAGCAGACATCATTTAAGTTTATTTAAGTTTAAGATAATTGCAGAAAATGGTTGGATTGTGGAAGAAAGACTAAGTGCTATTGTGACCAAGGCTGTGGAGCATCCTCCTTCCTCCCAGAGTCTCCAGGTAGCCCTTGGGAAGGGCATTCCCCCTGACACCAGCTCGCTGGCAGCAAGGCAGGGCTGAGCAAGTTTGCAGATAACGCCAAGCTGGGTGGCAGTGTGGATCTGCTGGAGGGCAGGAAGGCTTTCCAGAGGGATCTGGATAGGCTGGATCACTGGGCCAAGGCCAATGCCATGAAGTTCACTAAGGCCAAATGCCAGGTGCTGCCCCTTGGCCATAGCAACCCCCAGCAGTGCTCTAGGCTTGGGGAGCAGTGGCTGCAGAGCTGCCAGGCACACAGGGACCTAGGGGTGCTGAGTGACAGCTGAACAGGAGCCAGCAGTGTGCCCAGGGGGACAAGAAGGCCAAGGGCATCCTGGCCTGGAGCAGGAACAGTGTTGGCAGCAGGAGCAGGGAGGTGATCCTGCCCCTTTGCTCAGCTTTGGGGAGGCCTCACCTCCAGTACTGCATCCAGTTTTGGGCCCCTCACTCCAAGAGGGACATGGAGGTGCTGGAGAGGGGACAGAGGCTGCCAAGCTGCT
>VWZO01008623.1:219627-294079 GCA_013396975.1 Bucco capensis
GCCCAGGGAGGTGGTTGAGTTCCCATCCCTGGAGGCATTCCAGGTGAGGCTTGCCAGGGCTCTGGGCAAGCTGCTCTAGTTGGGGATGTCCCTGCCCACTGCAGGGGGGTTGGACTAGATGAGCTCCAGAGCTCCCTTCCAACCCAAACCATTCTAGGATTCTAGGAGTCTATGATTCTTGAGGAGGATTTCAGTCTGGGAAGGTGGAGAGCCTGGTGTGGCTCAGTGACAAGTGACAGGTCACCATACTGCTGGCAGATGGGCAGCAAGGAGAGCTGTGTTCCCATGGCAGCTGGATGCTGTGGATACTGTGTGTCTCTGAGCCTCTGGAAAGGGCTGGAGCATGAGAACTTGGCCTCCTGGACTAGCTCTTTCATGCCAGGCTCTGCATCCAAGCTGGGGATGGACTCAGCTAGAAGAGCAGCAGGAGGAGGAGCTCCCCTGGCCCTGCTCCTCCTCAGTTCCTCAGCTCTGCTCCTGCCAATGCTCTCTGCCCTCTCTCTTTCCCCAGATGAGGATCTGATCAGGCAGATCCTGGCAGATGGAGCTAGTGGCATCTCCCACTCCCAGGACCTTGGGCCATACATGAGAGCTGAAACTGATCTGATCTCAGGCCTGTAAGTATCTGGGGAGCACAGTGTCCCTCTCAGGCTGTCCCTTGTGCTCCTGCCTGCTCTGGGGCTGCTGCACTGCTCTTAGCATTACAGTGCAGTGCAGTGCCACAGAGCCAGCACTGCTAGGGATCTCCAGTACCTTCCCAGAAGGACATGGAGGTGCTGGAGTGTGGCCAGGGAAGGGCAAGGGAGCTGGGGAAGGCTCTAGAGCACAAGTGTGCTGAGGAGCAGCTGAGGACACTGGGCTTGGTTAGGCTGGAGAAGAGGAGGCTCAGGGGAGACCTTCTCACTCTCTCCAGCTCCCTGACAGGAGCTTGGAGCCAGCTGGGGGTTGGGCTCTTCTCCCAAGGAAGAAGTGATAGGAGAAGAGGAAATGGCCTCAAGTTGCACCAGGAGAGGTTTAGGTTGGACATGAGGAAGAATTTCTTCCCCAGCAGAGTTGTCCAGGCCTGTGCCAGGCTGCCCAGGGCAGTGCTGGAGTCTCCATCATCCCTGGAGGGGTTCAAAGCCCTGGAGGTGTGGAGCTGAGGGACATGGCTCAGTGCTGAGCTGGCAGTGCTGGACTTGATGATCTTAAAAGGGCTCTTCCAACCTTACTGATTCTGTGCTTCTCTCATCCCTTTGCCTTGGCAGCTCCAGTGTGTTTGGGGAGAAAGTGGAGAGTGTCATGATGCAGAAGCTGAATGACAAAGGCCAGAGCATGGCAGCTCCTCCCAGGGAAGTGAGCAGATCAGCCAAGTCCACATGGACAGGTAGGAGAGCTGCTGGGCTGGGATCCTTCCAGCCTCACCCAGGCCTGGGGATGAGCTCTCTGCTGGGATGAGTGGTGTGTTCCTTCCTTCCTGTGCCCCTTGGGACCCAAATCTTACACTTGCTCTCCTTCCTCCTTCCAGTTGCAGATCAAACCTTCAGGAAGCGCTTGCTGCCAGCCTGGTGCTCCTACCTGGCTCATGGCATCAGTCTCCTCCTCTTTGCCACCTGCACAGGGCTCTCTGTGTGGATTGGGGTCAGCTTCTCCTCCAGTGTTGCTCTCATGTGGCTTATCTCAGGGATATTCAGCTTTCTGGCATCCTTTTTGGTCTGGGAACCCCTGAAGGTAAGGAGAACAACAGTGCACAAGCACATCTGTACATGTGAGGCCACAGCTGGAGTCCTGGAGCCAGTGCTGGGCTCCCCAGGTCCAGAGGGACAAGAAACTGCTNTTGGTGATGAGCTGTAATTAACTCCTTACCCAGCTGCTAATCCACTCCCACTGGGCTCTGCATGGATTGAACACTCTCATCTTTGCCTCCCTGCAGCGTCCTGCACACCAGCAGCAGTAGGAGAGACAAACCTGGTGGCAGTTGGTTTTTAAGAGGTCATCTAGCTCAGAGAGTGCCCAGGAGCTGAGCTCTGCTTGCTTTCAGAGCTGAACATCCCCACGGGAGCCTCCTGAGCCTGCTTGTCTCCCCAGGTTCTGCTGGAAGCCCTCTACTTCTCACTGGTGGCCAAGCGCTTGCACCCCGAGGAGGATGACACCCTGGTGGAGCATCCCTTTGTGGAGCATGTTTCTGAGAAGATCAGCAAGGTCAGACCCCCACAGGGCTTTGCCCTTTTCCAGGCCAAGGAGGAAGCCAGGAAGGTCAAACTGCTCCACAGGATGCTGAAGGTAAGCCATCTCTCTGGTGCCTAGGGCTGGCTTTGGGAGATGAGATCCATCCTTGTGTGGGTCCTCCCGGTCCAGCTGAGATCTCCTGAGCTAGGAGGTGCCCATCTCCAGTCTGTCCCTCAGCTTCCCCACCTGTAAGAGACTGGCAGTTACTTTCATCTTCTCTGTGAAGCTCTGAGGTGGCTGCAAAGCAGAACTGTCAGGGGCTTGATTTGGAAGAGGCTGCTGTGTTTGACTCCCTAAGTTGAGTCTCTGAGGTCAGGAGAAGGTGTGCAGTGAGGAGCAGACCCCAGCTTGTCTGAGAACCTTCATTAGCTGAGTCTTAATGAGCTGCTGTAGTTAATGGGAGTGCTGTGCCTTTGAAGGCTGGGAACCCCCCATAGCTCTGGCAGAAGGCAAGCTGCAGCCTGGATTTGCTCAGCCAGGGAGCTTGTGCAGTGCAGCTCAACTGAAACAAGAGAACATTGGTACCTGTGCAAGCACTGATCTGCTGCAGGCTTGGGAAGCAGCCTCCTGCACTCGAGTGCCAATCCCTTTGTGCTCTCTGCTTGCCAGAACTTGCTGATCTACATGATGTTCCTGCTGGTGATCCTGCTGACCAACTATGGGGATGCCTCACGCCACAGCAGAGCCTTCCTGCTGCAGAGCTCCATCAGGCAGCAGCTGGGCACCAGCGACTTCCTCCGCATCAAGAGGTAACTGGCCAGGCCCTGGGGCTGCCTCAGCCTGCACAAGGCTCCAGGGAGACCTTCCTGGGGCCTTCCAGTACTTCAGAAAAGCTTCTTCCATGGGCAGTTTGAGACTGGAAGAGAGTTAGCTTAGATGTCAGGAAGAAGTTCCAGTGAGAAGTTACCCAGAGAAGGTGTGGATGCTCCATGCTTGGCTGGACTCTGGGCAGCCTAATCTAGTGGGTGACATCCCTGCCTGTGGCAGCATGCACATAGCTGCTGCTCAGCCAGCTTCTCTGGAGATGGAGGTGTCACCTGAAGGTCTCCATCTCCCTGCAGAGCCCTTGCTTCTCCTGTGCACACAGCTGGGGCTGCTCTGTGCCACATCCACTAACACAAACCCTTGACTGACCACCACATGGAGCACAAGTGACCTGGGTGGAGTTTCTGCTGTCAGCATGGTGAAAATGGGGTGGGCAGAGCAGAATCTGCTCCTGAATGCTGTTCTCTTCTCTACTGGGCTGCCACAGACCCACTGCTCTGATCCTCCTCCTGGTGCTAAGTGGTTTCCATTACCTTGAGGTTCTTGCATGTCATCAGAACATTTTGGTGACTCCAGGCCAGCTCTTGGGTGGTTGGCCATGCTGCCTCAGCACCCAGGAGGAGTGCTTTCCATCCCCTTGAGGTCTTGCATGTCATAGGAACACTTTGCTGAGCCCAGGCCAGCACCCAGGAGCAGGGCAGCCTGGCTTAGCTCTTCCAGACTCAATCCCCAGCTTCAGGTGGAGCAGAGATGGTGCTGGGTGAGAGCTGCAGAGCTGCCCCAGAGCTCTGCCTCTCACAGCTCTTCCATGTTGCAGGTCAGATCAGTTCTGGCTCTGGATGTCCCAGGTGTTCCTCCCCTACCTGTACCCGAGCCCCTCCAGCCAGGAGAGCCACAGCACCACGCTGGGCACAGCTCGGCTGCGGCAGCAGCGCCTGCACCAAGGTAGGGACACAGGGCCCAGGGCTGCTCACCTCCCTGCAGGGATGCAGTGGCCAGGACTGCGTGCTCTGGGGCTGGAGGGAGGCAGCTTTGTCTTTGCAGGCTCTGCTGCTGCTCCTGCAGAGCTGAAGTGGGGCAGTGGATCATTGAATCAGAGTGGGTTGGGGTGGAAGAGACCTTTCAGATCAGGGAGTGCAAGCATTGCCCAGCACTGCCAGCTCAGCACTGAGCCATGTCCCTCAGCAGCACAGCTCCAGGGATTTGAACGCCTCCAGGGATGGAGACTCCAGCACTGCCCTGAGTGCCTCCTCTTCTCCAGCCTAAGCAAGCCCAGTGCCCTCAGCTGCTCCTCAGCACACTTGTGCTCCAGACCCTTCCTTGCCCTTCTGTGGGGATCCTGGGGGTTTACACTGGAGCTCTTGTGGAGCTGTGACTGAGGACACAGAGGAGGAAGGGAGCTGCCAGATGTGACAGCTCAGCTGTGTTCCCCAGCAGCCCTGCTGGGCTCCCCACAGGATGTGACAATGCCAATTGGTCTCATTGCAGCTGAGTGCCAGAGGAGTGCCCAGGATGTCCTGCAGAGCCTGGGCACAGCTGCCAGCAGCTCCTGCACCAGCTCCCACAGCTTCTCCACTGCTGACTATGCAGCTGGCTGGGAGAGGGTGGCTCTGAATGTGACTGCTGCATGGGCCTACTCCCCACCTGACCTGACAGGGTGAGTTCTAGTTGATTTGGTGCCCAGGATGGTTCCCAGCCTGGCCTCAGCAAGGTCAACTGCAGCCCCTGAGCCCAGCAAAGAATCACAGGCATGGCCAAGGTCTCCTCTGGACACTTCCCCACTGGTGCTGTGGGTGGTGGGAGGCACAGAGCTGCTGCTCACCCAGCTTCCCTGTCCCCTCAGCAGTGGCCTGCTGTCCTCAGGAGTCCAGAAGGTTCCACTCTCCAGCTCCAAGGGCAGAGCCAAGCTGCAGAACAAGGTCACCCAGGCCCAAGGAGACCCCAGAGCTGCACTAGCTTCTGTTCAAGTGGATGTTAAGCACACTGGATGTTAAATCACTCTTGCTATGTGCTCTGGCTTCTTCCTGGATGTGGTCTTCATGGCATTTGGGCCACCAGAGGCCTTGGGGCTGTTGGGAACCTTGGGATGGGTCAATGCACTTGTGAAGCAGATAGTGAGGCAGTTGTCTCCCTTAGATGTGCAGCACTGGGCTCAGGCTCTGCCCCTGCTCCCTTGCTCCTGGCCTGCCATGCGGGAGAAGATTCCAGTGGCTGCTCTGTCCTTCCTCTCTCACTCCATGGCTCCTGTTCCTCTGCAGGGTCTGGTACTGGGGCTCCATCTCTTTCTATGACAGCAGTGGTTACATCCAGGGGCTGGGAGCTTCCCTGGAGGAGAGCAGAGCTCAGCTGGATTTCTTGCAGCAGCACACTTGGATTGACAACAGGTGAGAGTGGCAGGGGCTGAGGGAGTCTGCTGCTGTCCCCCAGCTCTTCAGGGGCTGTCCCAGGGCAGGAGGAGCTCTGATGCTCCCAGAGAGTGGCACCAAAGGCCAGGTTTGGTGTTGCTGCCTGGCCTGAGCTGCCCTTCTCCCCTTGCCCAGGAGCCAGGTGGTCTTTGTGGAGCTGCTGCAGTACAACCCCAGTGTGGACCTGCACGTGGCCATCACCCTGCAGCTGGAGCTGCTGGGGGCTGGCCAGGCCAGCCCCTCTGTCACCATCAGCCCCTTCCCCCTGCTGAGGCTCAGTGGAGGAGTCACCCTGCAGCTCCTCATGATGGTCAGTGTCTTACCTCTCCTCTGCTCCTCTCAGCCACTCAGGAACCACTTTCTGGGCTCCCAGAAGGGCAGTGTTGGGCACCATGGACTACAACTCCCCTGCCTGAGGCCACTTGTCCCCGTGCCTGTCAGCACTCTTGCTCCCAAGCTTGGCTAGCACACAGAAGACATCCCTGGCCCTGCTGAGGGGAAGGGGATTCCTCCTGTCTGGCAGCATTTGTTGGTTGCTCTGCCCTCAGAAGGGACATCAGGCACCTGAGCCATGTCCCCAGAGACCCTGCCAGGGCCCAGGTGCAGCTGGAGCAGAGCTGTCTTCCCCTCAAGTGCATTGGAGGAGGTTTGGGAAGCATCACTGCTGGGCTAGGAGGGGGAGGGAGCCAGGAAAGACTCAGGGGAGTGCTTCATCCTGCTCCAGGAGCCAGGCCTTGCCCTCTCCTTCCCTGCTAAGCTCTCCATTCCTCCCCTCAGGTCTTCCTGATGATGTTTGTGGTTTACTTCGTGGTGTCTGAGTCCCTGTCCATCAAGAAGGAAGGCAGAGCCTACTTCAGCAGGTGGGCTGCCTATGGCCAGTGGCTCTTCATCGTGCTGAGCAGCTGCACAGTGCTGCTGCACTTGGGCCAGGCCTGGCTGGCTGAGCACCAGTGGCTGCAGTTCCGCCGCAACCGCAGAGCCTTCCCCAACTTCTACCAGGTGGCCTTGCTCAGCAGTGCCTTCAGCAGCCTGGCTGCAGCCCTGCTCTTCCTCCTCACCCTGCAGGTAGGGAGCAGCACATGGGCAGGGGGCACTGAGCCAACCTCTGCTGCAGGATGGAGGTGGTGGGCAGTGATGCATCTCAGCTCTTCTGGGGACTTGAGCCTAGTGTGGCTGCTGGGATGGTTTTGTCTGCAAGGAGCTTTTTGCTCTGCCAGGCTGTGAACTTGTCAGCCTTGTAGAGATGTGTGTGTGAAAGAGCTTCAGGACCCTGTGGAAGCAGCAGGTCCAAGGAGGGGAGAGGTGGAAGCTCAAGGTTTGAAGGCTTTCTGCCTTTAGAGGAGGAGACGATGGGGCTGAGTGCTTGACACATGTCAAACAGCTATGGAACCTGCCAGGGTTGGAAGTGGCAGAGCTCTGCTGTGGCCTGGTGCTTCTGGGACGTGCTCTGGGGCTGGCAGGGAGCAGAACTGCACACATGGAGGTTGTGAGGAAGCAGTTAGGGGCCATTTCCAAGGACACCTGTGTATCCTGAGTCCATGGGCTCTGCTTTAGTCTATATCATAGAATCAGTTCGCTTGGAAGAGGCCTTAGAGATCCTCAAGAGCAGACAGATAGCCCTTTCCTGTTGCAAGCCTGCACATGCAGTCCCAGAGCAGCCCACACAGGGCAGGGCTGGCATGGGAGAGGCTGTGCAGCAGCAAGCTGGGCTGGGAGGGTCTCCCCACCCCACATAACTGCCTCCTCTCCCTTGCTCCTAGGCTGCCCAGCAGCTGCGCTTCGTCAGGCAGTGGTCAGTGTTTGGGAAGACCTTCCAGAAGTCTGCAAAGGAGCTGGCTGCTGCTGGGCTGCTCTTCACCATCCTCATCCTGGCCTACGCTCAGCTTGGCTTCCTGGTAACTACGTGCTGGCCTCTCCTCAGCTTGCAGAGTGCTTGCTGGCACAGCAAGAGCTGTGTTGTCCCTCCTCCCTCCCCACACCACGAGTGTGAATGCTCAGGGTGCCCAGGGGGCTTTGGTCTGTCCCTGTCCCAGCTGGTTTCTTGGCCACTCCTCAGGCCTGATGCTTTCTAGGATGGGGTGGTGACTCTCAGGGCTCAGTTTGGCCACTGATCCCTTCTCACTGCATCTCTGCTGTTCCCTTGGCAGCTCTTCTCCTCCTCCTCGGAGTGCTTCGGCAGCGTGGGCCGCAGCCTCCTGCTGCTCTTAGCCATGCTGCGTGGCAGCATCCACCTCCAGCCCTGCCTGCCCAGCTCCTCAGGCCTCTACTGCCTCTTCTGCACCAGCTACATCCTCCTGGAGCTCTGGATCGTGCTCAGGCTCTTGGCTGTGGTGCTGCTGCACAGCTACAGGGATATGCACCTGGAGCTCTACCGGCCTGCCTTCGAGCCCCAGGACTATGAGATGGTGGAGCTCTTCATGCGCAGGCTCAAGATGTGGATGGGCTTCAGCAAAGCCAAGGAGGTGAGGGAGGGCAGCCTGGGAGTCAGTGTTTACCAGCACAGAGTGGTCTGGGTGGGAAAGGACCTTTCCAGGTGGTCTAGTCCAACCCCCTGCAGGCAGCAGGGACATCTGCAGCTAGAGCAGCTTGCTCCCAGCCCCAAGCAACCTGTCCTGGGATGCTTCCAGGGATGAATGGGACATCTCCCACCTCTCTGGGCGAGCTCCCCACCCTCAGTGTACAAAATGGGGCATTATAGGGGCATCTGCTGCCAGTTCTCAGTCCCACCATGCTGCTTGGTTTGGTTTTACCTGGGATCTGTCTCCAGCTTCATGCCATGACCTGGCTCACCAGGAATGGCTGGGAGCAGCCCTAGGGCTCTTTGCAGCAGGACACAGGGCCACAGCTCAGCATTCCCACTTGCTTTGCTGCTGGACTAACTCTGCTGCTCTCTCTCTTCCCTTGCAGTTCCGGCACAAGGTGAGGTTTGAGGGGATGGAGCCTCTGCCCTCCCGAGACTCCAGCGACTCCAAATCCTTCCGGGGCCCCACTCCCAGCGCTGCCTCCGACAGCTCCCGAGCCTCCACCTCCTCCAGCCAGCTGGATGGGCTGAGCCTGGTGCTGAGCACCCGGGACAGCCTGGAAGTGGATGCTGACCTGCAGCGCCTGCTCTCTCTCTTCGAGCTGCTCCTGGCCCAGTTTGATCGAGTGAACCAGGTGACAGAGGAGCTGTACCACATGGAGCAGCAGCTGCATGGCTCCCGCAGCCGCCGGGCCTGCAGCAGGGAGCCTGCCCTGGCACAGCAGCTCCTGGAGCAGGGAGCCTGCCCTGAGGTGGAGCTGCCACTGTCCCCCTGCTCTCCTGCCCTGCCCCCGGGCCCCAGAGGCTCTGTGCCCAGCAGGCTGCTCCGAGCTAGCAGAGGCCTCAGCGTGGCAGGGGCCCTGCTGCCCCCACACAAACCTTACCCTGCTGCAGCTCCAGGGGTGAAGAGGAAACGAGCCCTGAGGGCCAAGAACAGAGTGCACCCCACTGTCAAGTAACAGAGGAGAGCAATGAGCAAGGCTTTGCAGAGGGTGGGCTGTGCCTGCCCTGCAGACCTGGAGCTTCAGGAGCTGCTGCTTCTGAAAGCTTCCACCACCACCACAGCAGCAGCTGCAGCTGAACTGGGGCCTGGGGAGCTGCTGCCTGTGTCCTCCCCCATCAGATGGCTGTCCTTGCTGCTGGGGATCTGCTCAGTGATTAGCAAGAGCTGAAGGGTGCAGGGGGCAAGAGGCTGGGGCCACACTCTGCTCAGGGGTGCCCAGGGCCAGCCCAAGGGGCAATGGGCACACACTGGAAGCCAGCAGCTTGCAGCTGAGCAGCAGCAGAAACTTGTTTGTTGTGAGGGTGCAGAGCCCTGGCCCAGGCTGCCCAGAGAGCTTGGGGAGTCTCCTGGGGTGCAGAGATCCCAAAGGCACCTGCAGGGGATCCTGCTGTGGGTGACCCTGCTGGAGCAGGGGGGGTTGGACTGGCTGATCCCCAGCGGTCCCTAGGGATCTAGGAGAAGGCTGAGCCTTTCCCTCCAGGAATGCTGCGCAGGGAGCAGACAATCCCCATCAGGGCAGTATTATTACACAGTTAGGGTTTTTTTCCTTAAATGGCCCCAAATGGCACCTGCCCCAGGGACACTTTCCTGGGGGCTGCTGTGGGGTAAGCAGGATGGAGCTCAGCTCCCTTCCCTGCTGGCTGTGCCAGGTGGGAAGGGGGAGAGGAAGAGCCCCAGGCCTTGGAAAGGTTGAACTGAGTCTTGGATTGTTGTTGACCAGTCACACTGTGGAGGAAAGCAACAGGTTTCAAGAAGAGATTGAACCCATTTCTTTATTTTTGGGTTGTTTTTATATGGCTATAGATAACTATCTACACCCAGCTCACTTAATTCCAGTATTGGCTACTTTTTATCCTCCAGAAATTGGTACTAGGCTTGCTATTTAAAGAGCTTCAATAGTGAAAAGAAGTTGCAGGCAGCAGGGAGCTGGGGGCAGAGAGGGGCTGTGGACCCTCTTGAGAGGGCTGTGGACCCTCTTGAGAGGGCTGTGGACCCCTGGAGGGGGCTGTGGAGCCCTCAAGGGGCCTATGGAGCTGTGGATGCCTTCAGCAGGCTGCTGCCTGAGCGTGGGGTTGCCAAGGTGCTGGCTTCGCTCTGCTCCCCACCCAGGGTTGGCCCAGGGGGCTGCTGCCTGCTTAGCTTCTCTCCTCCAAGGAATGGCTTGAGGTCAGTCTGTGTCTTTGTGTTTTGTCTTTGCCTTTTGGTTTACTCATTGGGGTGTACTGCCCAGCACTTTAAACAAGGCTTCCCTCAGCTAAGGGCTATGGAGAACGAGAGGAGAAAAGAGCACAAAATGCAGTATTTTTGGGGTTTGTTGAAAAGCCTCAACTGAAATGAGCTCGTGCTGAGGGAGTGAAGGCATCCCCCAGCCCAGCCCCTTCCCTAGGTGCTGGGGACAGGAGGCAGGGGAAGTCCACCCCAGCCTGGGCTGGCCTTAGGGGCCAAGGGCTCCCCTGGGAGCTGCTTTCCCTTCCTCAGCACCATTTCATGGTCTGTATATTGTAAGTAATTTATATGGTTTGTGGTTTTTTTTTTCCTTTTTTGAAATGTATATATTTTTGTATATCTTTGCTATATTTTCATAGCAGCAGGAAGGTGTTTGTTGGAAGAGTGTAGATAGCTAGGAGACAGAACACTTATTGTCAGAGTTATTTAAAGGATGTATGAAGTGCTTCTAGCTTGGGAATGTGCTGTGTCCATGGAGTGTGAGGTTGCTGCTTGGGTGTGGATGTGGTGTGTGTGCTCTCCCCTCCCTGCTGGGCTCAGCTGGGCTGGCTCTGGGAGCCCAGCACTGGGCCACAACCTGCTCCAGGCTTGGGATGGAAAGGGAGGAAGGGAAGCTCAGGCAGTGCTGCAAGGCTGATGCTGCTGGGGCCTGGAGGCATCTTTCTGTGCCTCTGCCAAGGGGAGAGTGCAGCAGGCAGAGAGGAATCTGCTCAGACATGGCCAGGGCTGATCCCAGCACCCTGGGAGTATCCTCATCCAGCTGCCAGCCATGCTCTGTTAGATACAAGCCTCAAGTTGCACTAAGGGAGGTTTAGCTTGGACATTGGGAACAATTTCATCCCCCAAAGGGTTGTCCAGGCCTGGAGTCTCCATCCCTGGAGGGGTTCAAAGCCCTGGAGCTGTGCTGCTGAGGGACAGGGCTCAGTGCTGAGGAATGCTTGGATGTGATGATCTGAAAGATCTCTTTCAACCAGAGCTATTCTGTGATTGCAGCTGCCCTGATCCTTCCCTGGCTCCAGGCACCTGCCCTTGGGGTGGCTGAAGGACACAAGGTGCTCTCTGTGGTGGCTTTGGGCCTGCTGTAAGGAAGTTCCCTCTGAAGAATGGAGTTGGGAGGAGGAGCAGGTGCTGGGGAAAGGTTGCAGAAGGATGTGGGCAGGAGAAGACAAGGATGCTGTAGCTTGAAGCTCAGGGGAGCAGGTGCTTGGGCAGCAGAGAGCTTGTTGCAAGGATGCTGATGGCACAGAGGGAGGTAGAGAGATCTGAGAGTAGAGATGCCAGAGCTGTTGGAAGGGGAAGGAGGAGAGGATGGAGATGTGCCTGGAGGGCAGCAGCAGGACTTGGGTGGTGGAAGAAGCACAGACCCTGAGTGAAACTCAGCAGCTCTGCTTCTGGCCTTAAAGGCCAAAAGTCTAATGGCTCTGCTTCTGCCTCCCAGGGCAAGCTTCTGGAGAAGTTTGGAGTTACACAAGCAGAAAAGATGCATGAAGATGCAGGAGTTGGGGTTTTCTTTGGACCAAGCTGAGTTCCTGTGGGACAGCATTCCCCAGCTCTGAGGCTCTTCAGGGAAGGGACAGGGAGGCAAAGGAACCAAGCAGGGCTTGGAAAGCTCTTGCAGCTTCAAGAGCCAAAAAGAGAAAGCTGATTGAAATGAGGATGCCAGTCCAAGGCTCATTAAAGGAGGTGGTTAAGAGGAGAGAGGTGCAGGAAGGAGTGAAGAGGATGAGGAGGAGCAGGGCCCTTTGCTAAGCTAAGGGAGGAGAGCAGGAGTTGTGTTCCCAAGTGCCTTGCTCTGGGTGTGAGTGTGAGTGTGACTTGATGTGTGTGTGATTACCAAGTGCTTCTTCTAATCAAAGAGGAGCAGAAACAGGATCAGACAACTGCCTTACTTCTTCCCTTCCCCTTGAAGTATGGAGAGCAGCTCTGGACCCCCCCCAGTTGTGTCTTGAGAAGCCCAAGGCCTCCAGAGGAGAGCCCAGGGGCATGGTGGGCACCACTGCCAGCTTTCCTAGTTCTCAGTGCAGTGTTCTTTAGTTGTACAAAGCATGGCAACGCTCAGAGGGCTCCTGCCCTGGCCCAGCTGAGGTCCCACGTGCAGCCAGAGTTCCTAGCCCTGCAGTTCTACCTGCAACAGCAAAGCAACTTGACTTGCAGCCCTCCCCCTCACTGCTCCTGAAGGTACAGTTCTGTGTTTGTAGGCACCAAGAGAAGGTTTCTTATTTATTGTCTTCAGTCTCACCAAGATACACCAGGATCAAGCTGCTTCAAGAGGAACTAGAAGCTCCCTTGTCCAGGAGAGGGAGGAACTTAGCTAGAGAACAGCTGATGGGGACCAAGAGTGCAGCTGTCCCTGCCTGGTCAGCAGCTCACTGCAAACAGCACTAGCAGCTTGCTTTTGTAACTCTGGGGATGTTTCTTAACAGAACTGACAAGGTCAAATAAAAGATGACTGCTAGCACCTGCCTCTGGGCCTTCTGTCACTGCATCCTCTCCCTGCCACCAGCCACAGCTCAGTCCAGGCTCTCCTCCTCCTCCTCAGCCCAGGCTCACTCTCTGGAGCTGATTGGAGCTGAAGTATGATGCTAGAGCTCAGAGAAATGGCAGGGCAAAGGAGGAAGGCATTTAAGAGCATTAAAAGCCACCCTTGGGACTCATCCCAGGCCAGCACAAACCCCCTGACCATAACCATTTTATTTCTTTGATGACTGATAACCACTCCAAACACAACATCCATACACCTAGAGTTCCCCAAGAGCCCTGCACACATCCATCCCTTCACTTGGCACCTCCCAGTCCTGGGTGCAGCTTCCACTTGTCTTCCTCTTCATTGCAAGGGCAGCAGGACTCTCCCTGGAGTGCTCCAGCAGGAGCTCAGAGTCTCCCAGTGCAGCTTCCATGCTTTTTCCCAGCTAGCTGGGCACTGGAGTGTCTGAGCTGGGCTCCACTGCCCTCTCCTGCCTCCAGCCAGGGGCACTGAAGGGATGCTCCAGCAGCCCAGGCCAGCCAGGGCCACCTCACCTCCCTCTTCTGGGTTAGTGAAGCCATGAGAACCTCTCCAAGGGGAGAAGGATCCTTGGGAGTTGAAGCAGCTCCCTTGAGGAGCCAAGTGAACTTGCCAGAGCTGGCAGCAGAACAAGACTTGAAGTGCTGAGAGGCCTGGAGAGGAGTTGGGGTTCCACGGGGCTCAGAAATAGCAACCAGCCCTTCAGTCCTTCATGTCTTCACTCCCCAAAAAGGCATCAGAGTTCCCTCAGTTCCTGCACCTTCCCAACTCCATGCTGAACTGCACAAGATGAGACTTGGTCTGCTGTGGGAGGAGGCCAAAGAAAGGTTCTGCAAGAAAACTAACTTCCCATCAGAGGTTGGAAGCCTTGAAGGAGCTCAAAGCACACGAAGAGCCAAGCTGGGGAGGTGGGGATGACATCCCCCTGGAGCATCCTCTGGAAAACCTCCCTCAGGCAGTGGTGGCAGAGCTCCTGAGCCTCCTGCTCTGCTTTAGTGCCAGAGCCTGTCCTCAGCATGCAGCTACCAGGAGTTGAGTGCCTGTGCCAGCCCAGAGGAGAGGCCCTGAGCTCTACACAAACTCGGTGAAGTCATCCACTGAGGAGATGAGTCTCTTCCTCTGGCCAGTCTCATAGGTGGCTGGAGGCTCCTGGGACAGCTGGGGAGGAGGCTTGCTGGGAGCAGAGGGATGCATCTGCAGGGGAAGGCCAGGGCTCTGGTACTGGGGCTCTTCTCGTAGCTGCCAAGCCAAGGAAGAAGAGGTTGAGCTCCATTCTCCTCGCCCTGGGCAGGACAGGACAGCCAGGACAGGCTGTCCCACCAGCCCTAGCTGTCTGGAAGCTCCCAAGTGCAGAGCTCCCTCACTCCCTTGTCCTTCTCCCCTTCCCAGCCCTGTTCCTGCTGTCACTCACCTTGTGCCTGAGTCTCTTGATGTGCCGCAGCCTGGCAATCCACTTGGAAGGGTAAGTGTCCGTGGGGTTGGACCTGCTGTGGTGAACCTGGGAAGCCATCTGCTTGGGAAGCACAGGAGAGCAGGAGAGGGAGGAGAGGAGCAGCAGGGAAGGAAAGGAAACGATGAGCAGGGAAGGAAAGGAAACGATGAGCAGGGAAGAAGAGCAGGAGCAGGGAAGGAAACGATGAGCAGGGATGGAAACAATGAGCAGGGAAGGAATGAGAGGAGCAGCATGAACATCACCACCACAACACCACAGACAGAACACTGCAGCACACTTTGCCAGCTCCAGGTTAGTTGGGGCTGTGGATGTGCTGACACAGTAACTGGAGCTCTCCTCGTTTCCCTGGCAGCTGCTGCTGGAGCTCAGGGATACTCACATTGGCATGCAGAGCCATCTGCCTAGCCACAAAGGGCAGGTTCTTGTCAGAGATGATCTTGGCCACACTCGTGTCCACCAGCCCCTCCATGTCTGCATTGGGAAGGGAGAAGGCAAAGCAATCCTGGTCAGACACTGCACAACAAGCCCCAGCTTGCCAGTGACTACACAGAGAAGTCTTCTTGTCCTGAGGAGCTGCAGCAGCTGAGGCCATGGAGTGCTCCCTTACCTTTCCTGCACTGCAGGGTCACCAGGTTGCAATCATAGTCCAGGGGAGTGATGATGACATGCACAAAGTTGAACTGACCCTGAGGAGAACACAAGAGAAGAGTCACAGAGAAGAGAAAACAAGGCCAGAGTCCTGGGCATGTCCCTGGCAGCCATGGGGACTCTTCAGCAAGGCAAAGAACCTCCCCTCAGCACTGCTAGCTGAGCTCACCCCCAGCACAGGAAGGCTCTGCCATGCTTTATAGCCCAACCAGCAAGCCAAACTTGTACCTTGATTGTGCCCAGCTTAAAGTCTTCTCCAGAATCATTGTAAATGATGGAAACAAAGTCATTGCCCAGGTGCCTCTTCTTGTCACAGCGATACTTGTCCAGGTCCTTAGTGGGCATCAGGGTGGCAATGTGGAAAATGGCTGAGGAGGAAAGAGCACAAGGCCTCAGCTGGGGCTGGGAGCAGCAAAGGGCAAGAAAGACTAAGTAGTACCAGCAGCACACGAATAAAACACTGAAGTTGTGCTCCCTCAGTAGGTTTGTCCTCATTTGTGGCAGCTCTTGGCATAAGGAGCAGCTGAGGGCACTGGGCTTGGTTAGGCTGGAGAAGAGGAGGCTCAGGGGAGACCTTCTCACTCTCTCCAGCTCCCTGACAGGAGCTTGGAGCCAGCTGGGGGTTAGGCTCTTCTCCCAAGGACAAGAGGAAACAGCCTCAAGTTGCTCCAGGAGAGGTTTAAGTTGGGTATTAGGAACAATTCCTTCCCCAGAAGGATTGTCCAGGCCTGTGCCAGGCTGCCCAGGGCAGTGCTGGAGTCTCCATCTCTGGAGAGATTCCCAACCCAGCTGGACACATCCTGGGCAAGCTGCTCTAGGTTCTGCTGCTGGAGCAGGGGAGCTTGCACTAGATGATCTCCAGAGCTCCCTTCCCACCTCTGGCAGTCCGTGCTCCTTCCCAGCCCCTTTACCTTGCATGATGTCATCGTGCCAGCAGTAGGTGAACTGTCCATCCTCCCCACACACGTCCAGGCCCCCCAGGTAGATCTTGTCAGGCTGGCAGTCCTGCAGCTCAATCAGCTTGCCCAGGCCTGTCAGGAACTGCGTGTAGCGGTAGGAGCCGTGCTCGTTGGACAGGATAGCCAGCTCACTGGTGCTCTGGCACAGCAAAGAGCCACCCTCAGCACCCAAGAGCCACCTTAGTGCCTGCCCACGAGGCCACTGAAGGAGTTCAATCACAAATCATTCACACTGAGGGTGGGGAGAGCCTGTGCTAGCTTGCACAGACAGGTGGGAGATGACCCATTCATCCCTGGAACCATCCCAGCTCAGGTTGGTTGGGGCTGGGAGCATCCTGATCTAGTTGGAAATGTTCAGGAGTTGGACTAGATGCCCTGGATAGGTCTTTTCCCACCCAAATTGTGCTGAGGTGCCCCCCAGGCAGAGCTCACCTGGCCTTCTCCAACGTAGAGCACTGCAATCTTGTGAGTGTCATAGGAGGGAATCTGATCCAGGAGCTGCACTGACCTTTCAAATGTCTGCAAGCAAAGAAAGAACACTGCTCACAGCTTCCAAATCTCCTCTCCACACCCCAACTCTCCCCCCCACCTTAAAGCTCTTCAGGACCATGACAGCACAAAGACCTTCTCTGCTGTCTTGGTGAACCTTGGCTTTCTTCTTCAGGGGAGCTTCATCTGGCAAAGTGCAGGAGTTAGATGCACTTGCCATGACAAATGAAGCTCTAGGCATGAAAAAAAACTATCCTGTCTCTTGCTCTGAAGAAGATCTGTAGCAGCAGGCATCACCTCCCCTTCCCCAGGCTCCCTAGTCACTCACCACCTGAACCTCAAGTGAGGAGAGATGATTGGGGCTCAGTACTCCAGGACCTCATCCCAGCACTGCTTCTCCAGGAAGTTTATGACTAATTTCTCAGCCAAAGCTTCTTAGCCACTCCCAATTCTACTGGAGGCTGAAAGCTTTGTCCAGGGATGCTCCGCTTGGACTGTCTAGCGATGCTCCGCTCACCCTGCCCAGGGATGCTCCGCTCGCCCTGCCCAGGGATGCTCTGCTCTCTCTGCCCAGGGATGCTCTGCTTGCTCTGCCCAGGGATGCTCCGCTCGCCCTGCCCAGGGATGCTCCGCTCGCCCTGCCCAGGGATGCTCCGCTCGCCCTGCCCAGGGATGCTCTGCTCTCTCTGCCCAGGGATGCTCTGCTTGCTCTGCCCAGGGATGCTCCGCTCGCCCTGCCCAGGGATGCTCCGCTCGCCCTGCCCAGGGATGCTCTGCTCGCCCTGCCCAGGGATGCTCTGCTTGCTTTTCATCCTGCCCCACTCCTCCTCCAACCAGAACTCCACCCCTCCTCCTGCTGTCTATCTGGGATCCTGAAACAGCCCCAGCAACATCTCCCAGGATCTCCAATTCAAGCCAGAGCCACCAGGAGTGGGGAACAGGGAATGAGGAGATAGGAGACACCTTTAAAGCAAACCAACCATCTGGGGTGGACATTCATTGCTAGCATTTCTGCTCCAAGGAGGTTAGACAAATGAGCAACAAGAACTGTGAACACACAACTGCTCCTTGCCTACCTCATTTGGCAGCAGCAGGGGCTTGTTGTTCTCATCCCCAAAGAATGGGGAGTGGTACAGCTGTAAGAACACAAAGCTAAGGGAGAAAGAGAGGGAAAAAAAGGCCTGTTAGCAGGAAAATGAAGTCAAGTTTCATCTGTTTTCTGTAAGAATGTTATGTAGAGAAGAAAATGAGGAGCAATTAAAGTGCTAGCAGAGTATTCTTCATCTCTTAGAGGTCCTTAAGGAGTCCCCATGGGCTGGAAGAGACTCCTGGCCTAGCAAACAGTGCTTCTGTCAGACACCAGGAGCTGCCCCAGCTCATTCCCTGTTCCAAAGGCAGGCTGGAGCTGTGGCAATGCTCTCCTGCCTCACAGCAGGTACTCCTAGGCTAGCAGAGAAGTGCTTTGAGAGCCTTTTGCCTCTGCCCTGCCCTCAGGAAGATGAAGAATGTCTCCTAATGCAATTTGGGGCATCTCCCCATCTCTTCAGTTCCAATGAACTGTTCTAACCTCCTCCTTGCCACCTTCTCAGCAGTTGGCACACTCTTCCTGGAGCTACAGGATTCCTCAGGCATCCTGTTAGCAGCCAAATTAACTCCAGGTGACCTGCAAGCAAGCCTCAGATGAAGCTGCTCCCTAAACTGGAATAGATGAAGAACAGGAGGGAATTCTCTACTTCTTCCACCATGGAACAGCCCTGCTGCCTACATCCCCAAGTGAATGAGGTGGTGGTGAGTTCACAAGAGGTGAGCAATGAAGCTTTCTTTGTAAGCAGCTGCTGGTGTGTGGCAGAGTTGCTCCAGCCCTGGGCTGATGCTCAGCCCTAACCTCAGAGAAGCTCCTGCACCCACCTGGGATTGATTCCAGGCACTTTCTCAGTGTTGGAAGCTGCACTTCTGCTCTTGAAGGCATCTCTCTCCATCCTTTTGCCCCTCCTGGATGGGGCTGAGTCTGAGATGGTGTATCCTCGGGGTCTGTGTCCTGAGGGGGAGCGAGGGGAGGTGACAGGAGCTGGGCCATCCAAGCCTCCTGCTCCACTCCCTCTGCTCTCCTCTCCCTTGGCCAGCCAGCTGCCCAGCCCTTCTCCTTCCAGGTTCCCTGACTGGGATTTGGATTTCACTTCTGTGCTCAGCCTCCTGGGCACTTCTCTGCCATTTGCATCCTTGAGCACCTCCTGCAGTGTCTGGAGCTCAGGGGAGGAGCTCGACTTGCTGAGGGGCTGGGAAGGCTGGAAGGAAAGCTCCTCCAGGGTCCTCCCATCCTCGGAGGGAAGCACTCTCCCGATGGGAATTCCACCCTCTACCAGCTCTTCTGACTTCAGAGATTTGTCATCTTGGCTGGAGGTTGAGGAGGACTGAAAAAAGAAAGAGGGAGAAACAAAGGTGAACAGCTCTGCTAGTCCAAGTCCAAGGTGACAGCAGTAATGCTCCAGGCACCCCCTGAAAGATCACAGAGTCAGGAAGGTTGGCAGAGACCTCTAAGAGCATCAAGCCCAAGCATCCCTAGCACCCCCAGGACACTAACCCATGGCCCTAAGGAGAGCAGCTAGATGTTTCTTAACCCCTGCAGGGATGGTGACTCCAGCACCTCCCTAGGCAGCCTGGGCCAAGAGTTAACCCTTGCAGGGAAGAAATTCCTCCTTATAGCCAATCTAAACCTCCCCTGGTGCAACTTGAAGCCATTTCCTCTCATCCTCTCCCTGTTAGCCCCGGAGAAGAGACCAACCCCCATCCCACTCCAAGCTCCTCTCAGCGAGTTGCAGAGAGAGCTAAGGTCTCCCCTGAGCCTCCTCTTCCTCCTCTTCTCCAGACTAACCAAGCCCAGTGCCCTCATTCATCAGACTTATTCTCCAGAGCCCTTCCTAGCTTCATCCAAGCAGCCTCCCTGTTTCTCCTTGTCCTGTGGAGGCAGCTGAGCCTGGTGATGGTTACAACACAGCAGCTCAAGTAACAGATTAGCCCAAAGCTAGCCTTGTGAGCCCAGACACAGCCCTCTCCCCTTTGCTTCTTCCCAGGAATGCCCTGGTTCATTTGGAGAGCACCCAGGCCAAAGCAATGGAGATCAAGGAGGCTGCAGGAAGGAGACATGTACATCCCAACTCTCCAGCAGGAGTGCATGTGCCTTTTGGTCTCTCTCAGAGGATGCCAAGAGAGCTTCACTTGTCTCTTCTTACCCTGCTGTAGGACTCGTGGGGTTTAGCAAACCTTTCCTCACTCAGCACTGCTTCAGAACAGGAGGTGTCCATCTCCTCACTCTCTGGAGACTCAGCTGGGGACTCAGTTTCCTTCAGCTCCAGCTCAGAGGGGCTCCCCTCCTCCAGCACCACTGCAGACTCTGCCAAGACAGAAGGCACAAGGCCTGAGGGCTGCAGAGAGGCAGAGGCAGGCAGCTCCCCATCCTCTCCTCTCAAGCACCAGCCTTTTCCCTGGGGGATCTCAGTGGCAGCCACATTGCCTCTGGGCTCTGCTGCTTGCTTTTTCCTGTCAGCTCAGACTTGCTCCTGGTTCCCCTCGGGCACAGAATCTCTCTGATCACCTTCCCCTCACAGCAAAGGCTCTGCCAGGGTCAGAGGAAGTGCAGTTGTTTCCAGCTGCTCCTGATGAACAAGCAGGACACAGAACGAGGGAATGGGACCTTGGACACCAAGGCTTGGTTATCAGGACAGACAGGAGCTACAGAGATGGAAGGAAGTACCAGGCTGGCATGTGAAGTTCCTCAGGCAATGAAGACATCAGTTCTAGGCCACTGTGCAGAACAACAAAGGTCTGCTTTTCCTCTCCTAGTGCCATGCAAAGCTCCTGTGCCTTGCAGTGGCCTAGAAGGAGGTCAGAACTTGTGCTAGGAGCCATGTCCTTGAGGTTTGGTTCTGTTCCTAGCATGTCTGAGGAGAGGCAAGCAAGTCAGCCCTAGCTGGATGAAAGGAGAGGAGACAGCAGGGGTGACACATGCACTGCAGCAAGACTGCATGAGCAAGGAGAAGAAAGCTCCTGGGAAGCCCTGTCTAGGGTGGACAAGCTCCTGGCAAGCTTGGCTCTGCCCCAGAGGGATGAGTCTGACCCAAAAGCTCCTCTTGGCCTCACTTTCTTTGCTTTTATTTTGTTTTGTCCTGAGGAAAAAGGCTGGAGAACAGGAGGCTTCCCATTATGCACACAAGGCACTGGAAGAACCCATCTGAAAGGCCAAGATTTGTTTTCCAAAAGTCAAATTAAACACCAAAATCAAATTAGCACACACACACACACACATACACACACACACACAAAAATCAGCCCAATGAAAGAGAAAACAAACCAAACAAAAAAAAAATCACTAAAGCAGCTTTTCCTGGCTTGATTTCAGCTCACAGGAGCCAAGTTATTCCAAAGAAGCAATTAAAGAGTTAGCATGGCACACACATTCCCTTCTCCCAAAGCCCCAAACAAACCCAACCTGAAGGCCAAAGCAACGTGCTGATCTGGTTAGCTGTCCAAGCCAGAAGACACCTGCACACAGGCAGCTCCTTGCCAAGCTTCCTGAGCTCTCCCCACTGCTGCTGGAGGCTACTTCATCTTTCCGTGGGCACACAAGGAGGTGAGCAGAGAGGAGAGATTCCCCTGCTGCAGCTTTGTGTTGCTGCAAGAGCTCTGGCTCAAGTTGCCATGTCCAGGGAAGGGAAGGAGGCAGCAGGAGAGCTGAGGCCTCTCCTTAACCCCACACAGCACTGCTGATGCTCAGAGCCATGCAGCTGCTGTGCTGCCAGGGGATGCAGCTGCAGCTCCCCTGCACCCCTAAGGCAAAGCTGCTGCAGTGCAGAAGGAGCTGGCACTGCTACCCAGCTAGCATTCAGCAGCTCTGCCCCTGCAAGGTCTTTCTTCTTTGCTATTGAAAGAACACTTGGAACCAGGAGCTGCTGGAACATCACACTTTATAGATATAGATATAAAATAGAGATATCAGATAGATCTATCAGCTCCTTTTGTCTTTTCTGTGCCCAATTCTGACACAAATCATCTCCTTTTGTCTTTTCTGTGCCCAATTCTGACACATATCAGCTCCTTTTCTCTTTTGTGTGCCCAATTCTGACACAAATCATCTCCTTTTGTCTTTTCTGTGCCCAATTCTGACACAAATCATCTCCTTTTGTCTTTTCTGTGCCCAATTCTGACACAAATGAGCTCCTTTTGTCTTCTCTGTGCCCAATTCTGACACAAATCATCTCCTTTTGTCTTTTCTGTGCCCAATTCTAACACAAATGAGCTCCTTTTGTCTTCTCTGTGCCCAATTCTGACACAAATGAGCTCCTTTTTTCTGTGCCCAATTCTGATATAAATCATCTCCTTTTGTCTGTGCCCATTTTTGACACAAATCAGCTCCTTTTGTCTTTGGTGTGCCCAATTCTGCCAGGAATCAGCTCCTTTTTGTGTCCTGTGTGGCCAGCTCTGGCAGATGCCAGTGTGCTGAGCTGCTGGGATGCTCCCCAGGATAATATGGGATGCTCCCTAGGACAATCTGGGATGCACTCACCCTGCAGCTTACTCAGCAGTGGGAGCTCTTCCCTTCAGCAGAACACCAAGGCAATTGTAAAATGAAGCTGAAAAGGAGCAATGGAGTGAATTGCAGGCACTCTGAGGCCACTGAAGAGCATGCCTCAGGCCTCCCAAGCAACCCCAGCTCCAAGTTGCTTTGGGAAATGATCTGTCCTTGCAAATGTTGGATCTGGCTTGGACTTCTTCATGCTAGTCAAGCTCCCATTTGTGGAGAGCAATGAGAGTGGGAAGAGACAGGAGGCATGGCAGGGGAGATGGAGGATGAGGGGACACATTGGCTATGGATCAGAGGTGTTCTTCTATGGCAATATTTGGGTTGGTTGGTTGGTTTCCTTAAAGAGAGAGAAATATACCTGCCCAGGATATGCTCCTGTGCAACTTCCCTTGACAACTGGACTGGTACATGGAAGAGAAAGAGGCCACTGCAAAGGGAAATCAAGTGAGCAGCTACATCAAAAGGAAGGAGAGACTAGATGGGGAAAAAAAATAACACAAAAATTAAAAAGCACAGAGTTTCAAATGTAACCAAGAGCCTATTGGAAAAAACCAAGGAATCCAAACCAAAAGGAAAGAACAAGCTGGGGAAAAGGCCTTAGGTGCCAAAGGGATACTTTGAGGGCTCAACACCAGGCATAACCACACTCAAACAATGCAGATTCCAAGTGCTCTCACTGAAGGAAGCATCTCTGGGAGCTTTAGACATAGACAAATCCTTGGGGTTATCCTAGCAGTGTGAGCTTTTCCTCACCTCCACACCTTGGGGATATCCTAGCAGTGTGAGCTTTTCCCTCACCTCCACATCTTGGGGTTATCCTAGCAGTGTGAGCTTTTCCCTCACCTCCACATCTTGGGGTTATCCTAGCATCTGAGCTTTTCCCTCACCTCCACACTTGAGGCTAAAAGATCATTTTTCATCCCACTCTGAAGAGGAGAGATCTGGAGGAAGATCCACATGGATTTAAGCTCCACAAAGGAAGCAGCAAAGCTTCTTCTGGACATTCCTTCAGCAGCCACTGCTGCCAAGCCTTGTGCTCAAGTTGTGTTAGCAGCACTGTGGCCAAAATGATTTCCTCTGAGTGCCACAGGAGTGGCACTCAGCTTCTTCCATCTCCTCAGCACCTCCCCACCACAGGCTCACAGCACTCAGCACAAGTGTTCATGGATCACAACTGTGGGGTTTGGACTGTAATTTCCTGCTCACACCTTCTGGATTCCTAGAATCATTCCGGTTGGAAATGACCTGTAAGATCACTGAGTCCAACCACTGCCCCATCACATCCTGCCCTGCTTCAAACCAACCTCAAAAAGAGCATTTTTCACTACATTTCCATAGCCTGGGTGCCAGCTCCCAAGAGAAGCCTTGGCTGCTGTGCCCACTGCTCAGTCCTGACAGAGCTGCCAGTGCTCAGAGCCTCAGGGGGAGATGTGGAAGCTCTGAGCAGGTTCAGAGTGCCAGCTGGGATCAGCAGCAGCTCCTCCAGCATCCCCAGCTCTCTGGGAAGGGAACTAGCACCAAACAGAGCAGAGCCCTGGCCAGCAGGTGAAGAACAGAGCCAGCAAGAGAAACTCAAGTGCTTGCACTGCAGCAGAGCCAAGAGGGCCTGCATTGTGCTGCCTCATGCTGCAGCAGACAGTGGCTCCTGGCTGCCAAGGCTGGGAAGGGGCTGCTTTCCCAGGAATCAAGCACTCTCCATGCCCAACACAAAACCATCCCTACTGAAGACAAATGGAAATGGAAAAGCTGCATGGGAAGCTCCATCCCCAGGGTGGGATGCCCAGATCAGCCCCAGACAAGTGGAAAGAGAGGGAAAAGAGCCACAATTTTGGTCATTTTCCTTGGGGGAAACAGGATGAAACACATCACTCTTCCAAAGAAGCTCTTTCTCCTCTTTAAGAAAGAGGAACAGCAAAAGTGAGGAGGAAGGGAGAACTTCTAAGGACAAGCACCTTCCCCTTCTCATCCCTGTGTTTCTCCTAACTTCATCCTCCTAGGAGAGCTGCAGTGAGCTCCACAAGCTTTCCAGAGGCCAGGCTGCTAGCCTGCCAGCTCTCACCTGTGTTGGAACGTTGCAGCAGGGATGGTTTGCTGGTGCCAGTGGGCAGGCTGGAGGAGGGCACAGACAGGGATTTGTAGAGAGCTGTTTCCCGGTGCTCCTTAAACCTCTCAGCAGCCATCAGGGCATTGGAGAGCTCCTGCAGGGGCATGTTGTTGATATCTGAAGAGAAAGGGCTCAGGGGATTCTCCAGACTCATCAGCCAGCTTGTGTTACCTGCCAAGAGACCAGAATGGAAGAGTAGGAAAGCATTCCCAGCTCCAGAAAGTTGACAAAGTCACATGAAAAAAAGCCCAAATTACTTTGTAAGTTTGCAAGTGAAAAATCAAACTGGGTCAAGGATCAATTAATAGATTCATTGCCTGGTTTCAGTAAGCAGCTGCCAGGGCTCTGGGTGTCACCCAAGCTCTTCAGAACCATCCTTGGTCACTCAGTACTAGAGCAGATTCCCAAAAGGCATCCAGAAGCCTCAGGTAGTTCCATTAGTGAGACCACCAGCTCAGTTCTTTTCTCATCAAGCAACTCTCAGCTGACACAGACCATTCCCTGCCAATCTTTGTGGGGGCAAGAGGCTGGGGCCACACTCTGCTCAGGGGTGCCCAGGGCCAGCCCAAGGGGCCACCAGCACCCCAAGGCCTTTTCTGCAGGGCTGCTCTCCATCATCTCATCTCCCAGCCTGGATTGATAGTGGGGATTGTTCTGACCCAGGTGCAGGACCCTGCACTTGTGGAAGCTTTTTCTCCTCCATCAAGCCCCCAGAGCTCCCTCCACCCCCAGCCCCAGAGCTCTGGTACCTGTGGGCCTGCGCACCAGGATCTCTGCCCAGCCCTGGGTCAGCAGGGGCACATAGGCAGCCAGGTTGGCTTTTTCTTTCTGCAGAGGTGCCTGTGGAGCAGCATTAGCCTTCTCTGGTCGAGGGGCAGAGGCAGGAGCACCCTGTGTCCCTTGGGAAGCTGTGGCACTGGGCAAATGGCTGCTGGAGCTGTCTAAGGCACCCACACGTAAGGCATGACCACCTGGGAAGAGAGACACAAGGCAGAGCCATGCTGAGCACTACAAGGATCTCCCAAGTGTTTTAAGCTCATCTATCAGCTGCAGGCACAATATTGGCAATCTAGGAGAACTTCCCCTTCTAAGTTCTTCTAAGAACTTCTTCTTCTAAGCCATGAGCTTAGAGAAGCAGAGGTGATTCTCACTCAGTGCTCACCACTGAACCAAAGCTTCCCTGCAAGGGAGAGGCAAGCAGAAGGAGCTCCAGCACTCCTGAAACCAACACTCCCTGCCCACTATTAAATACCAGACAGGTCCAGAGCCCCAAATTAGGCTTAGCATAGGCACTTGGGACACTTCAAGCTGTCCCCTGGAGCCAGCAAGGGCAGGAAGAGTCCAGGACAGGGATTTACCAGACATGGATCTCACTCTGTTCCGAGAGCTCCTGCAAACCTGCTGCCCAGCTTGGGATTCCAGCTTGGCTGGAGCTTCCTTGGTTTGTCTCACTTGCAAAACAGGGTCTGAGCTGTGGGAATGAAGAAGATATTGATGATATTGAGAGAGGAATCAGGCAGGCAAGACAAACAAGATCCTCTTCTGCTGGGAGGAGGAAGAGCCAGGAAGATGCTGAAGAGAAATGGCAGCAAAAAGCTTACCTTGATTCTGGGCTGCTTTGGAGCTCTACAGAGTCTAGGCCAAGCAGGGACCTTGTCCCTGTTCCAACACTTGTAGTGATGGTCACCAGCTTGTTCCCAACCAGCCAGGTCTTTGTTCTTCCTCCAGCCAACAGAAACTCACCCACAGGAGACCTAGGAACACATCTGGGATGAAGCCAGCTCCAAGAGTGCAGAGCTCAGAGCCTACACAGGAGGCTTAGTTCAGGATAGGACAAGAGGAAACAGCCTCAAGTTGTGCCAGGAGAGCTTTAGGTTGGCCATGAGGAACAATTTCTTCCCCAGAAGGGTTGTCAAGTGCTGGCACTGGTGCAGTGCTGGAGTCTCCATGCCTGGAAGGGTTGCCAGGCCCTGGAGCTGTGCTGCTGAGGGACATGGATTAGTGTGGAGCTGGCAGTGCTGGCTTCACTGTTGAGCTTGAGGACCTTCAAGGGCTCTTCCAACCACAAGAATTCTACGGAGCTCTGTAGGAGATGCTCTCTGCTTCCCTTCTTGTAAGGGATGAGCCTATGGAGCCAGGCCAGGTTAGCTCTGTGAGGAACACCTTCAGAACCTCTAACATACCATGGTAATCTTCCACTCACCAAGTGCAATCTGAACCTCAACCAAAACAGGTGCTGGGGGAGCTTTCCCAAGGAAAGGAGCTCCCCTTCCACCCTAACAATACCATTGCTTGTGGGGAGCAACTAAAGGCTTTGGCAGCAGTGGGACAGGTCCTGGTGTGCTCTCTGCCTCTCTTCAGGACAGAGATGTTCTTTTGGCTCTCTGTGTGTTCCCTTTGGGGAACAGAGGTGCTGCCATGGCCTCCTGCTGCCCTCCCCTCACCTCTTAGGCACTGCAGTGAAGTTGGAGAAGACATAGCGAGCCATCATGTCCAGGCAGGTCTCAGTCAGCTCCAGGTGCAGGGTTTTTAAGTTGTCATCAGCCTGAGCCATGGAATTCTCATCAGCAGAGCCCAGGCTGGAGCTGGTGATGGATGTCTGTATCCGACTGGAAGAGAAGGAACATTGCCAGCTGCCAGGTGCCACTGCCAAGCTCAGCCAGGAGGCAGAGGGATGCAGAGCCACCTGCCACACATGCACGTGCCAGAGCACAGAAGGCAGGACACCAGCACAAGAGCTTTGGCCTCAGGAGGGGTGAGTTTCTCTCCAGACACTGAGAGGATCTCAAGGCACTAACTGCCAGAGCTCCCTGAGGCTGAGTGGCCCATGGGCAAGTGCTCCAAGCAAAGAGTGAGCAGCAGCACCATGCTTTCAGTTGACTACTCTAGAGTGAGGGCAAGCATCCCAGGACCTGCAGAGTTCCCCAGGCAGCATGTTGCCCACGAGCCACAAATTGAGGCCACTTGAATCTTGCCAAGCCCCTTGGTTCCCTTTTGTCTCTGTTGCATCCCTTTCAGGGAATGAGTGGGGTTATTTTTTTTCCCTCCCCTCTCCAAATTAAAGAAAACACCTAATTTAACTTGAAATAGAAAAAAAATTGCACTCTGAACAGGCAATTGGCACCAGACTAGAGAGAACTCTGCCTTCCCATCAGGCAACCTGAACCAGTTGCAGTGATAGGCTGCATTGTATTTTATTAAGTATTTTATTAAGCCATCATAACTAAGCTGAGCTACAGCCAAATGTTCTAGGAGGTGGCAAGCTCTTTGGCATCATTAAAGGTTATTATCTGGACCTTTTAATTGCTGCCATTGACACAGAAATGCAGGAGAAGCCAATCACCTAACAGATTAAAGTATGAGAGAAGGATGTGCCAGAATTGTAGCCACAATTCAGGGTCTTTCCCCCCCAGATGCCACATGGTTAGAGTCAAAAAATAAACCCACTGACAGCAATCCTTACAGGTTAAGGCACACATCTGCAGGTTCAGCTTTTAAAACCACCATGGTAGACACAGAAGTTTAATGCACTTTAAACATGAGCACAAAAGGGTTCCTCTTCCAGCTGAGCAAATCAAGCTCTGCAAGCCAAACTTGAAGGCAACAGCATTTCACTGCTCTAAAGACAGACAAATGAAGGTCTTCACAGCATCCTGCTTTAGATCAGAAGACTTCCATCAGCATCCTTCACCTCAAAGAACAAACCCTAGACTGAGAGCAGAACTATCCCTCACCCTTTGGGAGGAGAAGGACCTGTATCTAAGTTTGCAGAGTAGCAAAAGCTTCTCCTGGGGCAACTTCACCTCAAAGAACAAACCCTAGACTGGGACCAGAACTGTCCCTCACCCTTTGGGAGGAGAAGGACCTGTCTGTAAGTTTGCAGAGTACCAAAAGGCTCTCCTGGGGCAAGCCACTGCTCAGAAGGCTGAAATTTGGGTGAGTTTGAACTCGGGCTCTCACTTGCACAGAATGCAACCTTTTTCCTTTCTTTGTGCGTGGCTTTTTTGTTTGCTCATTTGCTTTCCCCCCTTCTTTACATCACCTTGACTTGGAAAACAGCCATTTTTTTGTTGCTAAAGCACCAGAGAACAGGGCAAAAGAACCCAAAACACACAACCCAGGATTGCGCGACATTAACAACCGCGAGGGGTTGGGAAGCCATGGCACATCCACCATGCTTTCCCAAAACCTCTGCCCTGGTTTTTTTCCTGGTAGAATCAAGTCATGCAAGCATCCCCCATGCAAATGCAGCCCACCCTCACAGGAATATCTCCAAGTTGCTCTTGGATCCTGCCCCTTTCAAGTGCCTCTACCTGCGGACCACATGTTCAGAGACACTGATGCTGCGCGACCGGAAGGCATCAACGGCAGAGGAGTCTTTCAGCTCTTTCACTGGAGGAGAGTTATTCAAGCCTTGCTTGGCATTTTTGGCTAGTCTTAAACTAAGTGGAGAAGCACCAAAAGTCCCCCCAAAACAAGAGAGGTGCCAGGAAGGGCAGAAATCATTGGAGGGATGGAGGTTGCAAGGTGACGGGTCACAGGGTGATGGGAAAGCAAAAGAAACGGCAAAGAGAAAACAAAAAGGGAAAACACAAATTAAAAGGTACAAACAGGCAGAGCTGGAAGCATTCAACAAGACAAACCACATCTCAATGTGCTACAAAAAACAACCAACAAACCCAAATGAAATTAGCCCAACAAAAAAAAAAACAAACCAAAAACCACAAGCTGATTGCAAGGAGAGTTGGAATACTGGCCTGTGAGACCAAGGCAAGGAGCACCTGAAGGCTCAGAAGCTTCCAACAGCTCTGGGGTTGTCCCAGCTCATCACTTCAGCATGGCTCAAGCCCTCAGAGCAGAGCCTACAAGGCTTTAGCACCAGCAGGGAACAGCACATTTCCCTAAGAGCCACAGGAGTATAGCCAAAATCTCTGCCTCATTAAAGCTGCTCCAAAGGCTGAGCTTCTACCCTGAATCCCACACACACCCAGGGCTCAGCTCCAGCTACTCTAGCTCCAGGCTACCCCAGCTCCAGGATACTCCAGGCTCAGCTCCAGCTAACCCCAGGCTCAGCTCCAGGATACCCCAGCTCCAGCTACCCCAGGCTCAGCTCCAGGATACCCCAGCTCCAGGCTACCCCAGGCTCAGCTCTAGCTACTCCAGGCTGTTCCAGGCTGCTCCTTCTCTCACAGACCGAAGGGCAAGCAGACAAACATCATCTTGGCTGCTGCTGCCTGCACCATGCTCTTCTGTCCCACACACTATCTGAGGTCAAGTGGCTCAAGGGAACCCACTTGACTTTCAGCTGCAAGAGAGAGGAGGCTAAGCCTCTGCACTGTGAGGAGGAGGTGACAGCAGTTAACAGCTCAGAGGCACTTTCATCAGTCACAGCCCAGAGAAATGCCTGCCTCAGCAGAAATTGGGACACAAGAGCTGGTCTAGCACTTCACATCCCCATCAATAAAATGCAGATGCTAATTTTAACCCTTCTGGCTCTTTCTCAACATGATTTCTTTGCTCTCTTCCTTTCAGGGAATTATTAGTCCTCACATAGACACCCAGAGGGATCAGAAGTTACTTGTCCCTCTTCTCCAGCACCCTCTGACTGATCACTTTTAGCCACAGCTGGAGATGGGAGTGCAAAGAGCACAGGCTCACCCTCAGAGATCAATCCCTACACCAACCTCATCCCACTCATCCCCCTTGGGAACTGCTGGGAAGTTCATCTCTTGGAAGCCAGCACCTCAGCTAGGGCACTGAAAAGCTTAACTCCTTGGGCTTAAAGAGTGGAAAACAAGCACAGAAGCTTCTGAAGCAAGGGAAGAGCTATCTGCTTGAAGCTATTTCCCCTCTCCCTTGGCCAGACTCCAAGCTCAGGCTCCAGAGGCAGTGGCATCCTGCCACTCGAGTTGCTGCCTGACTCCTCAGCAGAGATTCATCTGCTAAGTGACCCAGCAGTGTTAGCAACAGCCTTTAGGTACAGTAGTATTCCAACCTGAGAGAACTGAACAGGATTTTTTTGAGGGAGGGGGAAAAAACAGGGAAAACAAAAGATTAGTTGGATTCTAATTGGAGAGCCAAGTGTCCAAAAGGCTTCTCTTCCAAGTTCTGAATGAAAGAGGAGGAGATGGCAGAGATGAAAGACAAAGCAGGGCTCACAGCTGCAGCAGGAGGGCAGGGGATGGTGTTGCTTCATTGCAAGGCACTGCCAGAGCCTTGCAGTTAAAGTAGAGGCACTTTCCCAGGCTTCAAATGCCACTGCCAGGGGAACAGGGAAGCAAGTCAAGTGAACCAATTTAGGTAAGCCCTGCAGGCAAAAAGACCTTTAGAGAAACCCTGAATGCCTTCCAAGGAATATTTCCCTGTGCCAGCAAGGAAAGCTTGCTGGCAAGATCCATCCTGTCTCCTAAAGACATCAAGGCTTTGCTGAAATCTAAGCAGAGGAGCTTCAAGAGGCAACTAAAAGGCTCAGGAGATGCAGCTGCCTGCTGCCCAGCACCTTGTCCTGATGGAGTACACCATGGAAAAACACAGCCCTGGCTCCCTCAGCTTGCTGATCCCAACAATCTCCCTGGCAATCACTTCACTAGTGGTTCCAGATCAGTTATTAAGAGGAGTTAACACTCTCAACAGGAACATGGTATTCCAGTCCTCTCTATTCCCTCTGGGAGCACTCTACTGACCCACAGGGACCTGAGACAGCTGTGCACTTCCCAAAAGGAACCACAAAAAGCCTCACAGCTCCCAGAGGTGCCTCTGACCTACAGGCTTGGGGAAAGGCCCTAGAGGTGCTGGTTAACAGCAGATGGATACAAGCTAGCAGTGTGTCCAGGAGGCCAGCAGCATCCTGGCTTGGAGCAGCACTAGTGTGGCAGCAGGATTAGGGCAGGGATTGCCCTCCTGGGCTGGGCACTGGAAAAGCTACAGCTCCAAGCCTGGGGACAGGTTTGGGCTCCTCACTTCAGGAAGGACATTGAGGTACTGGAGTGTGTGCAGAGAAACTGGGGAAGGGTCTGGAGCACAAGTGTGCTGAGGAGCAGCTGAGGGAACCAGGCTTGGTTAGGCTGGAGAAGAGGAGGAGACCTTCTCACTCTCTCCAGCTCCCTGAGAAGAGGCTGGAGTGAGGTGGGGATTGATCTCCTCTCACAAGAGAAAATGGCTTCAAGTTATGCCAGGACAGGTTCAGGTTGGATATGAGGAAAAAGCTCTTCACTGAAGGAGTGGGTAGGCCCTGGAAGTGCCCAGGGCAGTGCTGGAGTCTCCATCCCTGGAGGAGTTTAAAAACCATGCAGACATGGCACTTAGTGACATGGTTTAGTCAATGAGCTTAGAAGTCTAGGTGATGATTCTACAGTTCTAGGAGTTCTAGCTTCTTACCACCTTAACTTTGTCTCTTACCAATCCCCTGACCTAAAGAGGTTTACTTTCCTTGCTTAAATGCACTGTCAGATTTTGGATAACTAGACCCAACCTCTTCAAGACAACCCAGGGAAGGGTGTGAGCATTGGAAAAGGGAACACAGAACCCTGCTGGAGTCCAAGGGGATTTACCTTTTGGGCCTCTCATTGAGGCTTGTACTGCGAGCCCTGAAGCTGTCCTTCTCCGGAGTGTCATCAAAGGACAGCAGGACATTGGAGCGCAGACCCTGCCCAGGGAGACACACAGGGAACAGCCTCAGGGGCTGGAAAAAAGCCTGCAGCCATGGGATAACACACACAGCTCATGGATGAGGGACTGCAGCCATGGGATAACACACACAGCTCATGGATGAGGGACTGCAGCCATGGGATAACACACACAGCTCATGGATGAGGGACTGCAGCCATGGGATAACACACACAGCTCCTGGATGAAGGACTGCAAGCATGGGATAACACACACAACTCATGGATGAAGGACTGCAGGCATTGTCCAACACACACCTCCTGGATGAAGGACTGCAAGCATGGGATAACACACAACTGCTGGGTGCAGGCCTGCACTCCTGGGTGCAGCAGAGCCCTTACCTTGGTGATGTAGGGCACGAAGTCCTTGCGGAAGGGCAGGCGGCAGCGGATGAACCACATTGCTATCACATGGTGGGCCAGGCACACAATGTACTGGTTAAACCTGCAACAGCACACACAGCTCCTCAAGCTTCAGGACACTCCACAAGGACTTCAGCAATGATTTGGCCCAGGGGATGGAGTGCACCCTGAGCAAGTTTGCACATGACACCAAGCTGGGTGGCAGTGTGGATCTGCTGGAGGGCAGGGAGGCTTTCCAGAGGGATCTGGAGAGGCTGGATGGCTGGGCCAAGGCCAATGCCATGAAGTTCACTAAGGCCAAATGCCAGGTGCTGCCCCTTGGCCATAGCAACCCCCAGCAGTGCTCTAGGCTTGGGGAGCAGTGGCTGCAGAGCTGCCAGGCACACAGGGACCTAGGGGTGCTGAGTGACAGCTGAACAGGAGCCAGCAGTGTGCCCAGGGGGACAAGAAGGCCAATGGCATCCTGGCCTGGAGCAGGAACAGTGTTGGCAGCAGGAGCAGGGAGGTGATCCTGCCCCTTTGCTCAGCTTTGGGGAGGCCTCACCTCCAGTACTGCATCCAGTTTTGGGCTCCTCACTCCAAGAGGGACATGGAGGTGCTGGAGAGGGGACAGAGGCTCCCAAGCTGCTAAAGGGCTTGGAACATAAGCCTGAGGAGGAAAGCCTGAGGGATCTGGGCCTGTTTAGGCTGGAAAAGAGGAGATTGAGGGGAGAGCTCCTGGCTCTCTAGAACTCCCTGAAGGGAGGTTGTAGAGAGGCAGGGACTGCTCTGTTCTCCCTAGTGGAGAGTGATAGGACAAGGGGAAATGGATGGAAATTGCCCCAGGGGAGGTTCAGGCTAGACATTAGGAGGAATTTCTTTGCTGCAAGGATTGTCAGCCATTGGAACAGGCTGCCCAGGGAGGTGCTGGAGTCCCCATCCCTGGAGGTATCATTTAGCAGGTTGCTAGGGCTAGGACAAAGGCTGCACTGATGATCTCCAAGGTCTCTTCCAGCTGGAACTGTTCTAGGATTCTATGACTCTTCCATGTGAGCAACACAACTGTTCTTCTAAGCATAAAGAAAAGTCCTGTTCCAGAAGAAGACATCTTTTGTCCAGGGTATGCCTCTTCTTCAGGAGAGGCCTGCAGAAACCTCTGCCCAAATACTACCCAATAAAGGTCTCATCCTCTTACTTCTGTACACTTACTTGGAAGGGTTTGTGTATGGCAGGGAGATGGCAAACACACTAGCATACTGCTCTGCTGCAAAGTTCCTGTAGAGGTGAGGCAGCCGTGCCAATGCTGGAAGAGATCAAGGAGAGAAGCACCCCAGGGGAGTGTGGCTGAGCACAAACTAGTCACAGGAATCTGAATCAGTTGAGTTCTTCTAAAGCATCAGCCAACTGAGATCATGGTAGAATTTCATGCTGTTGAAGTGATAAGCAGCAAGGTTGAGGAAGCAGCTTCCCAATTCCCATCACTGTATGGCTGCACTACAGAATTCCCAGCATAGTTAGGGGTGGGATCATCTAAGCCCATCCTCCCTGCTCAAGCAGGATCACCTCCAGGTGGCTTTGGAATCTCTCCACAGAAAGGAGACTTCACAAGCTCTCTGGGCAGCCTGGGCCTCACACCACAGCCACACTCAGTGCAAAATAAAGCACTTACAACCATAGAAGACCAAAAGCAAAACATCACAACTTACTTGAAAGGAACTCCAAGAGTGGGATTGCCATGTTGGCTGTGGCTGAGATGTGGGTTAATTTGACAATTAAGACAGGAAGAGCCTTTATGATGATGTCAGGCATCTCCACACTGCAGACAGACAGAGCCACCACACACTGGTTGGCACAGCGGTAGATCAGCCCATGCTCCAGGCAATACACTATCTCACGCTGCAAAAGCCAGAGAGACAGGGAAAAGTCAGGATATAGGGAGAGAAAAAACCCTCGGAGGTATCATCTCCTGCCTTCAGTTAGCATTTCAGAGTGGCTGGCAAGCTATCACTGCAGGAGATTCTTATCCAAAGGGAGAATCCTAAAGAATGTACCAGCAGATGTGTTTGAAATGAATAGTGAAGTTCCTGTTTAAACAGGATTTTTGTGTTTATCAGGGTCCTCCTGCAGAGGGTAAAGTCATTCAGTGAATGGCAGAAGCATGAAAGTTGGAAGAGACCTCTAAGCTCATCAAGCCCTATCACACCCCCAGGACACTAAACCACAACCCTGAGTACCACATCTAGATGCTTCTTCAACCCCTCCAGGGATGGGGACTCCAGCACCTCCCAGGGCCAATGCCTAACATATCTTTCAGGGAACTGATCTGTTGGAGAAGAGCCCTGGGGAAAAAGCTCTCGGAGTGCTGGTGGCTAGGAGGATGCCCATGAGGCAGCAATGTGCCCTTGTGGCCAAGAGGCCAATGGCATCCTAGGATGCATTAAGAGGAGCGTGGCCAGCAGAGCCAGAGAGGTTCTTCTCCCCTCTCCTGTGCCCTGGGGAGGCCTCCCCTGGAATGCTGTGTCCAGTTGTGGGCCCCTCAGCTCCAGAAGGATAGGGAGCTGCTGGAGAGAGTCCAGCCCAGGGCCAGCAAGATCCTGAAAGGAGTGGAGCATGTGCCCTAGGAGGACAGGCTGAGAGAGCTGGGTCTCTTCAGCCTGGACAAGAGGAGACTGAGAGGAGACCTCAGCAATGCTTAGAAATATGGGAAGGGTGAGTGTGAGGAGGAGAGAGCCAGGCTCTGCTCCATGGCATCCAATGGTAGGACAAGAGGCAATGGGAGCAAGTTGGAGCACAGGAGGTTTAGTATTAAGCTGAGGAGGAACTTGTTTGCAGTTCAGGTGCCAGAGCACTGGCCCAGGCTGCCCAGGAGCCTGTGGAGTCTCCTTGTCTGGAGACATTGCAGAGCTGCCTGGACACATTGCTGTGTGAGCTGGTCTAGGTGCTCCTGCTCTGGCAGGGGGGTTGCACTAGATGAGCTTTCTAGGGCTCTTCCAACCCTTGACATCCTGTGAAGAAAGTTCCCCCTAGAGCCCATACCTGCTTAGCTTTGTCCAGGTAAGGATGATAGGAGATCAAGGCTGTGAGCACTGGCACCACAGCCAGATGCAGGTCAGTGCGAGAGAAGCCTTCTGGGGTGCCATGGAGCCTGTCAGTGGTCTTCTTGTCTGTGAGCTGACACAGCACACAGCGAGTTAGGACAACTAAGAGGCAGGAGGCAGCTCCTTTTTCACATCTCTACATAAAGAACAATTATTACTACCTACTTCTGTACCTAAAACAACCCTCAGAGAAAGGGGAGTGAGGACTGACAACCAGCATCGAATTGTTCCATTCAAGGATCAAAAAAATCAAGCTCAAAGCCTCAAAAAACAAAACATATCCCAACTACATCTCCAGCAAACTAAGGAGCTGCTGGCCCTACATTGCTGTAGGGACCCAGAGCTGCATTACCATGTAGCTCAGAGCAGAGGCCAGGAGGTCAATGTTGCAAGGAGAGGTTAAGAAGAGCACTTTATAGCGGAGGGATTCGGGTAGCTTGGTGAGGACTAACTTCAACACCTTCCAGTCTGTCTCCTGGAAAGAAGGAAGAAAGAAGAAGGTAAGCAAGTTTGGAAGCAAGAGCAGTCCAATTTCTGGCACCATGCCATCTCCTAGGCAGATGTAAGTCTTGGCATGGCAGCTATAGAAAGAGAAGTGGCATTTAGCTGTGCTGAGTTCCTCTCTCAACCAGCTCGAGGTGCAATACTGGCACCACAAACTGGAAGACAACTTGGATCCAGAGCTTCCTGTGAGCTCAAGAAGACACAGTCAGGATTCAATTCTCTTGTTTACTGCCAGGAATTACCTTCCACAGCAAGACAAGGCCTCAGCTCATAACTAAGTGCAAGAGAACACTAGTGAACAAGCTGTATTTAGAGTTTGGAGTGACTGAAATCTTTATCAACACCCCAAATACCTCAAAGTAAGGAATTTCCACCCAAACATAAGGAAAAACACTGTGAGGGTGCAGAGCCCTGGCCCAGGCTGCTCAGAGAGCTTGGGGAGTCTCCTGGGGTGCAGAGATCCCAAAGGCACCTGGAGGGGATCCTGGGCAAGCTGCTGGGAGGGAGCCTGGGCTGGGTGATCCCCACATCTCCCTTCCAACCCAATCCATGCTGGGTTTCAAACCCTTGCAGTAGGAGAGGCTCTTGAGTTCCAAATGCCCTTTCAGAATCAGGATGATCTCTTGAGACTTTGTTTAACAAACCCATTGTTTGCCCTTGAGCTGAGTGAAAGCTCTGCCTAGGTTCTGAAGAGCTCAAGTGGTGCTCCCACTGCTGGCTCAGAAGCTGAACAATGCCACACAGCTCCTGCCCAAGAAGCAGGAATTAGGGAATCATTTTGGTTGGAAGAGACTTTTCAGCTCATCAAATCCAACCATGAACCAGCATTTCCAGGCCACCACTAAACCATCTCCCTCAGCACCACATCTCCAGGCCTTCCCAAGGCTGGTGACTCCACTAGGGTAGGCATTGCTTTTTCAGCCCTTCCTGGGACAGAATCCTGGAAGCAGTGGATGTGTTTCCCATGGAAAGAGATGCCAGCTGTCATGAAGAGTGGACATACCTGCTTCAAACACTGCAGCAGGACACCAAAGAGCATGGAGTAGGGCAGCTGGCCCACACGGATCGTGGTGTTTTGGGAAGGCACACTGGGACTGCCTGAAGGTGGAGAGAGGGTACCAGCAGGCTTCTTCTCAGAAGCTCTCTTCTCTGGTTCCCTACACAACATGGAAAAGGAGAAAAGCCACATGTAATAGCAAGGTCAGAACAGCCTACGCATAGGCCTTCCAGTGCTAGCCTAGTTGGGAGCCACTTTCATGACCAAACAACAACATAAATTGCATTTTTCACCAAAAAACACAGCAATAAGTCAGTTGGGTTAGGTGAAGAATTAAGCTACTCAATCCCCTAGCAAATTTAGGAAGGTTATCTTTTGGGGTGTGTTAGCCAAACAACTTTAGAGCAAGCTATCCAATTAAAGCCAGAGAGATTGGCACAAGATGTTGACTCAAAGCTCAGTTTCAGGCAAGAAAGTGCAACTATTTCAGTGAAGTTTTGTGAGCAGGAAGAGGAATTTCCTGCCTGAGACTGAGAGCTCTGTAGGTATCTGATTTGTAAGAACAATTCACCAGGGAGTTAGCAGTAGAGGCAATCCTAGGCTTGCCTAGCAGCTGCTTCACCAGGCTTTAGGAGAGACAGAAAAGCTGCAGATTGCTCCTGAAGGAGCATTAAGCTCATGCAAAAAAAACCCAAAAAGGTCTGGAAAACAGCTTTTCTTGTGGAATGCAATGAGAAACCTACACAAAATCACAGAGGCAGTAAGGGCTGAACCTCACTGCTCCATCCTTGTTGGCAAGGCCAAGCCTGTGCAGGGAATCAGCTCGAAGCATCAGCAAGAAATCAAACACCTGGAAGAGAGCAGACACTGCAATCACTCACAACTCAGCACAGTCAAATGCCCTCCCAGCCCCCCCAGGGATAATTTGCCAATACCAAGGGATTTTTAACAGATACTGTGGCTAGTTCTGCAGGAAGCAGCATCACTCTGGTGTTATACAGTACATATACACAATCAGACAGAATCCCAGCATGGATTGGGTTGGAAGAGAGCTNCTTCAACTGGAGAGCTCCAAACTGGACCCAACAGTCCAGCTGTGGTTTCACTAGAGCTGAATAGAGCATACATACTCCTAACAGCCAAGAAACATCTAAATCTACCTCTGGCAAGCTCTGGAGCAACACATTGCCCACCTGGCAGCCCAGAACTCCACAGAGAGCATGCAGCTCTTCCCCCAGAAGCTGAGGTGAGTGCTCCTACCTGCAGCCTGATGCTGCTGGCCACGGGCAGGCTGTAGGAGTAGATGTAGTGGCGCTGGACATGTTGGATCAGCATCTCATAGACACGCATGGCATGGCTGGAGGGCAAGCTGTAGAGCTTTGTCTGCACAGCAGGATCAAAACACAACCCAAAAGGCAGAAATCAAGCAAAACATAGCAAAAAGTTGCTCCTGAAAGCAAGGTGAAGAGCTAGCTCTGGGCAAAGAGTCCAGAGCACATCTGCAGCTCTTCCCAGCTGCTTAAGCATACCTCAGGACATGCTAGTCAAAGATAAGGTATCTGTTCAAGGTTAGGAAGCAACTCCCTTCCTGCTAGTTTCATGGACACATCTGCCCTCCACACATCCAAATCTGCTCATAGACACTGTACAATGGAACATTTTGCACTCATACAGGCCCCAAAAGCAAAAGGAATGACCAAAACAAGAGTTAAAATGTGAGGTGGATGAAACAAGTTGGAATGTTTAATAGTGGGAGAGCAGTTATCTACCAGGCCAAGGTGAGCAGAAGAGTCTTCCCAAGAAGACATGTTCAAATACCTGAAGGATTATCAGGAGTCCAAGAACTGCTGTCTTGACATCCTCCAAAGAAGCTGAATAGGAAAGCAAGTCCCTCTCTTCCAGCTCAGAAGGAAAGGAGAGAGAATGTGCAGCCACCTGTTAGGAAGAACAAAACCAATACATGGTTTGAACCTTCAGCACATCTTCATTTCCATGCTGGAAGGACAGGAAAGACTCCAGCAAGTTCTCCTGGCTGGAAATCCAGGCTGGCCACTGTTAGGATCTCTAAAGCTCTACACTTCAGGCTTGCATCCTCCCAATGCCAGCAGCTTTCCACCATCCTGCTGAGCCCCAGGAAGAGGATGTGGCAGGAGCTGTGGTGATGCTAGTGCCAAGGGAGCAGTGTCTGCCTCACCTTCTCAATGATATCCAGCAGGCTGTTGAAGTGATGTGTGTTGCAGCCTTCAGCCAGGTCCACCAGCAGCTGCGTGGCCAGTTTGCGGACCTGGTGGTCTTTGTCCTCTGGAATGTGAGCCAGCTGGGAGATCACAACTGAGTTGATCAGCTCTTCCTGCAAGAGGACAGGCCTCAGTAAGGCTTGACATGTTGCTCAAGCAGCGTGTTAAAAGAGAGCAATCCAAGAAGCACCTCTAACCCTTGCTGTCCTCTGACACTCTGGCTACATTCCAAGGAGCTGAAGATACCTCCAGAGCTCTTCCCTAACTCCTCTCTCAGACAGCTTCCATCTTGGATTGCAATTCAACTGCAAGCTCCAAGACACATCAGTCTGCTCATGTGAGATGACATCCAGACCAAAGCTTTTAAATCCACTCTGCACCTCCCACAGTGACTTTCCCTTCCTTCTAGAACAAAATGGATATGGAATTCATGACCTTAAACCAGGGAAGCAAATACACGAGCAGCTATGTTCTCAAAACACAGGTGCACATAGCTGGATCCAACTCAGGGCAGCTAAAAACACATCTCGTGTGTGCCACACTTTCAGCTCAGTGGCCCAGACAACCACCAAATATGCCTCCCCAAAGCCTTTCCCAGCCACTGAAGAGCTCAGATGTGCTCAGCAGCAGCAGCAAGAGAAGCACCCACCTCATAGAACTGTCTGTTAATGCTCAGGACAAAGGAGAGGACATCCAGCACCTTGATCCGAACAGCACTGCGACTTTCACTCCTGGAAGGAGAGAGGCAAAGTCCAGGTGAAAACAAGCAACTTGCTGATAGTTAGGGAAGGGAGCAGAGGAGGAAAAATCAAGCTACAATCATAGAACAGTTCCAGCTGGAAGAGACCTTGGAGATCATCAGTGCAGCCTTTGTCCTAGCCCTAGCAACCTGCTCAATGATGCCTCCCAATGCAACATCTCCCTGGCTCTTAAACACCTCCAGGGATGGGGACTCCAGCACCTCCCTGGGCAGCCTGTTCCAATGGCTCACAACCCTTGCAGCAAAGAAATTCCTCCTCATGTCTAGCCTGAACCTCCCCTGGGGCAATTTCCATACATTTCCCCTCATCCTATCACTCTCCACTAGGGAGAACAGACCAGTCCCTGCCTCTCTACAACCTCCCTTCAGGCAGTTCTAGAGAGCCAGGAGCTCTCCCCTCAATCTCCTCTTTTCCAGCCTAAACAGGCCCAGATCCCTCAGGCTTTCCTCCTCAGCCTTATGTTCTAAGCCTTTAGCAGCTTGGGAGCCTCTGTCCCCTCTCCAGCACCTCCATGTCCCTCTTGGAGTGAGGAGCCCAAAACTGGATGCAGTACTGGAGGTGAGGCCTCCCCAAAGCTGAGCAAAGGGGCAGGATCACCTCCCTGCTCCTGCTGCCAACACTGTTCCTGCTCCAGGCCAGGATGCCCTTGGCCTTCTTGTCCCCCTGGGCACACTGCTGGCTCCTGTTCAGCTGTCACTCAGCACCCCTAGGTCCCTGTGTGCCTGGCAGCTCTGCACCCACTGCTCCCCAAGCCTAGAGCACTGCTGGGGGTTGCTATGGCCAAGGGGCAGCACCTGGCATTTGGCCTTAGTGAACTTCATGGAACTTCAATGAACTAAGAAACTCCTTCAGAGTGAGAAGAACTGTTAGAGCTGAGCTGAGCCTTCAGTTCATGTGTCTAGAGAGGAAATCAGGCTGGAAATTGGGATGCCACCTCAGCTGTTGCTGCTTCTGCAGAGCTGTGAGTGCACTTCCCGTTTCCAATTCAAAGTAGGAAGCCCAAGGCAGGAGAAGAAGTGCTCTGGGGAGCAGATGGCACTGAGGAAGAGCTGCTCTTTGGCAGCATTGTACACAAGAGAGAAGCTTGTTCCTGTTGCCTGATGATATTTTAGAGCAGAAGAGAACCAATTCCAAGTCAGGTAACTTGAATACTGAATAACCATGTGCAATCCTGGGCCTTAAGAGGAAAGTCTGGCTTGCTGTCAGAACCCCAGAGTGCTGTGGAGTGCACCATGGAGCTAACTGGAATAGTCCCACCCAATGGAAATGGAGAGGGGGGAAAAAGGAGGAGAAGTAACTCAGCACTGAGTTTTTCCTCTCCTGTACTCTGCCCTGGAACTTCTTAGCAGTCCTTTAGCCACATCAGAACTTCAGCAAACAAAATGCTCTACCATGAGAAGGTCCAAGAAACATCTGCAAGTGCCTTGGATTGCCAAAGTTCAGCTTTCCTACCTGAAGAATCTCTCCATCAGTGTCTGCAGGTTGTGAATCCAACCATCTTTGGCAGGGTGAATGGACTGAGCTCTGTAGGTTATCAAGTTCAACACAGAAGATTCCTAGAACAGAAAGATCAAGAATTGGGTTTTTTTTAGCCTACAAGGAAATAAAAGACATCCATTCCCCCAACTCCCACCCAGGCAGAAGGTTCAGCTAAGGCCTTGCTGGGGTTTTTCTGACCACTTGCTATTTCAGGACTCCCAATTTGCAGCTGGATTGAGTCACCAAGTGGATTCAACTGGCCCCAAAGGAAGACTCACTGGTCTCTGATCAGCACATCTTTCCAACAGCTCAAAAAATCTCTCTTCAGAGCCATGAAATTCATTCTGGTCACACAGTTCTTCTACTGTAGTCAAAAGATCATGTACAATAGACTTGAGTTCTTGGCTCTCCAGACTCTGAAACAAGAGACAAAAACATTCCTAGAGGGCTTCTACCTTCCCAGAAAGTGCTAACTTCTCCATCCTTGCTGAAGAAGCAGAGCCTTGAGACTTTGGAGTGTACAAACAGGAGATCAGCTGCAGAAAGAGTGCTGGCAAGGTCTTTAGATGGAAAAAGAGAGGCTCCAGACCAACCTGCAGCTGCTGCAGCAATCTCTCCATGATGTCCAACAGGATATCCCAAGTTACAGCTTGCAGCTCCTTCCCATACTTCTTGATCAGACGTGTTATGGACAGGACTATCTCATAAGAGACAACTGCATTGGGACAGGTCATGGCCTGCAACACAAAGCACTTCAGTCAGCTAGCAGCTGGAAAGCAAGCAGCCCTCTTCAAACCTCAGAAACCCTGCTGACCCCTCAGAAACCCAAAGGAGCCAAGCCTTACTCATTAGGAACTTAGCCTGAAGGCCTGAGAGAAATCTCTTCAAGGCTCTGCACACACAGAAGCACTCCACAAAGTGCAGTGCTCTGCAAACAGCTGTAGATCTCATGTCCAACACAGCCTCAGCTCACAGGAGGTTCAAGCCACTCACTCCTGCTTGGTGAGAAAACCTTAAGAGAGCTCTGAGGCTGGAAAGAGTGGGAGTTTGGCTTTATTTTAAGCTGAAGTCCCCACACCATTGATAAAAAGAGTTCACTCTTTGCCTTTTTGGCAAAACTTTTCCAGAAGCAGGCCTCAGTCTCCACCTTAAAGCCTCTGCTGTTTTCCCATGCTTCAATTCCCTACCCCACTGCTGTCTCTCATCTTTCAGGCCCTCAGAGATCTTTTTGGTGTTGAGGATCACATTTTTGTTCTCCATTTGGACAAATCCAGGTGCAGACCTGCTTCAAAAGCTCCCTTAGCATCCCATCCTACCTTGAGGAAGGAAGGCAGCACTGAAGTTGGGGAGTTCTTGAGTGAGTTGAGGCGATGAGCACCCCACAAAGCCATCCCCACAAAGAAGACAGCTCCTCTCAGCAGAGCTGCATCTGCCATGTAAGCTCTGAGAACAGAGGGAAGGAGAGGCTCACACCATGCTCCAACTACTCCAGCACACAAGAGGCACACAAGCTGCCACAGCAGGAATCCCCAGCTGCTAGCCAGCAGAGCCTTGCACAGCCACTTACAAACATCAAAAGCAGAGAATCACTGAGTGTGACCTGAAACAAGGGGAAATGACATACAGGAAAGGCCCAAAAGGAGCACTTCTGCAGCATAACTAGGAAAGGAAATCAATCTGAAGCACCAGAAGCTTCAAGCTTGCTCTGCTGAGGTCACTAACCCAAAATCATGAGCACTTCTGCAGCATAACTAGGAAGGAAATGGTTTGGATGAAGGGGCAGAGTGTTCCCTCAGCAAGTTTGGGGATGATCCCAAGCTTGGAGCAGTGGCTGGCACACCAGGAGCTGTGCTGCCATCCAGAGTGACCTGGACAGGCTAGAGACATGGGCAGGGAGAGACTTAATGACATTTAACAAGGGGAAGTGTAAAGTACTGCATGTGGGAAAGAACAAGCCCATGGATCAGTCCAGACTGGGAACTGATGTGTTGGAGAAGAGCCCTGGGGAAAAAGCTCTAGGAGTGCTGGTGGCTAGGAGGATGCCCATGAGGCAGCAATGTGCCCTTGTGGCCAAGAGGCCAATGGCATCCTAGGATGCATGAAGAGGAGCGTGGCCAGCAGAGCCAGAGAGGTTCTTCTCCCCTCTCCTGTGCCCTGGGGAGGCCTCCCCTGGAATGCTGTGTCCAGTTGTGGGCCCCTCAGCTCCAGAAGGATAGGGAGCTGCTGGAGAGAGTCCAGCCCAGGGCCAGCAAGATCCTGAAAGGAGTGGAGCATGTGCCCTAGGAGGACAGGCTGAGAGAGCTGGGTCTCTGCAGCCTGGACAAGAGGAGACTGAGAGGAGACCTCAGCAATGCTTAGAAATATGGGAAGGGTGAGTGTGAGGAGGAGAGAGCCAGGCTCTGCTCCATGGCATCCAATGGTAGGACAAGAGGCAATGGGAGCAAGTTGGAGCACAGGAGGTTTAGTATTAAGCTGAGGAGGAACTTGTTTGCAGTTCAGGTGCCAGAGCACTGGCCCAGGCTGCCCAGGAGCCTGTGGAGTCTCCTTGTCTGGAGCCATTGCAGAGCTGCCTGGACACATTGCTGTGTGAGCTGGTCTAGGTGATCCTGCTCTGGCAGGGGGGTTGCACTAGATGAGCTTTCTAGGGCCCTTCCAACCCCTAACATTCTGTGATACTGTAATTTGAAGCACCAGAACCTCCAGCTTGCTCTGCTGAGGTCACTGGCTGTCTCAAGCTCTAGTGAAGTGCTTGGGCTGTGCCTGTGAGGCTTTCTGTACCTGTCCTCCATGATCCTGCACATGTTGTAGATGGCACTGTGGCCCAGGTGAGTCCCCAGCAGGTTACGCATCAGCTGCAGATGGAGAGAGGACACTTCCTTAGCCAATTAACACAACACTCATTAGCCTAAAGATGCAGTCAGCTGGCTACCCCTGGCAAGGAAAGGTGGCCATGCCCCAGCAGCAGCCTGGCACATCAGCTGAGAGGAAACTAGAGGGAAATGCCATGCATGTGGCAGGGGTTACACTAACAATGTCAACCTGAGCTTGGAGCCAGCTGGGGGTTGGTCTCTTCTCCCAAGGAACAAGAGGAAACAGCCTCAAGTTGTGCCAGGAGAGGTTTAGGTTGGATATTAGGGACAATTTCTTCACTGAAAGAGTGGTTAAGCATTGGGCCAGGCTGCCCAGGGCAGTGCTGGAGTCTCCATCCCTGCAGGGGTTCAAATCCCTGGAGCTGTGCTGCTGAGGCACATGGCTCAGTGCTGAGGAATTCTTGGATGTGATCACCTTACAGGCCTCTTCCAACCTTGATTCTATGATTCTGTAACATGTTAATACTGACTAATAATCTTAATACTTCAGGCAACTTTAGATTTCCTCCTGAAACCAAAGTGCAGCTCATGGCAGACATGCACAGGCACATCTGACACCTGCAGCTCCAAAGCCAAACCACTCAACTCCCTAAAAAAACCCAAAGCCCAAGGAAGTTCTGACCTTCCAGCAGGGCTCACAGAGCTCCTTCACATTGATGGTCCGACACAAGGTGATGATGAACACTGGCAGGTTCTCTGAGGGCAGGCAGTTATAGCAAACAACTGCATCTAGGACCTGCAGGGAAATCTTTGGCAAAGAAAAAGACAATAAAATGCTGAGAGACTGCTCTAGGAATAAAGCAAGTCAAATCCTAATCTGGCAGAGCAGGAAATGCAAGCAATCAGTTCTACACTTGGATCAAATAAACCTCCTGCAATGCTCCAGGCTAGGGGAGAGGCTGGAAAGCTGGCCAGTGGATAAGGATCTGGGGGTGCTGGTCAACAGCAGGGTGAAAATGAGCTAGCAGTGTGCTCAAGAGGCCAAGAAAGCCAACAGCATCCTGGCTTGGAGCAGCACTAGTGTGGCAGCAGGATTAGGGCAGGGATTGTCCTCCTGGAATGGGCACTGGACTCAGCTTTGGGCTCCTCACTCACTCCAAAAGGATATTGGGGTGCTGGAGTGTGTCCAGAGAAAGGCAAGGAAGCTGGGGAAGGATCTAGAGCACAAGACTTGTGAGAAGCACTAAGAGAGACTCCAACTACTGACCTCTATGTCCACAGATGATGATGTCTGAATGCACAGGAGGCAGATCTTGCTGTTAGGAAAGAATATTGAATTAGAATTGTTTCCTTAATGTCATTTCACAAAGAGCCAGAGCAGACAAAGTAATGGGGATGCTATTTTAGTCCTCATTCCCCTCCCTGTGCCATTGTTGATAAGACTCCTGGAGACACTGAGCACTACAACACACTTAAAGTTGCATTCAAGTGTAGCTTACTTAACTGTATTTAAATGCCTACATTAATACAACAGCAAGGACTCTTTTGTCAGGCTAAGCAATGCACTCAGGTTCCCCCCAGGAGATGGGGAAAGCACATGCAGTTAAACTAAAAACAGATCTGAACATCTGAAGGACTGAAAATCACTTCTTTAGTCAGAAATGTCAGCTATGACCTGGAATGAAGCAGATCCAGATGGGATGAGAAACAAAAATCCACTCATCCACCTAGTGATCTGCAACATCCTCCTGGAAGATTTTTATTTACCAAGAAGAAGCATGTAGAAGCTCAAAAAAACACTAACTTACTGGACCATGTCAGCCACATAATCTTCCAAGTAGCAGCTATTGAACTTCACCAGGTTCACTAAAACCAGCAGGAACTCTGAAGACAAACCAACATCCATCCACTGCAGCACAAAGTCAGCTACAGAAAGAAAACCAACTGTTAGAGCATGCCTCCTAGCCCAGAAGGGTCAGCACTCCCTGTTCCTCCTCTCCCTGAAGGGGCAGAGTGTTCCCTCAGCAAGTTTAGGGATATATGGCTTGGAGCAGTGGCTGGCACACCAGGAGCTGTGCTGCCATCCAGAGTGACCTGGACAGGCTAGAGACATGGGCAGGGAGAGACTGAATGACATTGAACAAGGGGAAGTGTAAAGTACTGCATGTGGGAAAGAACAAGCCCATGGATCAGTCCAGACTGGGAACTGAGCTGTTGGAGAAGAGCCCTGGGGAAAAAGCTCTCGGAGTGCTGGTGGCTAGGAGGATGCCCATGAGGCAGCAATGTGCCCTTGTGGCCAAGAGGCCAATGGCATCCTAGGATGCATTAAGAGGAGCGTGGCCAGCAGAGCCAGAGAGGTTCTTCTCCCCTCTCCTGTGCCCTGGGGAGGCCTCCCCTGGAATCCTGGGTCCAGTTGTGGGCCCCTCAGCTCCACAAGGCTAGGGAGCTGCTGGAGAGAGTCCAGCCCAGGGCCAGCAAGAGCAGGAAAGGAGTGGAGCATGTGCCCTAGGAGGACAGGCTGAGAGAGCTGGGTCTCTTCAGCCTGGACAAGAGGAGACTGAGAGGAGACCTCAGCAATGCTTAGAAATATGGGAAGGGTGAGTGTGAGGAGGAGAGAGCCAGGCTCTGCTCCGTGGCATCCAATGGTAGCACAAGAGGGAATGGGAGCAAGTTGGAGCACAGCAGGTTTAGTATTAACCTGAGGAGAAACTTGTTTGCAGTGCAGGTGCCAGAGCACTGGCCCAGGCTGCCCAGGAGCCTGTGGAGTCTCCTTGTCTGGAGCAGAGCTGCCTGGACACATTGCTGTGTGAGCTGGTCTAGGTGATCCTGCTCTGGCAGGGGGGTTGCACTAGATGATCCTTCTAGATCCCTTCCAACCCCTGACATCCTGGGATACTCGCAGGCAGCTGCAGGCAGGCAGAGCCCAGACTCACCCAGCTCCTCCTCTAGGTAGGTGATGTAGCGCCCGTTGTCTGTCAGAGCCTTGAACACCTCCAGTCGCTCAGGCAGGTCCTCATTGCTGGGATAGTCCTTAATGACCTTAAAGAAGTGTGCTCTGAGGATCCCCAGCCTCTCACCCTTCAAAGGAAAAGAGGAAGAAGAGTGCAATACCAGTGTCACTAATGAAACATGCCAGGAAAGGCCTGGATCTTATCAAGGTCTCCAACAGCAGCTTGGTGCTTGGAAGGATTTTCTTCTCCTAGGGATGCAGCAGAATATTGATTCTTTCCAGGAGCATCTAGCCCTGCTTGTGACTGACAAGCAGGCCTTTGGACAGCACACTGGGAAAGCAGGAGAATTCACACTATGCTGGAGTTGGCCAGGCTAGGAATGTGTCTCACACACAACTTCTTGCAAGCTTGACATCCTGAAACACCCAAACCAGCTACTCCCTGTCCCCTAAGCACAACCCAACTAAGAAAGATGGAAAGGTCCAGACCAGAGCCACCCCATGTTTTCCACATTCTGCACAAGCTCTAGTTGAAGGGGAGTGTGTCTTGTAGAGCTTGTTTTCACCTGTCCTTGGACAATTGCCTTCAGCAGATGCAGGACAGCATGCCTGGCTTCAGCAGGGCGCTCGGGCTGCAGCATGTCAGCCACCACCTTCCAGATTGCTTCCACTGCATGCTGCAAACAAACAAACAAACACAGGCACAGGCAGCAGCAAGGTTTGACCCAGCAGCTTAGGCATGAATTATGGCAACTTAAGGAAGGAGATCTCCAAGGGTTTCATGCCCAGGGATCTCCTTTCGGAGGGAATCTCTCACGTGCCTGGTGCTAAGCTCAGCTAACCCCATGGGGAGACACCAAACCCTGTCCCACAGGGCAATTTGCACCCCTGGGAACTGAAGATGAGCTTAAAACCTTCTTGAGGTTGCTTATTAACAAGAGAACTAACAGCTCTTCTCCAGGATTAACATCCTCTCTTGTGAAGCACCCTGCACATCTGCAGTATTCTCCCTCCATTCAGTTCAGGAAGCCTGGCAGCTCTCTGCTCCACAGCTGGGAGCTTGGGCAAAACTCATCTCCTTGGGGCATCAGCCATCCTTTGAGAGGTTTGGATAGCCCCAAACAGCTCCTGGGACTCTCAGTTTTCAAATACAGCCTGAATTACAGGAGCTTCTTATGAGCTCTTGCTTGAATTTTCACCCTTCCAACATTCACCTGGAGTATTCCCTCCTGGAAATTCCACTTGGAGACTCACCTCTTCAATTTTCTTGGTCTTTGCCACTTCACACAGCTGACTGATTGCTCTTATCCTGTTGCTTAATCCACATTCAACACTCAATTCCTGGAAACAAATGGAGAAATCAGCTAACAGTTCATCTTACTAGAAACACTCAGCCATTCCTCAAAGGAGATCATGAACCACTGCAACATAAACCACAGAGAATGATCTAACCATTAGTCATCATTGAAGCTTTTCAGGTTATTTCTCCCTTTTTTCCATCAGCAAATGTTTTCTCTAAACTATAGAACCTTCCCAGACCTGGAGCCAAGCAGCTTGGCACTTCCAGGAAAGAAGATCCTATTTTTCTCAGAGCAGTTAGTAACTCCTTGGCTGTGCCACTGGCCCAGTTCATGGCAGAAAGGCAGAGAAAACCAGGATGCTAAATCCAGCTCCTCAAACTTCCAGCTGGGAAGAGCTTGGCTCCTCCAGCCCAGACAGGAAAGGATTCTGGTCTCCTTCTCCTTATTATGTGCTTTCCTCCCTGAATCCATTTCACTGCAGAATGGCTTGAGAGCTAAGGTAAAAAAGGGGATGAATGGCAAAGTCCAAAGGAGAAGGAGCAAGTCCTCCTGATCCTCTCAGCTCAGGCAAGCCAGGCACTGTCCCCACCTTCACTACAGCCAAGTTCTCACACCTTGAGTATTTCTGCAGTGATGATGAACTCTGTCTGCTTCCCCTCTGAAGACTTTGAACTTCCCCTGGATGTTCCCAGCCCCAGGAGGTTCCTGAACTTCTCCTTCAGGCCAGAATCCTTGCTCTGAGGCTTTGCCATTGCTGCCAAGCGGAGCAGCACTGAGCCCTGAAAATACAGAAGAGACTTGCTGTTAAGGGAGATTCCCTCTTTAAGCAGGAAAACAGTAGGAAAAGCCACCACAATGTGGCTTTCACAAGCAGCCCTGGTGTCCCAAGCCATTTCAGAAGCCAAACCCAACACAGGAGCCTGAGCTTCTCCCACCTCCAGCACCCAAAACTTGTTCCCAGTCCAAATGCAATGGCCAAGCACACAGCACTGTGAAGGAGATGTGGAAGGGAGCTAGATGGGAGGCAGGACTTACAGATCTGAGAGGTCAAACGCTGCCATGGCAAGGAGAAACAGAGGGAGCAAAACCAAGCACAGCCATTACAGCAACCACACACTGACAGCAATGTCCTTCAGAAACTGTGTCCCCAGGGACCTCCACACCCAGCTCAAGGCAGGACTCACACTCCCTGCACATCGACAGAGCTCCAGACCCTGCCCTTGCTACAGGCTCTGTGCCAAGCTGGCAGCCCTCTGGCTATGCCCCATTGTCCCCAGAGCCCACACTCCAGACACACACACCACACCACACCCCCCCCAGCAATCCCTTGTGCTCCCAGAGGACATGCCACACACCTTGTGCCAGCATTGCAGGGGACACACTGCTATCCCCAGCCCACCATCACCAAGAGGACACACCACGGCCCTAACACACCCCAGGAGAAAGCAATGTCGTCGTCCCCCCACACGCCCCTCAGACCACACCACAGCTCCCCTCACCCCCTCCAGGGCCATGCCACGAGCCCCAAAGGGGCCATAGCCCCCCTCCCCAAACAAAGCCCAGCTCCTTGACAGGGGCTACCCAGGGGACAACCCAACTGGGGGCACGATAAGGCCTCACCTCCCGCTAGGCCCCGCTAGGCCGCACTAGGCACTGCTAAGCCCCGCCAGGCCCCGCGGCCCGGGGAGCACTTCCCGCCCGGGAACGGAGAGGGAGGCGGGGGTGGAGTGGGTTTCTCCCTCACTCCTTGACTCACCGGCGGACCCCCAAGCCCGGTCCCACCACCCCCGCTCCGCCCCCGGCGGAAGTCCAACCCCTTCCGCTGGAAGTGCTCCCGGGGCCGCCGGGAGTGCGCGGCATTGGCGCCATGGCCGCGGCCTTGGCCTCTGCCGCTGCTGGGAGTGGTGGGCGGGCGGCGGCGGCGAGCCGGGGGGCGGCTGGAGGTACCGGGAAGGGATGATCGCTCGGTGCTTCTCCGGTCGTGTGAGGCCCCGGCCTGGCCTTGGCGTGAGGAGTGGGGTTGGGAGCTGCAAGCATGAGGGTGCAGCCCAGCCTGGGGTTCCCGTTCCCATCGGGATGTGGTTCTGCATGGGGAAGAGAAGGCTCCAGGGAGAACTTACTGGAGCCTTTCAGTGCCTATAAGCGCCTAGAGGAAAGAGGGGGAGAGATTTTTTTAGCAGAACCTATTGGGACAGGACAAGGGGTGATGGTTTGAAATTAAAGGAAGGAAAACTTAGACCAGAGATGAGGAAGAAGGTGAGAGCCTGGCCCATGTTGCCCAGAGAGGTGGGAGATGTCCCACCACTGGAAGCATCCCAGGGCAGGTTGGTTGGGGCTGGGAGCAAGCAGCTCTAGTTGCAGATGTCCCTGCTGCTTGCAGGGGGTTGGACTAGTTGGCCTCAAAAGGTCCCTTGCCACCCAAACCCCTCTGATTGTATGTGGCAGCACCCCAGCAAGCTGTCCAGCTACAGATCCATCCTGTCTTTGGTCCCCAGCTCTTGTCACCTCTTTCCCAGCTCATCCTCTCCCCATGCCTGGCCGTGCTTAGGGCTGGGTGGGTATGAGATGTTGCTGCTGGGTTGGGACTATGAGAAAGACAAGTTCAACCCTCATCAAGGTCCCCCGGGTGACTCCTGGCACACAGGACCAACACTGGCCTCAGGTTGGGGACAAAGGCTTTTCCCCCCTCCTTGCTTCAGGCCTCAAACCCTCTGTCCCATCTCTTGCAGTGAGCCAGGTCCACAGCACAGGCAGCACCCTGAGGCGCAGCAGGAGGAGGAAGAACATCACTATTGCCTATGAGTCTGGCCAGGGCAATGGTGCTGAGCAGGGGGTGTCTGAGCCCCAGAGAGCACGCTGGGAGCCAAAGGACTGGCAGCAGCAGCTGGAGAACATCCGGGAGATGAGGAGGAGCAGAGATGCTCCTGTGGATGAGATGGGAGTGCAGAAGTGCTTTGACAGCAGTGCACCTCCACAGGTAAGCAAGCACACCTTGCTGCCCTGCTTCCACAAGCCCCAGTCTCCTGGAGATGGATAAGAGTGAAGCAGGCTTGGTGCATACCAGTCTGGCCTGAAGATGGTTCTGGATGGGAGAACCGAGCCCCAGTTCTCTTGGAGATCACATAGAACCATGAAGGTTGAAAGAGACCTCTAAGCTCATCAAGTCCAACCATCCCTATCACTACCATACCACTAAACCATGGCCCTAAGGAGAGCATCTAAACGTTGACTGGTGATTCCAGGACCTCCCTGGGCAGCCTGGGCCAAGTCTTAGCAACCCTTGCAGGGAACAAATTCCTCCTGATATCTAATCTAAACCTCCACTGCTGCAACTTGAGATGGATATGGCTGAACCAGCCTAGGTGCATGTTACAGACTGGGCTGAAGATGGTTCTGGATGCAGAGCTGAGGCCCAGAGGTGGCTCAATGATGTCTGGGAGGTGTGTCCCTGTCTCCTCTTGCCCAGGTGATGCGTTACCAGGTTCTGCTGTCCCTGATGCTCTCGAGCCAGACCAAGGACCAGGTGACCTCAGGAGCCATGCAGCGCCTCAGGCAGCGTGGCCTCAGCGTGGACACCATCCTGGAGATGGATGAGGAGACACTGGGGCAGATTATCTACCCTGTAGGCTTCTGGAGGGTGAGTGCAGCACTGTGGAATGATGAGAGAAGAGGAAGTGGCCCAGGGGAGCTTTAGGTTGGTGATGAGGAGCAATTTCTTCCCCCCAAAAAGGTGGTGAGTGGTTGATGGAGTCAGCAGTCCTGGAGCTTAGGGACATGGTTTAGTGATGACTTGGATTCAATGATCTTAAAGATCTCTTCCAACTAAACCAATGGTGTGATTGTGTGAAGGCAGGAGGTGGGTGGGAACCATTCCTGCTCTGAGAGCTCCACTCCAGCTAGTGCTCAGCCTCTGTGCTGTGCCCTGTGCTCATCTTTCCCCTGGGCTCAAGCCAAAGGCTGTGTCCTACACCAGTTGCAGCACTTTGTGTTCACGATCAGATTGTTTGCTGCAGTGCCTGGAGTGTGCAGGGGAGGTTAGAGCTCATCAGCACTCAGCATTTAGCTTCCAAGGAGAGATCAGAGACCTCTGTCTCCCCTCCACAAACTCCAGTGGGTGGCCTCACATGCAAAATACACTTAGAAACAATTTGTTTTCTGGGCTGTTTGTCTCTTTTCCACGGACACCTTGGGTTTTCTACCTTTGCCCTGGGTTTTGCAGAACAAGGTGAAGTACATCAAGCAGACAACAGCCATCCTGAAGCAGAAGTATGGAGGTGACATACCAAAGAGTGTGGAGGAGCTGGTGCAGCTGCCAGGAGTTGGACCCAAAATGGCTCACTTGGCCATGGACATTGCCTGGAACAGTGTCTCTGGGATAGGTAGGTTGGGCTGTGGTTTCTCCATCCCTCTCCTCAGTCCTGATTGATCCCTTTCCCCAGGCAGAGGGAAGCATTGCAGTGAGATAAACTGCCTGCAGAGAGTCCAGCAGAGGCTAGGGAGATGCTGAGGGCACTGGAGGAAAGGCTGAGAGCTTCTCCTGGAGCAGAGCAGAGGCAGAGGGGAGCTGCTCCATGCTGAGCAAGAGCTGAAGGGTGCAGGGGGCAAGAGGCTGGGGCCACACTCTGCTCAGGGGTGCCCAGGGCCAGCCCAAGGGACAATGGGCACACACTGGAAGCCAGCAGCTTGCAGCTGAGCAGCAGCAGAAAGTTGTTTGTTGTGAGGGTGCAGAGCCCTGGCCCAGGCTGCCCAGAGAGCTTGGGGAGTCTCCTGGGGTGCAGAGATCCCAAAGGCACCTGCAGAGGATCCTGGGCAAGCTGCTGGGGGGGAGCCTGGGCTGGATGATCCCCAGAGCTCCCTTCCAACCCAATCCATGCTGGGATTCTGGGATTTGCCATGTTTATTGAGCAGAGAGTGTAGGAGAACAGAGAGCTGCTCCCCATGGAGCTGTGTGCTGGAGCAGATGTGCAGTGGAGCTGGACCCAGGGCAGCTCCCTTGGGGCATGTCCTGGCAGCACAGCTGCTCCCAGCAGCCAGCAGATGGGGCTGGACAATCAGCTGCAAGCTCCTGGCCTGGAGGAGAGGACCTCTGGGGACAGATTAATATTCCAAGGGTATTTGCTGCCTCACAGAGGAGCCCTGGGAAAGCTTGGGAATGCTTCCCCCTGCTGAGTGCCTGCAGCTCCAGGCAGCACACAGCCTCAGGTCACTCACTGGTGACCATCAGCTGGACAAAACTGTGGCTTTTGCTCCCAATCCAACAGCATTTGGGGTTTGTTGTTCTCTCCTGGCTCTGGGGGGGGGAAGGGAAGTCTAAAGGGAGCCAAGTTAGCCAACTGTTTATCCCAGGAATTGTGTGCTCCCTTTTGATTGAGGAGGCAAAGACTTCATCTTCCTGTTTACAGCCATGGCCTGGGCTTTGCCCAATTAGCCACAGAGCTACCTTTATCACCGAGGATCTAACAACAATACACTTTGCATCCAGAGCTTTGGAGCTCCAAGCACTTCCATAAACATTTGCCTAAGCCTCCCAAACCCTCTGGTGTGCTGGGAAGGATTATGAAATGTGTTTTGCAGCTGGGTAAACTGAGGGGCAGAGATTGCAGCTTGCGTAAGCTCAGCTGCAAACACACACACACAAGGGAGGAGGGAGAAGGCAAGCCAGGCTGCCCTGGGGGTGAGCAGAGCATGGGAGCCTTGGGAAGGAGAGGCTGCCTCAGCTAGGGGCACATCTAGGCTTGCTCTTAGCCCTGGGCTACGTGCTTGTTGGGGCTGAGCCTCCCCTGCTTGTTCTCTTGCTGGCTGTGCCCACCTGGGGTGCTGTGACAGCTTTTGGCTGTGCTCTCTCTTTCTCTTCAGGAGTCTCTGCCCCCACCTAAACTCTGGGCTCTCCCTCCCTAGCTGTGGACACCCACGTGCACAGGATCACCAACAGGCTCAAGTGGGTGAAGAAGGAGACCAAACACCCTGAGGAAACACGAGTAGCACTGGAGGCCTGGCTGCCCAGGTGAGAACCTGAGCCCCCAGCCCCCTTTCCTCCACACCAAGCCCCCTGAGCTAGCTGCAAGGTCTTCATGAGAAAGAAGTTGCTCCCCACGAGGGTGGTGGAACACTGGCCCAGGTTGCCCAGGGAGGTGGTTGAGTTCCCATCCCTGGAGGCATTCCAGGTGAGGCTTGCCAGGGCTCTGGGCAAGCTGCTCTAGTTGGGGATGTCCCTGCCCACTGCAGGGGGGTTGGACTAGATGAGCTCCAGAGGTCCCTTCCAACCCAAACCAGTCTAGGATTCTATGACCCAAACCAGTTGCTCCTCTGAGCCTAATAGCCACAGCAATATCAGCTCATGGTTGGCTTCTGGCCTTCATGCTGCTTGCTCTTCAGTGCCACATGCCAGCTGACAGGGACTCTGCTGCCTTTCCACATGTCTTAGCCCAAGAGCATGTCCTTAGCCACTTCCTGGGCCTGTCCTCTGCTCCCCACCCCAGTTCTGAGAGACCAGGAGAGCTTCACAGGAGGCTCCAGGCACCTTGGGAGGAGAGGAGCAAGCAGTAAGCAAGAGGGATCCATGGAAAAGCAAGGGCTGTTCTTTGAACTGCTCCAAGCAGCTGCATTGGAAAGCTCAGGGTGTTTTTCTCCTCCCTGCAGGGATGTCTGGAGGGAGATAAACTGGCTCTTGGTGGGCTTTGGCCAGCAGACCTGCCTGCCTGTCAAGCCTCACTGCAAGCAGTGCCTCAACCAGGACATCTGCCCAGCTGCTAAGAGACACTGAGGCAGCAGCTGAGCTGTGCTTTGTACAGGCCTGGCAAGCAGCAGAGTGCTGCAGGCAGCTCAGCATCTCCACACAGAAGGAGCAGAGCTCTGCCAGCCCCTTTTTTTCCCCCCCTCCCCTCTTCCTGCTGCTTCAGGCTGCAGCCCTGCTGTGAATCCTTCAGCATGCCCTGCCTGTGCTGCCTTGCGAGGGAGCTGGAGACAAATGCTCTGTCCTGCTTGGAAACAGAGATGGAATAAAGGTGGTGGAGTTGTTTTTTCCACTCCTTGAGGTTTGCTGGCATCTTGTGCAAGAGAGGGCAGGGGGGAAAGAGCAAGGGTGAGCTCCCCAAAAGCCACCTTGCCCAGCCACTAAAGGGACAAGTGAGGAGCAGGGGAGGCCACTGGCTGCACAAGTGACCTTTAGCAAGGGCTGGAGAGCAGAGGAGCCAGGCTGCTGGGACAGGAGGGACAGCAGCTCTCTCTGCCTTTTGTTCTTCAAAGAAAGGGCAGTGCTGACTTCATTGTGGAGCTTCAAAGGGATCATTTCAGCTCAGGCTTGACAGAGGCAAGGGGAGGAAGTGAGGTTTAGAAGGGGCTAAAGGAGCTTGTCATTCTGCTCTGGCAGCTGAGGAAGGAGCAAAGAAGCCCTGGGGACATGGAAAAAACCAAGTTTATTACTGCCATTTCAGTGTACATGATGTCTTTACAATGCAGCTGACAGCCTTAAGAGACTCTACTGATTTGTTTTTGTCCCAGTTAAATACACAAGAACTGAATAATAACAAACTACTGAGCTACAAGAGGTCAGAAAGACACCAAGTGCTTGAACCAGGAGCAGTTTTGCCATGGACTGAAGCAGAGGTGAGAGAGATGTTGAAACCTTACCAGTACACATTTGCACACCTGCAAAGAAAGGCTCCTTCCCCACGTTCCTTATTCTAGAAGCCAAGGTCATTCTCTTTGAAATGGGCTAGGGAAGAGCTGATGGCAGAGTCCTGGAAGGGAGGCAAACCTCTCCCCATCCTAAATCCTCATCCCACTGCCTGTCTTATCCCCCCCACAGCCAAACACCTGCACCACTTCCTCTCCCAAGGCATTCCCATCAACCTCTTCAGCATTCCTACAAGAGAACTTCCCTCATCTCCTTCAGCCCTGAGGCTCTTCCATGCCTTAAGAGCCAGGGGCAAACATCCTGAGCCTGCTGCTCCCCAGAGAGCAGAGCAGGGAGCAGGAAGGCACCTTGAGCTCCACACTGGGAGCTCAGCACTCTGCCACCAGAGCCACAACACACTGAGCCCACAGGCTTGGGACACAACAACAGGCCAAGGGCACTTGGCATGGAGAAACTGCTTTGTTGGGATGATGCCAGAGCCTGCCCAGAGAGCTTGGGGAGTCTCCTTCTGTGCAGAGCTTCCAACCTCACCTGGAGGGGACCCCGAAGTCCCTTCCTACCCCTTTCAATGCTGGCATGTCACTGGCTCTATCCCCAGTCCCTTCCCCTTGCCATTTGAGCTGGAATACTGGGCAGCTGCTGCTGGGCTGTGGGAGGGAAGGAGTCAGCTCCATTCCAGCCTGAACCTTACCCTGGTCAAACACCTCTGCAAGCTCCCAGAAGCTTGTGCTTCAGCTTATTAGTCCTCTCCCCTCATTTACACCCTAAGGCAAGGAACAAAGAGCTTCATCTGTAGTGCTTTCAAGAGACATTTCTGAGCCTCTGATACCACCAGAACTGGGTGCTCCCAGGGCCAACTGCTTGCCAGCCCCATGGAGACCCCCCAACAGCTTCAGAGGATGCTCAGCCCATATCCAGACATCACATCCAGGCCCAGAAGTGACACACAAGGTGAGAGCTGGCCCCAAACCCACAGCTAGAGCCAGGTCCCTGCCTTTCTCCTCCTCCCCCTTGGAGCCACACTAGTTTGGGCTTACTTGCAAGGCTTCTCCAAAGAGGTTTTGCAGCATCTCTGGTGTCTTCTTGTCAGGAGGGAACTGGAGGCAGAATTCCTGGCCCTGCTCCTGCCCCTCAGCAGCTGCAAGGGCTGAGGCTTGGGGCACTTGTTGGGTTGCTTGGCCAGTGCTGCCCTCTCTTCCCCTCCTGCAGAGGGACTTGTGGGGCTGAGTTAGAAGTCACTGGTGGGGAGGGAGGTTCCTAAGCTAAGTGGAAGCAGATGGGACTCCACTTAAAAACAACAAAACAACCATTTTTTTTGTATCAACAACACAGCCAACAAAAGCCACTTGGCCATTCCCCCATGGTGCCAGCAGCTCCCAGTGCAGCTGGGGAGGAGGTTTGAGCCCCACACAGGGACCCAGAGCATCCCATGGGGCTCAGGCTGGGACACTCCCTAAACCAACCCAAACCACCTCCAAACAACAGTTAAAAAACAGGTAATAAAAGCCTAACTGGTGCAGATAAAGAGTTAAACTCTTCCAGTCCATTCTCAGGGAGGAGGGTGAGCAGCCAGAGCTGGGCTGAAGAAGCAAGAAGAAGGAGCTTTGGTCACATTGGTCTGAGGAGAATTTGCTGGTGAGTAACAATAATAATAATAATTAATAATAAAAAATACAAATTCAACATAAAAAGAGTTAAAAATAGGCCTTGGAAATGCAACCAGAGCAGAGCACAGAGCATCTCATGGGGACACTGAAGGACAGGCTGTAGGCACCTCAGGAATGTCCCAGCTGGGCCAAGGGGCTGGAGAGTGGTGGTGGTGGATGGCAGCCACCAGAGCAAGGCTCAGAAGTTGCTGAAGATCTCTCTCTTCTTGTTCCAGTCCATCTGAGGAGCTCTCTTCTTCACCCTCTTGGCCCTCACCTTCTCCTTGGCCTCAGCAGCTGTGGGGCTCAGGCTCAGGCCACTCTCCTCAAAAGGATCCTTCTTCTCCAGCTCTCCATCCTGCAAGGAGAAGGGAGAAGAGATCCTAGCAGCACAGAATTGGAAAAGATCTCCAAGATCATCAAAAGTGCAACTGTTGGCCCAACAGCCTCATGCCACTGAGCCATGTCCCCAAGTGCCACAGCTCCAGGGCTTTGAACCCCTGCAGGGATGATGGAGACTCCAGCACTGCCCTGGGCAGCCTGGCACAGGCCTGGAAAACCCTGCTGGGGATGAAATTATTCCTCATATCCAACCTAAACCTCTCCTGGTGCAACTTGAGGCTGTTTCCTCTTGTCCTTGGGAGAAAAGGCCAACCCCCAGCTGGCTCCAAGCTCCTGTCAGGGAGTTGGAGAGAGTGAGAAGGTCTCCCCTGAGCCTCCTCTCCTCCAGCCTAAGCAAGCCCAGTGCCCTCAGCTGCTCCTCAGCACACTTGTGCTCCAGAGCCTGTGAAATGGTTGAGGTTCTTACCTCTGACTCCTTGCCAGGACTCTGAAGGTCACTGTGAGATGAAGATGTGGATCCTCCATTCAGCTATCAGAAAGCCAAAGATGAGTCCAGTTAGCAGAAAGACACCATTAATTAGCTAAAAAATGAACAACCAGGCAGAGGAATGCTGCAGCCTGCTGGGGACAGAGCAGCCAAGCTAAGGAATGGCTGCTGGGGACAGGGACAGAGCCTGGGGAGAACCTCCCTGGCTGCCTCTTGCATGCCCCACACTGGGCAGAGTGTGGTCCCATCCTGCCAGCACTCAGCTCTCCCCCACCTCCTCCCTCCCCAGCCAGGAACCAACCTCCTTCAACCCCACCAGCAGCAGCCAGCACTGAGCTGAAGGAGCCTTGAGGACACCATGGCCATTCCTGCTGTGCTCCATATCCTGAGGAAAGCTGGCACAGCAGGAACATGGCCTGTCCCCATCCCCATATCCCTCCTGATGGCTCCAACATAGACTCCTAGCATGGTTTGGGTTGGAAGGGAGCTCATCTAGTGCAACCCCCCTGCAGTGGCCAGGGACATCCCCAACTAGAGCAGCTTGCCCAGAGCCCTGGCAAGCCTCACCTGCAATGCCTCCAGGGATGGGAACTCAACCACCTCCCTGGGCAACCTGGGCCAGTGTTCCACCACCCTTGTGGGGAGGAACTTCTTTCTAATATCCAGTTGAAATCTACTCTTCTCCAATTTCAAACCATTGCCCCTTGTCCTTTCCCTGCAGGCCTTTGCAAACAGGCCCTCTCCAGCCTGCTTGCAAGTTCCCTTTAGGTCCTGGAAGGTCACTAGTAGTTCCCCTGAAGCCTTCTCTTCTCCAGGCTGAACAATGCTCCCCTAAGCTGAGCTAAGGTGGGATGCTGCCCACTCCAGCCCAGCCCAGGCTCCTGGAGCAGCTCCTCACCTGAGTCTGTGCCGATCCATTGCTCATGGGCTGAGGTAGCACACCTGGAGAACACACAGAGACAGCATGTGGTGGCATTGCTGGCCTCAGATGGCAGCTACACATCCCTCAGCCTCTCCCAGCTGAGCTGCCTCCTCCTCTGCCCTCCCCAGCAGCTCAGGATGCTCTCCTGCCCACCTCCATCCCCTGGGCCCCTCTAGAACCAAAGTTCTTCTGATCCTTTTGACTTGATTCTAGGAGGAACAAATGCTTCACACTGAAGGTGGAGAGACCCTGGCCCAGAAAGCTCAGAGATAATGTCATTTAAATGAGAAGGAAGCTTCAAATCCCAAGGGAGATTGAAGTGGAAGTGGAGACACAGCAAAACGTGGCATGGCTGGAGATGTTTTGTCTGAACCCTGAAGATATTGAGAGTGGTTTTGGTTGGAAGAGACCTTTAAATCCAAGCATTCCCCAGCACTGAGCCATGTCCCTTAGCAGCACAGCTCCAGGGATTTGAACCCCTGCAGGGATGGAGACTCCAGCACTGCCCTGGGCAGCCTGGACAACCCTTTTGGGGGAAGAAATTGTTCCTCATGGCCAAGCTAACCCTCCCCTGGCACAACTTGAGGCTGTTTCCTCTTGTTCCTTGGGAGAACAAGAGCTGCTTTCTCCCTGGTGCCAGCAGCCAGCCCTTGCCCCAGCTCCTCCTTGAACCACTGCAGCACATCTGATGCTGCTTGTGCCCCGTGAGCTCCTCAGCATTGTGTGACCCATGTCTTTGGACAAACCTCCCCATTGAGCAGCCAGCAGGCTGATTAGATAAGGAGCAGCTGGACTGGGAACACAGAGCTCCTCATTCAGCCAGGGAGCATCCTGCTCCTTTCCCCAGCTGGGAGCTGCAGCCTGGCAGGTTGGGAAGTGGACAAGCAGCTTTTGCTGCCAGGTGGAAACAGCAAGGAGAACATTGCCTGCCAAGAGGCACCCCTGTGATCAGTGTGGTGTGAAACCAGGAGCACTGGGGAGGACACAGCTCCAAGCCTGGGCTCAGCTTTGGGCAACTCACTGCCAGGACACTGAGGGGCTGGAGTGTGGCTAGGGAAGGGCAAGGGAGCTGGGGAAGGGTCTGAAGCGTACTGAGGAGCAGCTGAGGGCACTGGGCTTGGTTAGGCTGGAGAAGAGGAGGCTCAGGGGAGACCTTCTCCCTCTCTCCAGCTCCCTGACAGGAGCTTGGAGCCAGCTGGGGCTTGGGCTCTTCTCCCAAGGACAAGAGGAAACAGCCTCAAGTTGCAGCAGGAGAGGTTTAGGTTGGACATGAGGAACAATTTCTTCCCCCAAAGGGTTGTCCATCCCTGTGCCAGGCTGCCCAGGGCAGTGCTGGACTCTCCATCCCTGGAGGGGTTCAAATCCCTGGGGATGTGCTGCTGAGGGACATGGCTCAGTGCTGAGCTGGCAGAGCTGGGTTAATAGTTAGACAAAAGGATCTTAAAGGTCTCTTCCAACCAAAACAGTTCTCTGATGCCACACACCTCACCTCTCAGGCTGTGAGTGCCTCTAGCCAAAACCAGGAGGAACAGCCACCAGAGAGGCTTCCCAGCCCCAAGCAGATGGACTGATCCCATCTGAGCATCCCTCCACAAGCTCCTTGCTCCCCCAGCACACTCCTGCCTCAGCTCCTCTTTAGGGCAGCAAGCTCCCCATGGCACATAGGAGAGAGAAGCTTTGGGCTAGGTCAGGAAGCCTTCTCACTATTTCTAGATCCCTGGGGTGGTGCTCAGGAAGTCTCCCAGGGATGAGAACAAAGGGAAGTGTGACTCTCCTGCCATCCCACCCATGCCCTGCTGAGTCACCCAGGGCCTGCAAAGCTCTCACCTTTGCTGTGCTCCTCTGTGGGGGTCACCCCCAGCTTCTTGAAGTACTCATCAGTCTCAGGGTCCACCACGAGCAGCCTGGCTTCACTCTCCCGGCACTTGATGTGGGACACAACCTCGGAGTGCCTCAGCCCTTCCACATTGATCCCATTCACCTGCAAAGCAGCAGCATCAGCAGCCAGCTCCATGCCCCCTGCAGCTGGGCCTGCCTCACACATCCCCTCCTCAGTCCCCCCACACACAAAGGATGGGGTTTTCCTCTTTGGCTGATAGGGATGCTTGCTACAGGAGTTGTCCTTCCTCCTCTCGAGCTAACCATGGCCTCCTACCAGCCAGCCAGTGCCTCTAGCAGAGCATCCTTCCTAGACTGGTTTGGGTTGGAAGGGAGCTCTGGAGCTCATCTAGTCCAACCCCCCTGCAGTGGCCAGGGACATCCCCAACTAGAGCAGCTTGCCCAGAGCCCTGGCAAGCCTCACCTGCAATGCCTCCAGGGATGGCAACTCAACCNATCTTACTGCACACACCTCTGCAGCCCAGGCACATGCCTCAGGAAGCAGACACTCCAGAGCCATCCATCTGCTCACCCATCTCCTGCCAAACCACTCTCCCTGCTCTCTGCAGCCTTCACCTTGGAGACACCTCAGGTGCATCTCAGGCTGCAACTATCTGCATGGTGCCACCAGGGTATCCTGCTCCTCAGCCCTGCAGCCCCACCAAGGTTCATCCCTCTGGGATGGAAATACATGGATTTCCTCCATCCCTCTGCCTGCTACAGGGATTCATTCCTCTGAGCAACAGGATCCTCTGCTCCTGATTGTTCCCTGCAGCTCTTGTGACTCCAAGGCATTGTTTGGGTGGGGAATGAATCCCTCTTTGTCCTGCAGGGGAAGTTCTCCTCAGCAGCAGCCAGGCCCTGGCTGCTGGACCAGCTAGGAACTGCTCAGTGCTCCAGCAAAGCTCAGCTCAGCCTTTGGCATCTGAAGGCAGCAGAGTCATCTGCTACTTCTGCTGGGATGGAGCAGCTCTCAGCACAAGAAGGACAAGGAGCTGTTGGAGCAGATCCAGAGATGATCTGAGAGCTGGAAGAGGCTGAGAGAGTTGGGCTTGTTCAGCCTGGAGACGAGAAAGCTCCAGGGAGAGCTTAGTGTAGCATGGCAGTGCTTCAAGGGTCTGAGAGCAAAGATGGGGAGAGACTTTAGAGCAGGAGCTGTTGGGACAGGACAAGGGGAGATGGTTTGAAACACAAAGAGAAGAGATTTAGACTAGATAGAAGGATGGTATTTTTGGCACTGAGGGTGGGGAGAGCCTGTGCCAGCTTGCCCATAGAGGTGGGAGATGTGCCATTCATCCCTAGAACCATCCCAGCTCAGGTTGGTTGGGGCTGGGAGCATCCTGCTCTAGTTGCAGATGTCCCTGCTCCTGCAGTGGGACTAGATGAGCTTGCAAGGTCCCTTCCCACCCAACCCCTCTCTGATTCCATGATCCACCCCATTCCTCTGTGTTGTGGGATGCTTTGGGGTGCTGGATTTGTGAACCCCAAACCCTCTCCTGGAGCTGTGCCCCTTGCTGCCAGAGCTCCAGAAGGGAAAGAGCTTTGTTCTCTTGGAATATTGAAGCCCAAAACTCTCTGCTGCTCTCTAGCCCCAGGAACAACTGCTCCCAGCTCGTGTGGGAGCTGCTGCCTCTTGTCCCTGGAAGCTGGCAGGCAGGGCAGTGGCTGCCATGTCACAGCCAGGCCTCTCTCATTTATTGATGGGCACCTGGCAGGCTGCCTGGCACACACAAAGCACTGAGGGGTGAGCTGGAGAGCTCAGAAACCTGAGCTCCTGCAGCCCTGGCTCTCTGGGGCTTGGATAAATATTTGATGCCCACCCCATCCCTGCTGCTCTGGAGGTGCTGGGCTGGAAGGGAGAGCAGCTCCAGGCTGCCTGGGGTGAGGAGCTCCTTGAAAGCACTGAGAGGTCTCCCTGGAGGCCTTCTCCAGGCTGAAGCAGCTCAGCTCTCTCTCTCTCTCTCTCTCAGCCTCTGGCCTTGCACTGCCCAAAGCCCAGGTACCAAGGGATGGAGAAACCTCCTTCTTCAGGAGAAACACAGCCCAGGGGATTCCTGACCACATCAACACCTGTGTTAGGGAAGAGCAAGGAGTGGAGCTGATAGCCAAGGCCTTGGCTTTGTTTCACCTTCAGCCTTCCCATCACTTCTGCTCTTCCTCAGCCCACTGCGAGATGGTGACAGCACCTGGCTACTCACAGGATCCCAGGATGCCAGGGGTTGGAAGGGATCTAGAAAGCTCATCTAGTGCAACCCCCCTGCCAGAGCAGGATCACCTAGAGCAGCTCACACAGCAATGTGTCCAGGCAGCTCTGCAATGGCTCCAGACAAGGAGACTCCACAGGCTCCTGGGCAGCCTGGGCCAGTGCTCTGGCACCTGAACTGCAAACAAGTTCCTCCTCAGCTTAATACTAAACCTCCTGTGCTCCAACTTGCTCCCATTGCCTCTTGTCCTACCATTGGATGCCATGGAGCAGAGCCTGGCTCTCTCCTCCTCACACTCACCCTTCCCATATTTCTAAGCATTGCTGAGGTCTCCTCTCAGTCTCCTCTTGTCCAGGCTGAAGAGACCCAGCNCACTGGATCCAGCCAGGTTGGGATCTAGATGGCATGAGTTCAGGAGCCCCAAAAGGCTGAGCAGGCAGCTCCTTACCTCCACGAGGCGATCCTGGGGCCTGAGCCCTGCTCTGGAGGCTGGAGAGTCAGGGTCCACGGAGCGGATGAACTGGCCTGGCCTTGACTTCTCACTGTGCAGGTTGAAGCCATAGCCATTGGGACCTTTCTTCAGGTGACACAGCCGTGGGCACAGCTCCTTCTGGCCATTCAGATCCTGCAGCAAGGAGGAGACACAAGAATTGAGTCTTGAGAAGGTTTGCCTTGGCTCTGAAGGAGATGCAACCGAGCAAGCATCATATCAGCTCCTGGTCCTCTTGCAGGGGGACAGGTTAACAAATGGATTTCCTCTCATTGAGGCTATTTTAGACTATCAATTGTCCAAAAACCATTGCAGGAACAAAAAAATAACACAAAACAACACATAAAAAAAAGTGCATTTCCTCCACTAGCAGCAGCTCAGAGAAAGTCCAGAGAGAGCCAGAACTTCCCAGCAGCATCCAAGCCAAGGGACTAGGCTTTGGGAGCATCACCCAAATCAGCCAATACAACATGGAAACCAACAGGGGAACACCCAAATCAACCAATACAACCTGGAGACCCCCAGAGCATCACCTAAATCAACCAATACAACATGGAAACTAACAGGGGAACACCCAAATCAACCAATACAACCTGGAGACCCCCAGAGCATCCCCCAAATCAACCAATACCCCATGGAAACCATCAGTGGAACACCTCAATCAAGCAGTACATCCTGGAGAGCCTCAGAGCATCCTGGAGATCACCAGGGCAGCACCCAAATCCCCACTGTGGATGGAGAAGCCCCAGTTCCTCCCAGCCCAGGCCAGTGCTCCCCAAAGCTGCCCCAGTGGCCCTGCTCTCCCCTCCCTGTGCTGTTCCCATGGCCCCAGCAGGGTCACTTCACTATCTCCAAACACTCCCAGCTCTTCCCAAACTGGAGCAAACAGGAAATGATTCAAGTGGCCAGGGAAGGTCAGGGCTGTGTTGACCTGAGAGGATGCACAAGGCTCCAGCAGTTGGGAACATGGCTGAGATCATCCAGTTGGGATCAGAAATGACCTGTTGGGAGGTATTTTCCTCTTGCTCCAGTGGAATTGGAAAGCACTGAGGGAAAAATCACTTTTCCCAGCATAGGAATGCCAGTGTGGGGATGTCCTGGGCTTGGCAGGCAGCTCTGGGGTCAGTCCCTCTGCCTTCAGGAGATCCTCTGGGATCACCAAGGAAATCAAAGGAATAAATAAACCACCCAGAGGAAAGCTTTAGCTTAATCCTCTCCTGGAGATGATCCCTAGGGGCTTTCCCATGGCTCTTAACCCTCCTGACTAACACAAGTCCATCCAGCTCTTATCCCAGAGCTCCTCTGGAGGCTGAGGCACAGCCAAGGCTTCCCTGAGCACAGCTCTGCACTTCCAGCACCTCTCTTCCTAGCTCTCCTATTCATTCCCTTTCCCAACCCTAAGCTCCCAGGGGAAGGTTTCTTTACCTTTTGGGAAAGCCAAGCCACAAAATACTCCCTGAAATAGTGGCACCACCTCCTCTAAGCTCCCCAGCATCCCTCTCCATGCTCATCCAGCAGGGAAATGTTCCCTGCAGGAGCTGCCACTGCAGGGCAACCATTGTCCTTTTGGAAAAGGAACAAGAAAAGGGTTGGGAAGTGCTGTTCCTTCTGCAGGGAACAAATAAACCATTAAATAACAATGCAAGGATTTCAGCACAAATACTAACAGCAGCAAGGCCCTGGCTGCTGCTGCCAGCACTGCCACAAGCCCTGCAGCAGCTCATTTAGTGCAGCTCTGGGGCTTATTAGCTGCTTTGCCCCCACTTTACAGTTTCCAGTGGTGCTGCTGGGAGCTGTGGAACCCTAAGGATACCTCTTGGGCTCACCAGGGACCCCCAGGGACATCCTCCAGCTCACTAGAGACCCCCAGGGACATCCTCCAGCTCACTAGAGATACCCAAGGACACCCTTTGGCTCACCAGGGATCCCCAGGGACATCCTCCAGCTCACTGGAGACTCCCAAAGACATCCCTGGGCTCACCAGGGATCCCCAGGGACATCCTCTGGCTCACTGGTGACTCCCAAAGACATCCCTTGGCTCACCAGGGACCCCCAGGGACATCCTCCAGCTCACTAGAGATACCCAAGGACACCCTTTGGCTCACCAGGGATCCCCAGGGACATCCTCCAGCTCACTGGAGACTCCCAAAGACATCTCTTAGCTCACCAGGGATCCCCAAGGACATCCTCCAGCTCACTAGAGATCCCCAAGGACATTCTCCAGCTCACTAGAGATCCCCAAGGACATCCTCCAGCTCACTAGAGATCCCCAAGGACATCCTCCAGCTCACTAGAGATCCCCAAGGACATTCTCCAGCTCACTGGAGACTCCCAAAGACATCTCTTGGCTCACCAGGGATCCCCAAGGACACCCCTTGGCTCACCAGAGACCCCCAAGGACCCCCCCTTGGCTCACCAGGGATCCCTGTGCAGTGAGCAGGAGCATCCCCATTCCCTGGCTGCTTTGGTCCCAGCAGCACACCTCCAGCTTCCCAAGCTGCACAGGCAAACCTACCTTCCATGAAGAGCTAAAATGCCTTGAGAAGTCAACACTTGAGGGGTTTATCCCAGGAATAAGCCACTGGTGCTAGTGTGGAGAGGCAGGAGAGGAGGAGGAGGAGGAGGAGGACTGAGCACACAGACAGACACAGAGCTAGTCTAGCAGCTTGGTACCATGAGCTCTGGAGGCTTGCTGGCTCCTGCAGTGCTCCTCAGCAAGGAGATTTGAGCTCCCTGAAGGTCTTGCAAGGCTCCAGAGATGCTCTCAGTGTCCCACACCAGCCGTGGGATGGGAGCAGCAGCTCCAGCTCCACTCATCCCACCAACAACAGGGATTTGCTCCAAGCAAGCTGAGCTCATCTGCCCCTGGCCACCTCATCACCAGAGCCCCTGCTAATCACCAGAGAGCAGGGCTTGACTCCTAAGCAGCTCAATCCTGCTTGGGACCACTTCATCCACAGCATTCCACACCAACCAGCACCAATCCCATCCTTCCATGGCCCAGCCTGCTGGCATCTGCCATCTCCTGGAGCATCCAAACAGCTCCAAGTGCCTCTGGTAGGCTCAGCATCACCATGGGACACAGCAAGCCTTTCTAGCCTTGCTTGGCCAAGGCACAGGGAAGCACACAGGCAGCGGGAGCAGCTAGCTCCCGGACGGAAGCACGCGGGCAGCAGGAGCAGCTAGCTCCCGGACGGAAGCACGCGGGCATCGGGAGCAGCTAGCTCCCGGACGGAAGCACGCGGGCATCGGGAGCAGCTAGCTCCCGGACGGAAGCACACAGGCAGCAGGAGCAGCTAGCTCCCAGAGGGAAGCACACAAGCAGCAGGAGCAGCTCCCGGAGGGAAGCACGCGGGCAGCGGGAGCAGCTCCTGCCTAACTCACATTGTTCACATAGTTGCTTTCAAGTCAGCTCCTGCAGCATTTCCTCTCCTTTCCCATGTGGTTTTGGGCAGAAAATTGTCTCCTTTCTCCTGCTCAAAAGTCTTCCAGAAGCAGGATTGAGGGCACCAGGCTCCCATCCTGCTCCACAGCCACCTCAGGACATGGAGATATCCAGGGAAGAGGGAGGAGGAAACAAGGAACACTGCTTGAGGGCTTCAGTGTCCAGCCAGCTCCTCTCCATCCCTTGTCACTTTGGCTTCTCTGCTCCCAGAGATGCTCCAAGAGAGGAGAGGATGCCCCAAAGCCAGGGAAGGAGCCAAGCAGGAGGAGAAACTCCTGCAGGAAGAGGAGCCATGGCAGGAGAAAGGAGCCATTTACCCCCAGCAGCAGCACTGGTTTGTCCTGGGAGCTGAGCTGAGCTGCCAGCAAGCTTTGGTTGCCACTCTTGTGACTCCCATTTCGCTGGCAGCTCCAAGGCTTGGGATGCAGGGATGCACTTAACTTGAAGCAGATGCTTGTGGCCCTGATCTGGGAAGGGGAGGAGGATCCAAACATGCTAGAGACACAAGGAGAGCTGGGAGAAGAGGGAATCCTCCCCATGGCTGCTGGCAGTGCCCCCAGCCCTGCTCCCTAGGAGAACTGGGAATGCTTTAGGCTTGTCCCAAAGCCAGGAGCAGGACTGGTGCCTCCATTCCCTGCCTGCTCCAGCAGGCCTGTGCCTTTCATTCCCCTTCCCCCAGCAGTGACTCAAGCTTTCCCTAGGAAAGCAGCACCAGAAAGGGGATGATTGTAGCCCTGCATCCCCCCGGGGCCAGGAGGGACCCTGGGGACACTTGGCAAGGGAAGCACAGAGCTCATTGCCGATGGAAAAGGAGCTTCCAAACCCAGCCAGCAACTGGCAGCAGGAGGGAGGCACAGCATCCCAAGCTCTGGGCTGGGAGCTGAGGACGTGGCAGCTCTCCCACTGCTGCCAAAAGCAGAGTGAGGATGCTCCAGGAGGATTCCTATCCAGCCCCACACAGGGATGCTCCAGGAGGATTCCCATCCAGCCCCACACAGGGATGCTCCAGGAGGAGTCCCATCCAGCCCCACACAGGGATGCTCCAGGAGGAGTCCCATCCAGCCCCACACAGGGATGCTCCAGGAGGAGTCCCATCCAGCCCCACACAGGGATGCTCCAGGAGGAGTCCCATCCAGCCCCACACAGGGATGCTCCAGGAGGAGTCCCACCCAGCCCTGGCTAGTCCTCAGCCCCACACACAGGGATGCTCCAGGAAGATTCCCACCCAGCCCTGCACAGGGATGCTCCAGGAAGATTCCCATCCACCCCTGGCTAGTCCTCAGCCACACACAGGGATGCTCCAGGAGGATTCCCATCCACCCCTGGCTGGTCCTCAGCCCCACACACAGGGATGCTCCAGGAGGATTCCCAGCTGGTCCCCAGCTGCACCCAGGGATGCTGCAGCCCCTGGCAGGCTTTGGGGAGGGGGCTCTCCCCCTTCCCTGACCACACACATCCCACTCCAGCAGCAAGGGGATCCAACTCCAGATGTTCTCTGCTGGAAAGCAAGGAGGGGGAAGGGGAGCTGGGGAATGCCAAGGCCTCCATCAAACACATGTTCCCCTTCCTCCCTGAGCAGCAGCCAGGGCTGGGGAAGGAGGTGACACTTCCAGCATCCTTGAGCTGCTCCTGGCTGCTGGGAACCACCCCAAGCAGGGGAGGAATTGGGAGATTTTCCACCAGCCAGGCTAGGAATAAATCCTTGGGCATTGGTAAACAAGCTCCTTCCATTTGTCCTCAGCCACAAGTCGAAGCAAAGGGGAAGGGGAGGAAGCAAAGGGGAAGGGGAGGAAGCAAAGGGGAAGGGGAGGAAGCAAAGGGGAAGGGGAGGAAGCAAAGGGGAAGGGGAGGAAGCAAAGGGGAAGGGGAGGAAGCAAAGGGGAAGGGGAGGAAGCAAAGGGGAAGGGGAGGAAGCAAAGGGGAAGGGGAGGAAGCAAAGGGGAAGGGGAGGAAGCAAAGGGGAAGGGGAGGAAGCAAAGGGGAAGGGGAGGAAGCAAAGGGGAAGGGGAGGAAGCAAAGGGGAAGGGGAGGAAGCAAAGGGGAAGGGGAGGAAGCAAAGGGGAAGGGGAGGAAGCAAAGGGGAAGGGGAGGAAGCAAAGGGGAAGGGGAGGAAGCAAAGGGGAAGGGGAGGAAGCAAAGGGGAAGGGGAGGAAGCAAAGGGGAAGGGGAGGAAGCAAAGGGGAAGGGGAGGAAGCAAAGGGGAAGGGGAGGAAGCAAAGGGGAAGGGGAGGAAGCAAAGGGGAAGGGGAGGAAGCAAAGGGGAAGGGGAGGAAGCAAAGGGGAAGGGGAGGAAGCAAAGGGGAAGGGGAGGAAGCAAAGGGGAAGGGGAGGAAGCAAAGGGGAAGGGGAGGAAGCAAAGGGGAAGGGGAGGAAGCAAAGGGGAAGGGGAGGAAGCAAAGGGGAAGGGGAGGAAGCAAAGGGGAAGGGGAGGAAGCAAAGGGGAAGGGGAGGAAGCAAAGGGGAAGGGGAGGAAGCAAAGGGGAAGGGGAGGAAGCAAAGGGGAAGGGGAGGAAGCAAAGGGGAAGGGGAGGAAGCAAAGGGGAAGGGGAGGAAGCAAAGGGGAAGGGGAGGAAGCAAAGGGGAAGGGGAGGAAGCAAAGGGGAAGGGGAGGAAGCAAAGGGGAAGGGGAGGAAGCAAAGGGGAAGGGGAGGAAGCAAAGGGGAAGGGGAGGAAGCAAAGGGGAAGGGGAGGAAGCAAAGGGGAAGGGGAGGAAGCAAAGGGGAAGGGGAGGAAGCAAAGGGGAAGGGGAGGAAGCAAAGGGGAAGGGGAGGAAGCAAAGGGGAAGGGGAGGAAGCAAAGGGGAAGGGGAGGAAGCAAAGGGGAAGGGGAGGAAGCAAAGGGGAAGGGGAGGAAGCAAAGGGGAAGGGGAGGAAGCAAAGGGGAAGGGGAGGAAGCAAAGGGGAAGGGGAGGAAGCAAAGGGGAAGGGGAGGAAGCAAAGGGGAAGGGGAGGAAGCAAAGGGGAAGGGGAGGAAGCAAAGGGGAAGGGGAGGAAGCAAAGGGGAAGGGGAGGAAGCAAAGGGGAAGGGGAGGGAGGCCCTTTGGATGCATCCTGGTGCTTTCTCTGCCAAGGTGAGTGGCACAGAGGGAGCCAGGAGATAGCCAAGAGCTTGCCATTAGCAGTGGAAAGCATCCAGCCCTGGGTTCCCAGCAGGAGCTGCAGCCAAGCTCCAGCAGATAGGCTCCATTGGGATTTTTCCAGCCAGGCTCCAGCCCCTGCTGCAGAGGAGGGAGCAGGGACACCAGGACCCTGCTCTCTGCCCTTGGGCACAGCCTCTCTGAGGAGGAGGAGCAGGCTGCCAGTGGAAGCTCCACACACAGGATGGCTCCTTTCCAGCTGGAGACAGGATGGATGATGCCCACACAGAGCCCTGCCAGGGACCTGTTGTCCCCAGGGACCCTCAGAGGGGACACTGGGGACCTCCAGCCCCTTCCAGGGCACCCCAAAAGCCATCAGAAAGGAATGAGGTCCTTCCCTAGCCCCTGGGAAAAGCAAGAAGAAGGAGCACACATCCTCCCTGAGCCATGCACCAAAGGGATCAGCTCTCCCTTCAGCCCACACATCCCAGTTTAGTCCCTTCCCCAGGATACAATCCCCCGTAGGAGAGCAGGATGGAGCATGAAGCCAGACCTCAGCCCCAACAAAAGCTTCTTATCCCAACAAAGTGCTGGGCAGGAGAATAGAAGAGCAGGCAGGCTGGGAAAGATGAGGAGATGCCCAGTGCCTGCCAGGCTGGGTTGCTCCCCAGGGATTGCATCCCCACTCTGGAGCCATGGGAAAAGCCTTTTGGGGTGTTTAAACCTTCCAGCAATGTGCTGCCAGAAGAAAGGAGCTGAGCTTGAGCTGCTGCTGTCCTAAGGCCAGGGGAGGGGGGGTTAAGCCTGGATTTGCCCCACTCCCAAATCCTGGGCACGCTGCTGCAGCTCCAGAGGCAGCCCAGGGGAATCCAAGCACAAAGGGAGCTCTCAGGAGAGGAGCTGCTGCCTGGGCACCATGTCCTGCTGAGGACCACACAGCCCTGGGGGTTTGGGGGGTTCAGACAATCAGGAAGGTTGGGAAAGGCTGGAAAAGATCACAGAGTCCAAGCATCCCCAGCACTGCCAGCTCAGCACTGAGCCATGTCCCTCAGCTCCACAGCTCCAGGGATTTGAACCCCTCCAGGGATGATGGAGCCTCCAGCACTGCCCTGGGCAGCCTGGCACAGGCCTGGACAAGCCTTTGGGGGATGAAATTCTTCCTCATGTCCAACCTAAACCTCTCCTGGTGCAACTTGAGGCTGTTTCCTCTTGTCCTATCACTCCTTTGGGAGAAGAGCCCAACCCCCAGCTGGCTCCAAGCTCCTGTCAGGGAGCTGGAGAGAGTGAGAAGGTCTCCCCTGAGCCTCCTCTTCTCCAGCCTAAGCAAGCCCAGTGCCCTCAGCTGCTCCTCAGCACACTTGTGCTCTAGATCCTTCCCCAGCTTCCTTGCCCTTCCCTGGCTCCACTCCATCCCCTCCATGTCCTTCTGGCAGTGAGTGAGGAGCCCAAATCTGTCCCCAGGCTTGGAGCTGTGACCTCCCCAGGACTAAGCTGAATCCTAGATTCAATGAGGCCAATCCCTGCTGTCCCCAGCAGGCACATCCCACGCTGCTCCCAGCTCCATGAGCTCTCCCAGCTCTCTCTCTCCAGCAGGGATGCCACCAGCCAAGCTCTCCTGGCTCTTGCTCAGCAAGCCTACAGCTGGGGAATTGCTCAGCCACAAGCAGCAAGAAGCAGCTTTTTTTTTCCCCTCCTGTTTTGCTGGCTTTTGAGCAGCCTGATCCAGGGAAAGCACCCACGCTCTTCCCGCAGCAAAGCTGGAGCCAGGAGCAGCACACAGGCTTGGCTGGGAGCAGGGAGCAGCTGGCCAAGGCCTTGCAGAGCCAAGGAGGGAGGGAAGGAGGCTGCAGGAGGCTCCATCTGCCACGTGCATGTGTTTGCTTGGACAGACACAAAGCTTTTCCAGCCTCATCTGCCAAGGGAATGCAGAGTCAGGATTCCTGGGAGCTTCCCTGCTCCAGGGGAATCAGCTCTGGGATCATGTGGGAGCAGCAGCATGGTTGCATTTGGCAAAGATGGGATGGGAATCTCTCTTCTGGATGCAAAAGGAGCTCAGCAGATCCAGAAGGGTCTGTGTTATGGTAAGGAGGAGGGGGAAAGAGGCAGATAGCATCCCTCACTGTGCAGGAAGGACAGGAGGCAAAGTCCTTCCCATGCTCATCATGAGGGCAGGGAATGCTGTGGGACATGCTGGCAATGAGCTTCCCCATCCCATCCCTCCCTCCCTCTGCAGCAGGGACCTGCTCCAGGACACAGCCTCTCCAGGACACAACCTCAGCATCACCCCAAGGACAAGTGATGGATCCCACCAGGAGACTCCTGCACAGGCCAGGAGCCAAAACACACCCCAGAGCATCCCAAAAGCTGCTGCCCATGCTGTCTCAAGCTGCCCTTTGGACTCCTCAGCAATCCCCAAGCTGCTGCTGAATGCCAGCCCTGGGTCATTAGCAGCAATCCAGGCACACCAATGCCAAGGGAAATCCCCCTGGAGAAGGGGAGGAGATGCCCCAATTCTCTGATGCAACAAGCAACCCTGCAGAAAGCCATAAGCTAGCTGAGCCATCTGAGCTGGAATGGGGAAGCTTGTCCTCTGCCCCATGGCCCAAGCAAGGACACAAAGCTCCTAGCCTTCTCCCAAGCCCCCAGAGCCCTGCAGGAAGAGGTCCTGGCTGCTAGAGTTAGGCTCACTAAAACACTTCCATCACCCAAAGCATCACTCAGAGCCTTTGGGGCTCATGATCTCCTCGTGCTTTGCTTGGGAAAGCCCTGAGGGGACTTCAGCTCTACAGAGCTTGCCTCCTGCTCACCTTCCAGCTGTGCCCAGGCCCAGGGACACATGTGCAGCTCCCCAGCCCAGGGCAGGAGGAGAACAGGCACTGCTCTGTGAGTGCTGGCAGCAGGCAAGTTCAAGAGTTTAGCACCAATATTTGTCTTGGCTGCCAAGAGCAGGGCTGGAGGAAGCAGGGCAGGGGGAAGGCTCCCAACATATCCTCTGCATTCCTCCCACCCCTAAAAGAAAAAAAAGGGTGAGTTCACCCAATCTGAGCCCTTTTGTACCTAAAAACCCTGCAGTGAAACATCCAGGGGGGTGCCACTTGGCCAAAACACATGAGGTGAGGAGATCTCCCTCCCACCAGCCCAGAGGAGCTTCCCTTCTCCTCTCCTCCCCAAAAACCAACACCACAAAGCAGCTTTGGCACTCAAGCTGCTCATGGAGCTGATGTGGACACAGCAGCACCCAAGGTCCACAGCCCTGCCTGGAGCTCTTCCACACAACTCCAGCTGCCCTAGGGACCACAGCAATCCCACACCCAAGGTCCACAGCCCTGCCTGGAGCTCTGGAGCTCTCAAGCTCCTCCACACAACTCCAGCTGCCCTAGGGACCACAGCAATGCCAGAGCTGGGAGCTGATGCACTCAGGGGACAACAGCAGGACCTGCCTATTGCCACCCCAAACAATGGCCTGGTCCAAACCCAGCTCCTTCAAACCCCACAGGAGAGCTGAGCAGATGCTCCCTGCCTTGCCCCATGGTGCTGGGTGCTCAGCATCCCTCAGGCTAGAAGGAGCTGCTGGTTATCTCTGCCCAGCTGGGCTGGCCAAGCAGCATCACCTCCTTGCTGGGCTAGATAAGGAGCTCTGCCAAAGCTCTGGTGCAACCCAGGACCAAGTGCACTTCCAAGAGAGAGCAGGAGGATCTCCAGAGATAACCCAGCCCAGGGCCAAGCTCCAGCTGCTCCTGCTGATAAAGGCCAGGAGCTGCTAAACCAGCCCAGGGATGGGGAGGACATGGTGCTGGATACCCCCCCAGCATGCTAGGATCCATGCCCACCAGGACCAGAAAGCTACAGGGAAAGGAAGGAGCCTGGGAACACAGCATGGAGCTTCCAAGCCCAAAGTGGCTTGAGGTGTCCAGCTTCATCCTGCTGGATGCAATCCAGCTACAGGAGGGGACACTTAGCCCAAGGTGATGGAAGCAGTGTGTGCTGGAGCAGGAAGGGGACAAATCCTTCTTCCAGAGGATGCTGGAGCCCTGCACCAAGCTGCCAGCAGTCACCCAGTTAAACCTGCCACAATTCCAGAAGCATTTGGACAGCATGCTCAGGCATCAGAGGAGTTTTGGGCTTGTCCTGTGCACAGACTTGGATGATGCTGGTGGGGCTAAGCCTGGCTTCCAATCCAGGCTTGCATCCTTGCAGGGCTGTGAGGAGTGGGATTTGGATGGCTGTAGAGAGCTGGTGATGCTGCAGAGCCCAAGAGATGCTCCCTGGGATGGGAGTGGAGCAGTGTGGAGATGATGCCTGGATGTGGCCATGCCCCCC
>VWZO01008623.1:294144-374859 GCA_013396975.1 Bucco capensis
TGCCCTGGGGTGTTAGGGGATGGGATGTGGGTGCGGGCAGGCAGCACTAGCACTGCCTTAGCCCCAGGGACTGCAGCAAGAGGTGATCCAGCCCAGCCCAGCGTGCTTCCCAAGGCAGGAGCAGAGGGATTTGGCCTCCCACCACCTTTTGTGCTGCTCATTTCTTTAAGGGGATTATTCCCTGTAAAGCCCCTGAGAAGGTTTAATCCCCTAACACCCCAGGGCAAGTGGAAGGGACAGGGCTGGAGGGGCCAATGGCTACATCCAGGCATCATCTCCCCACTGCTCCATTCCCATCCCAGGGAGCATCTCTTGGGCTCTGCAGCATCACCACCTCTCTACAGCCAGGCTCTGGCTCCTGTCCCCCTGCTCAGGGATGTGGCAGCTCCCAGAGGTCACCTCCCTGTCCCCTACCAGGAGCCAAGTGTCCCTTGGGAGCTCGTGGCACCAGGAACAAAAGGCTCTTGGCAAGGCTCAGCTCCTCCTGCTGCTAATCTGCCTCCTGCTCCCTTCCACTGCCTTTGTGTTCCCACTAAAAATATCCCAGCAGAGGAAGTTTCTGCTGCAGGGTGGATGCTCTCCTCCCCGGGAGGAGCTTCCTGCACTGCCCCAGCACAGAAAGAAGCCTTAGGCAAGCTCCTTTGCAGGAGCCACTGCCCACCCTGAGCCCTGGCTCAGCTCCTTCCTCCATCCCTGCAAGCCATCCAGGAATTCTGCCCGAGGCCACACAGCCACAGTCCACATGGAAGGAAGCTTTGGCCATCCAAATCCCACTCCTCACAGCCCTGCAAGGATGCAAGCCTGGATTGGAAGCCAGGCTTAGCCCCACCATAAGCATCATCCAAGTCTGTGCACAGGACAAGCCCAAAACTCCTCTGATGCCTGAGCATGCTGTCCAAATGCTTCTGGAATTGTGGCAGGTTTAACTGGGTGACTGCTGGCAGCTTGGTGCAGGGCTCCAGCATCCTCTGGAAGAAGGATTTGTCCCCTCCCTGCTCCAGCACACACTGCTTTCCTCACCTTGGCTAAGTGTCCCCTCCTGTAGCTGGATTGCATCCAGCAGGATGAGGCTCAGCTCCCTGCTGGCATCTCCTCTGGCTGCTGTGGCAATAGGCAGCACAAGCCAAGGCTCCAGCAAGCCTGCTGGCACCAGCCCCAAGCTGATACCAAACACCACACACAAAGAGCTCAGAAGCTAACAGATTGCACAAGGAGCACTGGGAGGAACCAGCCCTGGGGAACTCCAAGGCTCTGGCATGCAGATGCCACTGCTCCCAGTCACCTGTGCACTGGAGCAGGGAGACAGGAGTGCTCCCAGCACACCCCAATGCTCAGGATGCAAAGGGGGGTCCTGCAAAACCAGCTCCCTCCCTACTCCTTCCAAGCAAGCACCAAGTCACCAGGAGGTCAGAGTGACCAAAGGTCTGGCAAAAAATCCATGGTTTGCACCCATTTAACCCATTGCTGCCTGGAGATTCCCAGGACACCAAACTCATGCAGCACATGGACCACCAGGCTCTAGGGGAAAGGATGTCCCTAGAGAGGTCACCTTCCAGCTGCCACATGGCCCAATCCCCATTGCCAAGATGCTGTCAGCTGGAGCTGCTCCAGGACCCCCCTTGCCCCAGCAGTGACACACGATGCCAGGGAGCCTGCTGCCATCAATAATGCAGCAGGGTCACTGCTGCCTTCCCTGCAGCTCCAACTGCTGCCTCCTGCATGCCACTCAGCCCCAAACCCAGCCCAGAGCTGAGCTCCTGCAGCACCCAAAGCCTTCCCCATCCCCACTGCAGGGCTACCTCCTGTTCTCCTGCTTCCCAGCAGCCATGGGAAGCCACAAGCTCATCCCATGGCCTCAGCCAGGCACAGCTGAGCTCTCAGCAGCCCTGGGGAAGGAAACAGCCTCACTCATCCTGGCTTGGAGCAGCACTAGTGTGGATCCAGCAGGAATTGGCCTGCTGGACTCAGCACTGGGGAGGTCACAGCTCCAAGCCTGGGCTCAGCTTTGGGCTCCTCACTCACTGCCAGAAGGACATGGAGGTGCTGGAGTGTGGCCAGAGAAGGGCAAGGAAGCTAGGGAAGGGTCTGGAGCACAAGTGTGCTGAGGACACTGGGCTTGGTTAGGCTGGAGAAGAGGAGGCTCAGGGGAGACCTTCTCCCTCTCTATAGCTCCCTGAGAAGAGGCTGGGGCCAGCTGGGGATTGGGCTCTTCTCCCAAAGGAGTGATAGCACAACAGGGAACAGCCTCAAGTTGCACCAGGATAGGTTTAGGTTGGACATGAGGAACAATTTCTTCCCCCAAAGGGTTGTCCAGACCTGTGCCAGGCTGCCCAGGGCAGTGCTGGAGTCTCCATCATCCCTGGAGGGGTTCCAAGCCCTGGAGCTGAGGGACATGGCTCAGTGGAAAAGGCTCTGCAAAGTGTTCTTGAAGCAGAGAAGCACCAAGGGCCCATGGGGATGGCCCAGGCTTCTCCTCTTGGCTTTGCCCTTTGCAAGCTGCAGGCAGCATCCACAGAAGCAGCTCCTGTGAGCACAGAGCACCTAGGACTCTCCCCTGGCTTGTCCTAGGGCTGAGCTTTGCCATCCCCCACCCTGCTCCTGCTCCCCTCAGCTCTGAGCCTGCTGCAAGGGAAGTGATTTAATGCAAACCATGCCTTCTAGGCCTTTTTTTTCTTTTTTTCCTTCTCCCCCTCCTCTAATCACATAATTACTGCCAACATTTCTGCTCATGTTAGCTTTATTACATCTTTGTGGTTATTCTACAAGCTCTAAACGTTGGGCCTCAGCTGAGCTGGCAAAGCTCTCCAACAAACATCTGTCCTGAGTTATTCCCTTTCCAGCAAGCTGGAAGTTGAAGATGTTGCAACCCAGAGCTCCACATGCAACAGACAAAAAGCTCTTACTGCTGACCCAAACATCAGGGTAAATATTTACTGCCCTGGCCCCACATCTGCAGCTCCTTACAGGCACCTAGGAGCTTTCTCCATCCTCCTCTCCAGAAGCCAGCACGTGTCCCCAGGCCCAGCAGCTCCCCTTGAGCACTGGCTGGTGGCACACAGAGGGCTCAGTCCCTGCCTGGCTGTCCCCATCATCCCCATGTCAGCAGAAGGACACTCAGTCTCCTAGCAGCATGCTAAAGGTGATTCTGTCCTTTTTCCCCAATTAACCACCAGATGCTAATTCCTCCCTGGTAGAACTCCCAGGGCCAGCAGGCTGCTGGAATCCAGCAGCTGCAAGGCATGGGCTTAGTGTTCCAGAAGCTAAGCACTGGTTGGAAAGGTCTCTTTGACCAGGGAGAGGAATTGCATCACCCTGATGGCATCTCAGAGCCTTTGCTGCTCTTGTTTCTCCTCCAAACACACCTGGGAAAGCAGGGAGGTAGCAAGACACAGTGGGTTGGCTGGGAAGGAATCTTCCAAGGTCATCTAAGCCAATCCAATGCACTCAGCAGGGACATGGCATCTAGAGCAGGATGCTCCCAGCCCCAAACAAGCTGCCCTGGGATGGTTCCAGGGATGAGTGGGACATCTCTGGGCAAGCTGGGCCAGGTTCTCATGAAACCTCAGTGGAAAGAAGTTCTTCCTTCTGTCTAGTCTAAATCTCCCTCTTTTAGCTTAAAACCATCATCACTCATCCTGCTCCTCCAGGCCCAACCACACTGGTTTATCCTCAGCTTTCCTGTAAGCCTCCTTGAAGTGCCAAAGGCTTCCTGAGCTAACATAGCTCATGGAGAACTTCTCCCTCTCTCCAACTCCCTTACAGCAGCTTGGAGTTGGTCTCTTCTCCCAAGGAAGAAGCAACAGGACAAGAAGATGCCTCAGGTTGCATCAGGGGAGGTTTAGGTTGGACATGAGGAACAATTTCATCCCCAAAAGGGTTGTCCAGGCCCAGGAGTCTCCATCCCTGGAGCTGTGCTGCTGAGGGACATACTGACCTGACAGTGTTAGGATTAATGCTTGGACTCCATGACCTTAAAGGTCTCTTCCAAGCAAAACAATTCCATGATTGATCCTGCTCCCAGTGCCACCAGAGCCAGCCAGGACACCTCAGTGCCCATGGGGCCAGGCAGAGCTGCTGGCAGGCAGCCTGAGCTTAAAGCCAGCCTCAATTATTCATGCCATTCCTAGGGCTCCTGGAGCACAAGGTCCTTGGACACCAGGGCTGTGCCAGGGGAGCACAGCGACCTCTCCATCCAGGGGAGGTCACTCCTCTTAACCTCCAAGCAAGGAAAGCTGCAGCCCTTCCAGAAACCAAAGCTGCTTCCCTGCAGCATCCTCCCCAGTTCCTCCAGGGGCAGGCTGAGGCCAGGAAGGGTTTACAAAGGGAAGGGAGTCACCTCCTCTTGCCCCCTCCAGCTGACCAGCCCAAGCATAGCTTCTCCCAGTGCCACTCAGCTCCGAGCCTGCTTGGGGACAAGTCCCCAGAGATGTCCCCAAGAGTGTCCACACTGCTCAGCAGGATGAAGGTCAGGCTAGAGCTGCCCCATCCAGGGACACAGCACTGCAGGAACTGGGCTGGCATCATCCTGCCCCTAGCCTCTAGCCATTCTGCACCTAGAAGGAGAGCTCCATCCCCCAGACCAAGAGCCTGGAGCACCTTGAAACAAGCTCAAGTGTAAAGCCCAGGAGCAGGATGCAAGTCCTGCTGCTCCAGCCACCTCTAACCTGATGGCAGGGTCACCTGAGGTCCCAGCATGAAGTGACCTTGGCCAGGAGAGCCTGCAGCACTTGGCTCTTGCTAGAGCTGCTGAGTCCAGAGGCAGGAGCAAGCCCCAGCTTCCCATGCTGGAATCATCCCTCCAGGCAGCTCCCTTGGCCCAGCTCAGGCTCCAACCAGCTCCAAGCAGCCCAGGAGAAGCCCCCAGCCCCTCTGAGGGGCTGCACAGGCTTTTCTCTCCTAGCCCAGCCCTGCCTGCCTCTCCCTGTCCCACCCTCTCCTTGGAAAGGCAAAGGCAGGAAAGGATCATCCTGTTCCCCTCTCCCAGCTTCCTGTCAGCACATCAAACACAGACAGGAGAGGAAATATCCAGCTTGGAAAGCTGTCCCCAAGCCATGGCCAGCAGCTCCCTTCCCTCCCACTGACTGTCCTGAGGGTGAGCAGCCCCTCAGGGCCCTGACCCCCCCCCCCAGGGAAAGGGAGATGTTCCTCTGCAAGAAGCCAAAGCAGCTCTGGAATGGAGGGCAGAGGGCAGAGCTCCTCTCCTTATCTCTGCAGATGCTGCCTGGTACCAGCATCACCTCTTATCTGCAGGGAGCTTACTGCTCCAGCTCTTTCTCCAGGGGAGCTCCTGAGGACATGAAGCTTTCCTGACCTTCCCCACCCATCCATGTCCTCCCAGCAGCTCCAGGACCACTTGTGGGCCAGCATCCAGCACACCTCAGAGAGGGCAGAGGGCAAGCAGGCACTGCTCACTCTCCAAGCAACAGGGGAGGAGGAGGATGAAGATGAAGAGGCCAGGAGTGCACCCACGGCCTCTCCACAAGGGAGGAGGCAGTTGAGCACCAGCACTCCCACCACAGAGGTAAGGACATGGAAGGGCTGGAGACAGAGGTGACAGTCCCCAGCCTGGCCACCCAACCCCTGGCCCATTGCCATCCCAGCCTTGCTATCAGCCAAGCACAAGCCTGCACCATCTCCACCAGCCTGGCCCCAGCAGCACAGCACCCATGGAAAATGCAGCCCTTTCCACCCCAAAATTCTTTCCTTTTTGGAAAGGACTTCACCAATCCAAAGGCATTGAGTGCAGAAGCACAGCCCAGGCTCAGGCCACTTGAAGAAAAAGCTCATTTCCTTCCTATTGAAGCACAAACTTGAGAACACATTCCCCCCCAGATGTTCCTCCCCTCAGAGGGGCAAAGAGCTCCAGCTTCTCCATCTCCCTGTCCCCATAGCACAGACCTCAACCAAGTCACCATGGGAGCCCTCAGCCCCATTAGCAGCTCCCAAGGTGTGGGAGATGCTTGAGGAGCACAGGAGAAGAGCAAGCAGCAGCTCCCAAGGCTTGGGAGATGCTTGAGGAGCACAGGAGGAGAGCAAGCAGCAGCTCCCAAGGCTTGGGAGATGCTTGAGGAGCACAGAAGGAGAGCAAGCAGCAGCTCCCAAGGCTTGGGAGATGCTTGAGGAGCACAGGAGGAGAGCAGCAAGCAGCATCCTCCAGCAGCTGATGCTGCGTCAAGCCCAAGGAGCAGCTTGGAGCTCCCCAAAACCAACATGCACACATCCAGAAGGTTCTTTTCCAGCAGGAAGCAAGCTCTGCTTGCAGAAGGAGCTGTTGCCAGGCTGCTTGCACCCCGCCCCACCCCCAGAGCTGTGCCCTCACCTTCCTGCTGCCGTGCGATGAGAAGCTGTGTGAGTGCCGCTGCAGCTTGTCCCCGCTCAGCTCCAGCTGGGGCTTCCAGAGCTCCCCATTGTCACTGCTCACTGCCTTGCTGGGGGAGAGGCTGGAGGGGAGCAGGAGGCCAGTGTGCACCATCTCCTCGGTGCAGGTGAGGCGCAGGCTGCACAGGTACTCATCTGTCTCCTTGTCCACCACCAGCAAGCGTGTCTCTGTCTCCACGGCTTTGATGCGCTGCACCACCTGCAAAGGAGAACAAGTGCTGAGCACAGAGGCAGACAGAGGCAGACAGAGGCAGACACAGCCCTCCTGGCTGGGCTAGCAGCTGCATCCAAGGACTAGCAACACCCCAAGGCTCTTCTGCACCTTCAGTCTTGCTGCAGGGCGCAGGGTTGCTGTCATTGCTGGCCCTGGGTGATGGGGCAGGACAGTGCAATGCTTTGGGAGGCTAAGGCTCCCAGCTTTAATCTATCTGCTCCCTGGGCTCCTGCACACCATCACCCTGCAGACCCTGCTCCAGGGTCCTGCAGAGCACCACAGAGTGATCCCAGTAGCACCTAGACCTGCTGAAGTGCTGGCAGGGCACAATGTGCCTGTCAGTTAGCATGGAGTGATGCTGAGCTCCCCAACAGCCAGGGCAAGAGCAGTGATGGAGCAAGTGTCCCTTCCCTCCCCCAGCCCCACAAGTGCCAGGAGGGATGGCAGGGATGGAGAGTGGGCAGAGAGTAGCCTCTTTCCCTCTCCCCATCAGTGGGAACAAGCTTCCTGAACAGCAAAGTTTGGAGTTGCTGCCCTGATTGAGGATGGTGAGGGCTCTTCCCACCCCATGCCCTGCCAGGGACACCTGCCCAGGCTACCCAGCATCACCCACTCAGCTCAGACAGGAGCTTGCACAGAGGCTGGTTCATCCCCTTGAGCATCAGACACCTCAGAAGGACAACACAATCTGTCCCACCAAGCAAAGAGCCCTGCACACCTCCATCTCCTAGAGCTTGGCTCTCCCATATCCATGGCAGGATGGAGAGCTGAGGTGCCCAGAGAGGCTCCCAGCACCTCTGCATGCAGCTGGTGGCTGGGTACTCCCCAGCACCCACCTATCAGATCTTGGAGAGAGAGACAACCCAGCAAGCACATTCATCCCCAGTCAGTGCCAGGGAGCAGAGGAGATCAGAGAAACCAGTGCTGGGAGTGGGAGATGGGCCCATCCCTGCTGGGCTGAATAGGGAGCATTGTCCTGCCACTGCCCAGCTCCCTGGTGGGGATCAGTGACTGGCAAGAGGCTCTGAAAGGAGCTGGCAGGGCAGGGAGGAGCTGGGATGGAAACAGGCAGAGCCAGGACATGCACAGGAGCATGGCAAAAGGGAAACCACCTCCAGAATCCCTGCCAGGTCACCCTCACCCTGCTCAGGCCTTCATCCCAAGGAGGAGGAGAAGGAGGGGTGGGAATGTCCTTCAGCAGCCATCCCCAGCTATGGGGTGGAGATCAACCACCGCTCACTACCCTAGGGACCTGTGACAACCCCCTCAGGGATGTCAGGAACCCCCCAAAAAGCAGCACTGAGCTTCCTTGCAGAGCTCCTGCTCTGATCTAGGTCACCCTGGGGCCAAGCCAGCCTGCAAGCACCAAGGTTATAAGCAACAAAACGAGCCTAACATGCAATTAGCTCTGTTTATTTACTCCCCTGCACGCTCCAGTCAAGGTCAGCAGAGCTCTGCTAGCTGAAAATGAGGGGGAAAAAGAACAATAATAATCATCCAACCCAACCAACAAGAAATGCATGGGCTGCAGGCAAGGCAGCTTGCCCTGACCCAACTGATCTGCTTCCAGCTCCTTGCACCATGTCAGGCAGCAGCATGGCCAGAGCTCCCAGCCTTAATCCATCTGCTCCCTGGGCTCCTGCACACCATCACCCTCCAGACCCTGCAACTGGGGATGCTCCAGGGTCCTGCAGAGCACCACAGAGTGATCCCAGAAGCACCTAGACCTGCTGAAGTGCCTCTCAGTCAGCATGGAGTGATGCAAGAGCAGTGATGGAGCAAGTGTCCCTTCCCTCCCCCAGCCCCACAAGTGCCAGGAGGGATGGCAGGGATGAAGAGTGGGCAGAGAGCAGCCTCTCTCCCTCTCCCCATCAGTGGGATCAAGCTTCCCAAGCAGCAAATCACCGTGGAAATGAGAGCAGCAAGGTGGAAGGCAAAGCAGCAGCAGCCCCAGGTGGGTAGAGCCTGGTACCCTACCCTCTTCCGAGCCATGGTCACCTCCCTCCTGGAGCTCACAGCTTCTCTCAAGAAGCCTCAGAGCCTCCCCCATCCCATCTGGAGCTTCCCAGCACCAGTCCCAGCAGCAGGATTTCCGCAGCTCCACCCAAAGAGACTTTTACCCCTGCCTCCAGCCAACCCCAGCCTGGGCCCTTCCACCCTTGCCAAACAGCAGGTGCCCAGCAGCAAGGAGACTGATGGTACCACTGGCACCAGCTCAGCTCATCCCTCCAGCTCCAAAAGAGGAGCCTGTGGAGCATGCTGCTAGTGCCAGCAAGGAGCTGGAGCCTTCCTCACTCCAGGAGCCCACTGCTCTGTCCTCCTGGGTGAGGAACCCAGGATGCAGTTTAGCATCCAAAGGTCCTGAGGACACTTTCTGCCTTGGTTCCTTGGGCAGGAAACAACAGAGAATAAAAGCACAAATGCCTCCAGCTTCAGCTGGAAACACAGTTACAGGCAAAGAGCACAAGGCCTTGCTGGCTGCAGGCTTCAGCCCTCCACAGCTTCCAATGGAGAAGGTCAGGGAGCTCAGCAGCACAAGGAGGAGAGGTCACAGTGAGCTGATTGCTCTCAGCCACCACCAAGAACCAGCATGGCATTGCCCTTCCCACAGTCCAGCAGTGCTGGGTGGGTTTTTTAGAGGGAAGGAAAAGATTCTCTCTGCACTGAGGGAGAAGGAAGGGAGAGCCCAGCACATCCCTGGGGCAGAGCTGCTCCTGCTCACATCACTCAGATGCTTCACAGTGAGCTCCACACCACCCTGGATGGGATATTCCATCCCACTCACTTCCAGGACTGCAGCCTGCTTCTGCCAGCAGAAAATGGAAGACAGGAAAAATTCCTCCCCTTTCCCTTGACCTCCTGCAGAAGCCCCTGCACATTTCCAAGCCCAGATGGTTGTCCCAGCTCTGCTCTCTCCCAACCCCAGCAGGGAATCCTGCCTGCTCCCAGCACCACACAGCTCCTCCCTGCCCAGCCAGAGCAGGGATGGGGATGATGATCCTCCACCTCCTCCTCCTCCAAGGAGCTTTGCAAATCACATTCAAGACAAACATTAACTTCTTCACAGCTGGCTCACATCATCCCAACAAGCTCAATTCAGCAGGAAAACCCACCAAAAGGCCACAGAGAAGAGGCTTTAGTGGAGCCACCTGGAAGGTTCTGCTTCACCTTCAGCACATCCACAAGCCCAGGATGCCACAACCCCCCCAAAAAACTCTGTTGGGTCCCCAACCTACACCAGGCACATCCCTGCTCTTCCCTAATAAAGTCCTCAGTGGGGCAAGCCAGATGGTTTCATTACCAAAGCATCAAACCCCACTGAGCTCCACAAGCACCCTGGGTGCCCCTGCAGCAGGACAGCAACAGCTTCAATCTCATTGCTTGCTTGGGTTTTTGTTAGACTAAACTGTTTAACAAACACAAGTTTCAGTTTTATAAGCAGAAAATAACCCAGCCTGGAGCATGTGGCTTCTGTTAGCAAGCTGAGGAGCAGCAGCAAGCTCACTTGAAACCCACCTCAGCCAACAGCCATTCTGTCCCCCCCGCTCCAGCCCTATCTGGCTGGAGCCAGCCCAACTGCTCACCATCTGCACAGCTTTATCAGCAGATTTGAAGGCATCCTCAAGACACTTTGGGCTGCACAAGCTGGAGCAGCTGACCCAAAAAGTGGCTAAGAAAAGCCCCAGCAGAGGCACAACTAAAGGCCAGGTCTCCCCATTCCTTTCCACCACAGATTGCATAACAGCCTGGTTCCCAAACACCTTCACCTTTCCCAGCTTCCCAGGCTTACAACAGCCTTCTCCCAGCAGCCAGCTCCACAGCACACAGCTCTCCTCATGGCAATTCAGAGGTCCCAGGCAGACAAACCTCCCCCCAGCATTTTGGGGGGGCACCCACCCACCTACCCCATCCCACTGACCACCCACCACTTGGCCAGGCCAAGGATGCTCCAGCAGATATTGTGGGAGAAAACACCATGCCAGGGTTGTTGGGGAGGAGGATGGGAGCTGGGGTGCTAGGGCCAGGAGGTGCTGGGGTTGGCTTCCTCCCCTGCTCATAACCCTGCCTGAAATCTGCCCATCCCCTACCTGAACCCCTTGCCCATATCCTACCAATCCTCTGTCCACCCCTTGCCTGCACTCTTGCCTATCCCTTGTCCATCTTCCACCCACCTCCTGCCCAGCTGCTCCTGCACCCCTTGCCCACCTCCTGCCCAGCTGCTGCCTGTACTCCTTGCCCACCTCCTGCCCATACTCTGCCCTTCCTCCACTCACCTCCTGCCCGTTCCCTGCCCGCACTCCTTGCCCACCCCCTGGCCCCCGGCTCTCCCCGCAGCTGCGGTACCTGGTGGTGCGTCTCCTGCTCCACGTTGTGCCCGTTCACCTCCACCACCCTGTCTCCGGGCCGCAGTCCCGCTGCCTCTGCCGGCGAGCCCGGCTCCACTTTGCGGATGAACTGGCCGCTCTTGCCCTTCTCGCCGTGCAGGTGGAAGCCGTAGCCACTTTCACCCTTCACCATCCGGCAGAGCCGCGGCCTCAGCGGCTCCTTGGCCATGGCCCTTCCCGGCAGGAGCAGCAACAGCAGCGGGAGGAGGAGGAAGAAAGCGGCGGGGGCTGGGCGCCCGCGGGGCCCCTTTTATGCTCGGCGAGGGGCGGAGGGGCGGGGGCGGAACGGGCACGGGCACGGGGCCGAGAACGGGGCTGGGAACGGGGCCGGGGCCGGCAACGGGGCTGGGGTTGGGCCCGGGGAGCTGCGCAGCACGGCCATGCTGTGCGCTGCTGCCCCGCGGCCCCGGGAGGGGACGGCCCCGGGAACGGGGATGGCGATGGGGAGGAGCTGCGCTTGGGGATGGGGAGGGAGGAGGAGGAGGAGGAGGAGGAGGAAGGATCGGCAACGGGATCAGCACCGGGACCGGGACCAGGATCGGGATTGGGAGCAGCACTGGGATCGGCACCGGGACCAGGATCAGGACTGACACAGGAACCGCCACTAGGACCAGCACCGGGACCAGGACCCACACCGGGACCAGGATCCAGACTCACCTCTGCAGCAGCACCAACACGGGGACTGGCACTGGCAGCAGGACTAACACCGGGACCAGGACTGCCCCTGGCACTGGGATGGCACTGGGACCAGCACCATCACCAGGATCAGCACCGGGATCTGGACTGGCACCATGCAGAGGAATCCATTGGAGCCCCAATGCCTTGGGAATGCTCAGGCATCCCAAGATCACAGCTCAGAGCTACCCCAGGCTCTGTGGGCTCAGCTCCAGCTGCCCCAGTGCAGCACAGAACCTGCCAGGCCAGGGCAATGTGTAGCTGGCTGGAGCCCACCACCCTCCAGGGGACACAGAGCCACCAAGCCAGGTCCCTCCTGCATCTGCAGACCAAGGCTCCCATCCTCATTCCCCTCCAGGAAGGGATATGTGAGCCAAGGCTCACCCATGGCACAAGATGAGTTGCTGAGACACAGGCAAGGACTACCCTGTGAAGGGGAGGTGGTGAAGAGCAAGGCCTGGAGCAGATTCCACTCATCCAAAAGTGGTTTGTGTCCCCCTGAACACCAGGCCAGGGATGCATCTCATGAGTAGATAGCTCTGCCATCCCAATCCCAGACATTCCTACTCCATCCTGGGTGTGCCTGTGGAGAAACCATCCAGGTTTCCCCTGGAATGAGCTTGTTTGGGTGAAAAACACAGCTCCTCACCTTCACCCTTTGCCATTCCTGCTCTTGATTTCCTTGGAAACCTCTTTCAAGGAGGAAAGGACCCAGCTGAGTTGTCACTGCTTGGCACCTCAACCTGATAGCCACAACCTTCTCCATGCAGCCCAGGAGACCATTGGCCTTCTTCTTGCTGGCTCATGGTGACCTTGTTGTCCTCCAAGCACTCCCAGGTCCTTCTCCTTAGAGCTGCAGCTCAACCCCTGAATCCAAGGAGGAAGCTCAGCATGGCTGGCTGATGGACACCAGCCCTTGAGAGCTCTGTTTGCCATCCCTTGGGATGTCCATCACGCTCAGGACCACACTCAGCATCCAGGGAGCTCTCAGCACCATAAAGCCCTGAGTGACACCAGAGGAGCTCTGAGAGCTGGGAAATCCAGAGCCTGGATCCCTCCAGATCCCTGGAGACTCTTTGTGCAGTTCTGAGGCTTTTATCAGTGCAAAGAAATGATTTTTCCACTCACTGGCCAAAGCAAAGGAGAAACAAACCTGGAGGCAAAAGGGGGAGGAGAAGGAATTGTTGGCAAGTTGATTGGGACAAAAAGAAGTTTTCCTTTGGATTCAGTGCAATAAAAAGAACACAAAGGAGAAAAGCTTTGGGGTGGTCAGACAGAAGGATTTAACCCTTTGGGAATCCCTTGCTGGGAGTGGTGCTGGTGGCTTGCAAAAGAAAAAGAGGGAGAAAAGTCCATTTGGAAAAGGTGGGAATGGGATGGGTGGATTTTTTTCAGTCATGCTTGGTTTTCATTGAGCAGAAGCATTTTCCCCAGTCTGACCTGGGTTGGGAATGAGAGATCTCATGGGAAGGAGCTGGGAATGAGAGGAGCTCATGGGAAGGAACTGAGAATGAGAGGAGCTCATGGGAAGGAGCTGGGAATGAGAGGAGCTCCTGGGAAGGAGCTGGGAGTGAGAGGAGAGCTCATGAGAAGGAGCTAGGAATGAGGAGAGAGCTCATGGGAAGGAAATGGGAATGAGAGGAGCTCATGGAAAGGAGCTGGGAGTGAGAGGAGAGCTCATGGGAAGGAACTGAGAATGAGAGGAGCTCATGGGAAGGAGCTGGGAATGAGAGGAGCTCATGGGAAGGAGCTGGGAATGAGAGGAGAGCTGAGGACCAGCAGCATCTCCTCTTCTGCAGGCTCTCTGTGTGTGGCACTCTTGAGCTGTGCACATCTTCCAGGTTGGATGCCTGGAGGCAGGAGGAGAGCTGCTCCTGGGCAGGATCAGCTCCACACTTTGTGGCTTGTGGGAAGGCAGCAAGCTCAGCTCCCTCTGGCATGTCCCAGCATCCCAGGAGCCTGCCAGCAGCCAGGCAGCAGGCAGCTGTGCCTATGGAGCTGCAAGGAGCTTGCTGCTGATCCTCAGGCAGCTTGGGTGCAGCCAGCAGCTCCCACACAGCAGCACATCCATGCAGGAGTGTGGAAGCAAGGATGCTAGCCCCCCTGTTCCACTGCTGAGCACCAAGCAGCTCCTGCAGGAGGTGCAATGCCTGCAGCAGCTGCCCCAGGGAGACAAGAGTGCCCCAGGCAGCCTGGGGAAGGCAGCTCCAGGGTAGCCCTGCTCTGGGGACACTCCTGGGCTCCACAGGACCTGGTGTTTCCCTCAGCTTGGCTGAGAAGCTCTCTGCCCATGTCTCCATCACCTTAGCAGTGCTCTGGACAGCTGGGAAGCAGGGAAAGCAGCAGGCCCAGAGATAATGTTATCTCCTGCTCTCTGCAGCTCCTGCCTCACTCCATCCCTTGCGTGGCAGCAGTGTGAAGGTGTGGACAGCCCAGAGTGACCCTTGGAGGACTCAGCACTGCCTCTGAGCATCCCTTCCCACAGGGAATCTCTCACAGGGACCTTCTGGGTGACCCAGGTCTGCTCAAGGGTCACCAGGGATCACTGTCTCAGGAGCCAGCTGCCTGCAGCAGGCTAAGGAAGAGCTGCTGGGCAGGGAGGAAATTCCTTGGGGAGTTTTCTTCCTCCTGGTGCAGGCAGGAGCTCAGCAGCCATTGTGTGTGTGCAGGGAGCAGCCCTGCAGGGAGCTCACCCAGGGCTTGCTGGCTCTTCTCCCAGCCCCTGCCCTCCCCAGCTGCTCCCTTGGGAATGGCCAAGGAGCTGGGAAGGAAAGGAGAAGGAAGGGAGCTGCCCTGGCTTTGGCTGGCTTGGGGTGGACCTCTTCCTGCCTACTGTGGCCCCTGGGATTTGCCTGACTCTTGGGCTGGGACAAAATGGCTCTGCTGGCATGGCAAGGCTGGGGCATTGCTGGGAAAGCCTGAGCCCTGCCTCAGCCAGCCCCTGGCTCTTGGATCTGCACAGCTCCCTGCTGCCACTGCAGAGATGGAGCTGGAGCCATGGCCAGGCTCAGATCCAAAGGCCACGTGTGCTGCAGCAGGGATCCAGGCTCAGGAATTGATGGCAGGAGAACTCAGCCCTGATACCACCTCCTCCATCCAGCACACCTGCAGCCTGTTAGGACAAGAGGCAATGGGAGCAAGTTGGAGCACAGCAGGTTTCGTATTAACAGGAGGAGGAACTTGTTTGCAGTTCAGGTGCCAGAGCACTGGCCCAGGCTGCCCAGGAGCCTGTGGAGTCTCCTTGTCTGGAGCCATTGCAGAGCTGCCTGGACACATTGCTGTGTGAGCTGCTCTAGGTGATCCTGCTCTGTCAGGGGGGTTGCACTAGATGAGCTTTCTAGAGCCCTGCCAACCCCTGACATACTGGGATACTGTGTTCCTGCCTGGCCCTGAGGCATTCCCTGTGCTGATAGGGAACAGCAGCTGGATCACTGGCATCAGGAACATTGCAACATCTCTGAACATCTTAATTGGGTGCAGGAAGAAAAGTGAGAGCAGCAGGGCCAGGGAGGTTCTGCTCCACATCTGCTCTAAGGAGGACACATCTGGAGTCCTGGGGCCAGTGCTGGGCTCCCCAGCTCCAGAGAGACAAGGAAGTGCTGGAGAGAGTCCAGCAGAGGCTAGGGAGATGCTGAGGGCACTGGAGGAAAGGCTGAGAGCTTCTCCTGGAGCAGAGCAGAGCCAGAGGGGAGCTGCTCCATGCTGAGCAAGAGCTGAAGGGTGCAGGGGGCAAGAGGCTGGGGCCACACTCTGCTCAGGGGTGCCCAGGGCCAGCCCAAGGGGCAATGGGCACACACTGGAAGCCAGCAGCTTGCAGCTGAGCAGCAGCAGAAACTTGTTTGTTGTGAGGGTGCAGAGCCCTGGCCCAGGCTGCCCAGAGAGCTTGGGGAGTCTCCTGGGGTGCAGAGATCCCAAAGGTACCTGCAGGGGATCCTGGGCAAGCTGCTGGGGGGGAGCCTGGGCTGGGTGATCCCCAGAGCTCCCCTCCAACCTAAACCATGCTGGGATTCTGGGATAACATTCATTTTCCTCAGTGGAGAGAGACATAAAACCAAGCTGTAAGCAGACAAAGAGACAAGTGGAGAGCAGGGAGGACTCACTGAGCTTTTGTTCAGCTCAGGCCAGGAAAGGTTCCTGACTTTGTCATCTGAAATGACACTTAGGCTGCCAGGAACTCCCTGAGGAGCAGTCTAGGAGATTTACTGTAAGGCTGTAGCAGAAAGTGTGTCAAGCAGTTCAATGCTGGCAGGAAAGCCTGGGAGTCACCCAAAAGCTGCATCACCTTCCCCAGGATGAGCTGCACCAGCTTTTGCTTTCAAGTCAAGCCCCAAAAGCACAAGGAAACCCAAATTTCCTTTGATCACTCCTCCTTTTAATGAGGGCAGGCTGCTAGGAAGCAAACAGGAGATGTTTGGATCATATTGCAACCAAAGGAGTACAGAAACCTAACAAATCAAACAGAATCCAATCAATTCAGAATCAAGATCTCCCCTGGTGGTTTCTCCCCAAGTTTATAGCATGAGGTTGCACCTGGAAACAAGATGATTTGACCACTGTGCCTGGGCAGTGGCCAGGAAAGAACTGGGGTGGTTTTATCCTTGAATGCCATTGTCTGTATGGTTTCAGAGAGGTCCCACTGATGAGACTCTGCCACCTCTGCCATGCTTGAAGGGTTTCTTTTCCACCTCAGGCAGCCAACACTCCTCCAGAGCTTGGAGCATCCCTGCTGGGAGCCTTCAATGGATCAGGGCCATGCTTTCCAGTGGCAGAAGCTGGATGGAGAAGAGGAGCTGGCTTATTGCAGAGCCTCACCTGAGCATCTAGCTGTCCACCTGAGAGCCACCAGCCCCTGCCCTCCTCATGTGGGATCTCCTTGTTCCTCTGGACAATGGAATGTTCTCCTCCAGCAGCTCAGATCCACCCCATGAGGACTGCAGCCTCATTTCCTACCCCTGTGCTCCACAGAAACCCCAGACAGGCATCCAAATGCCAGCCCTGGACCTGCCTGCCAGGCTCCTGTTGGGAATGTGGCTGTGAAGCCAGAGGGATGCTCACACATTCCCAGGAGAGCTCTGTCTGGGTGCCAGGCTGTGGGAGGCAAGGGGACAGCATGGACACAAGGCAAGGCTGAGCTGAGCTCTACTGGGCTCTCCCCAAAAGACACTAATCCCAGATTTCCTCCCTGCAAAGAAAAGGAAGGAAGGAGGAGGGAGAGAGCCACGTGTTTCAGGGGCTAATCCAGCAGCTAAAAGGCTGCCAGGGATTTCAGCTGGATGTTGGCTCCAGCTTTACGTAAGAAGAAAGAGGTTTAATGTCTGGAATCAACTCCACAGCTTCCCTAGCTTCCCTGACCCCATCCCAGCCAGGGCTGGGGGGGCTGGGGGGGTTGGGGAGCAGCTGGGTAATGCCATGGGGCACCCCAGCTCTCTGCTGGGAGCATCCTGGGTGCCTGTGGGATGGGAGACTCTCTGCACCCTCAGTTACCTGCTGAACCCCCCTGAACCCCCCCCAGGATTCTGGGTACCCCTGAAACCTCCTCCCAAGGCTCTCTGCTCCCCTAAACCCCCTCCCCAAAGCTCTGTGCACCTCCACTTACCTGGTGAGCCCTCTCCAAAGCTCCGTGTACCCCCAGTTACCTGATGACCCCTCCCCAAAGCTCTGTGCACCCCTAAACCCCCTCCCAAAGTTCCATGTACCCCAAGTTACCTGGGACCCCTCCCCAGGGGTCCCCTAAATCCCTCCTCAAAGCTCCATGTACCCCCAGTTAACTGATGACCCCTCTCCAAAGCTCTGTGTACCCCTAAACCCCCTACCCAAAGCTTTGTGCCCCCCAGTTACCTGATGACCCCTCCCCAAAGCTCTGTGTACCCCTAAACCTCCTCCCCAAAGCTCCGTGCATTCCCAGTTACCTGCTGACTCCTCCCCAAAGCTCTGTGTACCCCAAGTCACCTGGGAACCCTCCTCAAGACTCTATGTACCCCTAAACCCCTCCTCAAAGCTCCATGTACCCCCAGTTAGCTGATGACCCCTCTCCAAAGCTCCGTGCACCACTAAACCCCCTCCCGAAGCTCTGTACACCCCTAAACCCCCTCCCCAAAGCTCTGTGTAACCCTAAACCACCACCCAAAGCTCTGTTCACCCCCAGTTACGTGATGACCCCTCCCCAAAGCTCCGTCCCCCCCTAAACCCTCTCCCAGAGCTCCTCCTCCTCCCATCCCCGAGGGGCTCTCGCCGTTACCTGCGCTCGGAAGGAGCCTGGCGGGGGTCTGGTGGGGGTGGGCCGAGGACCACTCCATCCCCAAGGCCTCCGGAGCATCCTCTGCAGGAGGAGCCGGGCCCCGGGCGGAGGCAGCGGCGTGTCCCCGGGGGCTGCGGGGGGAGCTGCCCCGGGCTGGCCTCGGGGCTCCGGAGGCAGTTCCCTGCGCCAGAGGTAGGGCGAGCGCCGGATGCCCATGAGCAGCCCCGAGGCTCGTCCCACCGTGTGGTAACGGGGGCTGGCGACGTGCTTGTACCAAGCTCCCGTCGGGGCTGCCGGCAGCATCAGCCCCAACAGCACCAGAGCCCCCCAAGTGCCCCCCGACAGCTGACCCCAAGCCATGGAGCCGCGCAGGGATGCGGGAAGGGATGCGAGCAGGGATGCGAGCAGGGATGCGGGCAGGGATGCGGGCAGGGATGCGGGCAGGGATGCGGGCAGNTTCCTCCTGTAAGCTTTCCCCGGGATGTTGGCGTTCTCTCTATGGCCCCGAGCATCCTTGGGCATCTCGCTGCATCCCTGAGCATCCTCCTTCCAGCCCTGNAAGGCAAGGATGCGGGCAGAGTGAGAGCAGGGGTGTATCCCGGCCCCGGGGAGCCTCAGTCAAGGCTGCCCCGAGCCTGAGCCACNCAGCATCCTTCTATCCTTAAGCATCTCCCTGTGGCTCCAAGCATCCTTGAGCATCTCCCTGCAGCATCCTTTGTTCCTGCCTTGAGCTTCCCTGGCTCTTTCCTGGCATCCATCCATCCATCCTTCCATCTATCCCTCCAAGATATGGAGGTATAAGATGTTTGGGGCAGAGCCTCATGACTTTCCTCTCCTGGGAAGGCTGGGAGTGAGTGGAATTCCCAGTTGGTAAGGAGATCCCAGCCCTTTCCCATCCTAGCTGGAAGTCAAACCCATCCAGAGCAAAGCTTCTTTCTGTTAATGACTCAGCCCCAGAGATTCCAGCTCACCCAGAGCCCAATTTCTTGGAAGCACCCAGGCTGCCAGTAAGGAGCTGATGGTGGAGGAGCCACCAGGGATCTTCTGGTCACCCTTGGAGTGCTCTGGATGTTCTCAGCAGCCAGCAGCCCCAGTTCAGCTCTCCCAGCTCACAAGGGGACACATCCTGCCAGCCTGAGTCCACTCCATGAAATAAAGCCATCATTCTCCTTCCTTCTCCCTGCCCCATCCAGAACTGGATCAGTTCTGAGCACCCTGATGCTCAGCCTTGGAGGAGGAAGATGCTCTTCCTCCCTCTGCTCCCATTCCCAAGCAAAGATCCAGGTTTAGCAGCTTCTGTGTGGCTGCAGCAATGCACCAGTGTGGCCTCAACCTTCCCACCCAGCACTGGAAGCTGTTTCTTGTTCCTAGAGATCTGCCTCAAGTGTCTTTTCCCTCTCTTTTTGGTACAACTTGAGGAACTTGTCAGGTTGAGGAAGCCTCTGGGAACTGAGCTGAACTCTCTGCTGCAGGCTGGGAAGGATTCCTGTTGTGTCTGCAAGGTGCTGGGAGATCCTTCAGAGAAGCACAGACTGGTTTGGCTGGGAAAGGACCTGGAAAGCTCAGCTAGTCCAAGCCTGAGTGCAGAGACTCAGCAGGGATATCTGCAACTAGAGCAGGATGCTCCCAGCCCCAGAGAAGCTGCCCTGGGATGGGATATCTCCCACCTCTCTGGACAAGCTGGGCCAGGCTCTCCCTACCCTCAGTGGAGAATATTTCATCCTTCTTTCTAACCTAAATCTCCTCTTTTAATTCCAAACCATCAGCCCTTGTCCTGTCCCAACAGCTCCTGCTCCAAACTCTCTCCCCATCTTTCCTCTAGATCCTTTCAGTCCTGCAAGGCTGCACTAAGATCTCCTTGGAGCCTTCTTCTCTCCTGCAGCCCAGCTCTCTCAGCCTGGCCTGCTTTTTCTTAGGAGATAAAATCCTTCTCAACAAATCCTGGCTCCTCTGGAGTTGTCCTACAGGCTCCCATCAGTAAGATCCCAGCCTTTTGGGTCCCTTCAGTCAGTCTCTAAGTGCTTGGGTTCAGCCCAGCAGTGTCCAGCTGAGCTGCAAGCCCTTGGGAAAACCTTGGCTTTTATGTTTTCACTTCATCAACTTCATGATTAGCTCCAGCATCACACTGAGCAGCTCCATGGACTCTGAGACTCTGCTCAGCTACCCCAGAGCCCTGAGAGCTCTCAGTCCACCTCTGGCAAAGGAAGGAGCAGTGGGATTGAACCAGATCACTGCTGAAAGCACTTGAGGGTCTAGTTCTCCAAGGATGCTTGGAGCCACGGGGAGATGCTTAAGGATAGGAGGGATGCTTAGGGATGCAGGGGAGATGCTCAGGGCTGGAAGGCTCCAGGCTGCTGAGGAGGTAGCTCCTCATCCCTAGCTGCTCTGGCTTGGCTGGGATATCCCTCCCTTCTTCTCTGCTTGGACCACAGCTCCAAGCTGAGCTAGCAGAGCACAAACTGAGGGCCTCAGCCTGCAAAGTTCCCTGCTGGGGAGGATGAGGAGGTGAGCATCACCTCCTCAAAGCCCTGCATGAAGCTATCTGAGCTCTACCCTGTTGAGTGCCTGTTTGTGCTCTCACCTCCCACCACAGACATTTACTGCACCCATTCAGGCTTTGTGGCTGCAGGAGGATGAGCTCAATCAATGTGATGTCCCAGCAAGAAGCACTTGACAGATGAAGCTGGGGTGGTTTAATGACAGCACTTTCCCCCTTTGGATTAGAATGACTCTGGTGATTATTGGAAGGTTAGAGACTCAGCCACAGCAGGAAAACAAAGCAATTGAAGAGGTCAACCCTCTGATGGAGCCTCTCCAGGCTTGGGCAGTGATGCTTGTGTTAGACATGACACTTTTGGGGCTATTTGAGCTCTCCAGCAGCCACCTGTGGGAGTATGAGGAGAGGATGGAGGCATCAGCATGAGAGATGAGGAGCATCATGCACTCTGGGCATCCTCCTCCTCTGCCTCTGCCAACTCACCTTGCCTCTGCTCCTTGGCCTCGGCCTGCTTTCCTTGGGAAAACCTTTGGGATCTCTGCACCCCAGGAGACTCCCCAAGCTCTCTGGGCAGCCTGGGCCAGGGCTCTGCACCCTCACAACAAACAAGTTTCTCCTGCTGCTCAACTGCAAGCTGCTAGGTTCCAGTTTGTTGCTATTGACCCATCCCTGGGCACCCCTGAGCAGAGTGTGGCCCCAGCCTCTTGCCCCCTGCACCCTTCAGCTCTTGCTCAGCATGGAGCAGCTCCCCTCTGCCTCTGCTCTGCTCCAGGAGAAGCTCTCAGCCTTTCCTCCAGTGCCCTCAGCATCTCCCTAGCCTCTGCTGGACTCTCTGCAGCACTTCCTTGTCTGTCTGGAGCTGGAGAGCCCAGAGCTGGCCCCAGCACTCCAGAATTGCTCCTAAACCCAATCAGCAAACTTTCCTTGCTTTCAACTCCTCTTTGCTCTGCACACTCCTCCATCCTTTGGGTGTGAGTCAGGGCTTCAGACTCATTTCTCTGCTGGTGCAGAGAGGTTTTTATCACCCTCTTCCAGTGGATTGAATCATTGTCTGCTGATGGCTGGAGGCTGCTGGTTTCTCTCTGCAGTGATTGCAAATGGAAGCTGGATCTTAGACCCTACAGCAGAAATGCAATCATATATATTTAATCAGCCTCTTGCATGGATCAGAAACATCTTGCTTGGTGCTTTGTTCTGGGGCTGTCGGAGAGGAATTGTTCTCTTTTGAAGGTAAAGAGTTAACACTGAGTCTGAGGAAAGTTTCTTCCCATCTTTCCTCCCTAAATATCACTTTATAACATCAGAGAAAGGGGGGAAAAGGCAATTTTCCAGCCATTTAATCAGCAACACACTCTGGAATAACTGCTAACTCTGCAGATGGGCACAACAAATCCATGGCAGGCAGGAGAGCAGCAGATCAAATATTTATGTGCCAGCACTAAAATGTTGTGGAGTTAAAGGTTACTCCTCAGATGAACTTCCCATTCCCAGCCTGAGCTGGATGTGCTTCATTTCAGTGCCAGAGTGACGTTGGCTTCTGCTCAAAAGGATCTTTTGCTCAGGGCTGCTTTGCTTTCCAGTCACTCTCAGATAACCTGAAGACTTCACTCACTCCTGGGATGGAGACAAGGAGCTGCTGGAGAGAGTCCAGCAGAGGCTAGGGAGATGCTGAGGGCACTGGAGGAAAGGCTGAGAGCTTCTCCTGGAGCAGAGCAGAGCCAGAGGGGAGCTGCTCCATGCTGAGCAAGAGCTGAAGGGTGCAGGAGCTTCACACAGATTCCCTTGTTTGAGGACAGGTTCCAAGTGACAGCCCTGACCTTCAGAGAGCACAGACTGGGGAGTTTTAAGGCTAAAGGCAGCATTTTAGGTTGCTGTCAGTGTTGTTTGTCCCAGTCACATCACACTGCCTTCCTCTGACACCTCCTTCCCACTGCAGTGTGGGAGCAGAGAAGCATTTAGGTTGCTAAAGACCTCTAAGACCATCAAATCCAACCCCATCATATCCATGGAGCTGGTTGGGCCTTGAGGTCCCTTCAAGCCAAACTATTCTGATTGTCTGAGGGCTGAACCATCAACTGGAGGAAGCTGCTTGGTTGACATCTTTTTTTCTCCTTGCTCTTCCAGCTGCTTCTTCAAGGCAAAGCTCTCATGCCTGAAGTCTAGGAATCAGAATCACAGAGTCATCTTTTCACCATGACCCTTTGGTGCTCTTCTGTCCTGTCCACATCAGTCTCTGAGGAGATTGCTTCAAGCCCTGAGCTGCTCAGAGGTTCTCTTACCTCTCTGCCAACCTCAGCTGCTGGAGGGCAAAGAGAGGATGGGTGATGAGATGCTTGCTGACAGTTCATCCTCTCACCCAAGGAGCCCCAGCAGAGTCAGGGTCTCAAGCTGATGAGTCACCTAAGAGGTGAAGGATTCCACCTATGGCTTGCAAGATGATGGACTTGGAAGGCAAGGACCCAGCAGTGGTGTTTGGTGAGTAGGGAGAGGACCTGGCTCTGTGCTTCAGTCCAGCTGTGGTCTCCAAGCAATGCTTCTTTTCCTCTCCTCCTGGCCCTTGGTGTTCAGCTGCAGTCATTGCACTGCCTCAGCTGGCTCTCTGGAGGCCTTTGAGCTCCAAAGTGCTGGATGCTTGGAGAGGATGTGCTGAGGAAGGTTGGGTGCTGTGTGGGGAGCTCAGCTTGCAGGCTTGGGAAGTGAGCAAACTCCTTCCTTTGGCTTGGAGCAGGAGCCTGGAGAGGCTGAGAGGTGTTTTGTGCTAATGGATCCATGGTTTGCTCCCAAGCTTTCTCCTGCTGCTCTCTGTGACAGTTACACTTCTTTCTTCCATTAGCACAGACTTTGTTATCCTTTGCAGGCTTCCCTGCTTGCTGTTTAACTTCCATGGGACTGCAGGGGGTGGAAGGAATCTCCTGAGCCTAAAAATAGTGAGGAATTAGCTGTTTTTTAGGAGGAAAGCAATTCATTGAGTGGACTTGAAGAAGTCCACATGAGGAAACATCACTGCTGCTTTCCTCTTCAGAGCCAGCAAGCCATGCAGGAGCATGCTGGTGCACTCAAGGTGTGCCTCAGCTCCCAGGTTGACACCATAATTTGTTTGTATCTGCTGCAGTTCCTCGATGGAACAAAGGAAGAGCATTTAAGCAGCACCTTCTGAATCACTGGAGAAAGGAATAGCTCCCTAATTGGGATCTATTACACCAGGACACACTCCACGAGCAGAGAAAACAGCAGAGGAGGTTGTTATTCCTGGGAATATCTGCCTAGGGGGCTGTCACTGGGCTCCCCAAGGGACACACACACAGCTTGGGTCTCTTAAGTGTTTCATCCACACTCCTCCTGATTCACCAGGACAGGCTCAGCACTGGGATTGGGCTTGGAAAGGCTCAGGAGTTGCTGGAGCCACCACACTGGGGAGGGATATATTTTATCTTGCTGCTAAGACTTCACTCACTCCTGGGATGGAGAAAGGCAGGAGAGACAAGGAAGTGCAGGAGAGAGTCCAGCAGAGGCTAGGGAGATGCTGAGGGCACTGGAGGAAAGGCTGAGAGCTTCTCCTGGAGCAGAGCAGAGCCAGAGGGGAGCTGCTCCATGCTGAGCAAGAGCTGAAGGGTGCAGGGGGCAAGAGGCTGGGGCCACACTCTGCTCAGGGGTGCCCAGGGCCAGCCCAAGGGGCAATGGGCACACACTGGAAGCCAGCAGCTTGCAGCTGAGCAGCAGCAGAAACTTGTTTGTTGTGAGGGTGCAGAGCCCTGGCCCAGGCTGCCCAGAGAGCTTGGGGAGTCTCCTGGGCTGCAGAGATCCCAAAGGTACCTGCAGGGGATCCTGGGCTGGGTGATCCCCAGAGCTCCCTTCCCACCCAAACCATGCTGGGATTGTGGGATTCCACCTGCAGCAGCCTAGAGAAGATCCAGTGCTTCCCTTCTCTGGGATCAGCACCCATATTCCCAGTGGGAAAAGCACCCTGTGCCCAAGGGAGCTGCAGGCAGAGGAGCCACTCACTCACTGACCACCTTTCAGCCAACCCAACAGCTCTGCTTTGTCACCAAGTTCCTTCTGATGAGTAATGTCACTTTTGCAGCCTGATGCTGGAGGTGGATTGATTATCCTCTGCTTGCCCACAGCACTGGGCACACTTGTGTCATTTCCCAGCCAAGTGACACTTCAAGACAGCTCCGAGCTGGCAGCAGCCTCCAGCTCATTTCATGCTAATTGCTCTCCCCAATTGGGTGCTGCAGCTTGGCCACAGAAACCATTTGGAAGAGTGTCATTAACTGAGGGGACATGCAGGGACACAGTTCCTGGGATAATGACAGCCACTCTCCTCAGGCATTCCTACTGAGTTCACAGAGCTTCACCCAACCACCCTGGCCTGCTGATTAGCAACCAGCCAGGTGTTATCTCCTCCACTCTCCAGTGGGATAAATGGAGCTCTTCAGGAGAAAGGAACAATTACCTGGGGTAGGCAATGATCCAAAAGGTGAAATCCTTCATTTATCTGTTTTCCAAAAACACTTATCAAACCTATTACTTCACTGGTGTTGCAGCAGAGAGGTTGGTAAATGCTGCTGGAGTTGCACTAGACAACATCAGGTTACATTTTCATCAGCTCCCTACTTTATTTGATATGCTAAAATGGCCTAAAATGATCCTTTGTGCCTCAAAGAAAACAAAGAGCATCTTTTAACTCAATATATATGTCCAGAGAAAGGCAAGGAAGCTGGGGAAGGGTCTGGAGCACAAGTGTGCTGAGGGCACTGGGCTTGGTTAGGCTGGAGAAGAGGAGGCTCAGGGGAGAGCTTAGCTCTCTCTCCAACTCCCTGACAGGAGCTTGGATCCAGGTGGGGATTGGTCTCTCCTCCCAAGCAACAAGTGAGAGGAGAAGTGGAAACAGCCTCAAGTTGCACCAGGAGAGGTTTAGGTTGGACATGAGGAACAGTTTCATCCCCAAAAGTGTTGTCCAGGCCTGGCCCAGGGCAGTGCTGGATTCTCCATCCCTGGAGGGGTTCAAATCCCTGGAGCTGTGCTGCTGAGGGACATGGTGAGCTGGCAGTGCTGGGGAATACTTGGACTTAAAGCTCTTTTCCAGCCTTCATGATTCCATGAACTGGGTGAAAAGCAAACAGATCTGAGCACTAGGAGCTGCTGTTCCTCCAGCCTGCCATCATGGCCAGGAGTAGATCCAAGGCATTTACTGTACATCTCTCCATTCCCTTTCCTAGAAAAGAGTTTCTTTGGAGCTGGTTTGTTTTTAATGGTGATTAGATGATGCCAGTGAGTAAGCTGGGCACTGAGCACGCTGCCTCCTGGAATCACCCTTCTGTCATCCTCTCATACCAGCTCTGCAGCTCCTTTTTGGGGTCATTTGGTCACTTCTGGGACAGCCACAGCCCTTGACTCAGGGGCCAGGACTCCAGGCTTGTTTGCTGAGAGGAGTGCCCTGCTGCTCAGCTGCTGACACACAGGATGACGTGGCACAACCTGCACCTCCTGCCAAGCTCTTGGAGCTGCTGGAGTCCTCTTGGCTTGATCTAGAAACAGAAATCCTGGGTTTGGCAGAGATCTGCTCTGATTCTGGAAAGGAATATGATCCCACAGTGCTCATTTAGGGGGAATCTGGGAAGGTGGGAGAGCCTAAAGTTGGAAACCCTCTTTGTCTCTTCCTCTGTGCTGTTCCCAAACAAGCTTTTTTCCCCCTCTCTTACTTCACTTCCAGAGGAACATGGCTGCTGAGCCCTTGTAGATGCTGCTCTTCATGCTCCTGGAGCACCCTCTCCTGTTTGAGGAGCTGCAGTTCTCACCTCTGAGCCCCAGCAACACAAAGCAAGGCTTTAAAAGACAAAACCAGCCTTCAAAGCAAGAGCAGGCACATACTTTGCTTTACTAGCCAAGCAGGTATAATCAATGATTAACTCAAGTTCACCTTACCTCACTCTGAAATCCTGGACAGCTGTCACATGCTCAGCTCCCAAAGCACTGAATCACCACCTGCAGCACACAAACAAATGTTTCTCTAGCAATCTGTGCTCTTCCTGCTCACCAAGCCCATTTGTGGTGCTGCTCTAATGGATGGGAGCTCCTCTTTTCCACAGGCTTTCAAGTACACTTTAAATCAGGGGCTCCCCCCCCACCTCAACTGCACCTACTTCACACAGGCTGCCAGACACCTGAGTTAGAAAATCAGCTCAAGAGGCAGAGCTGCAGGTTCAGTGTAGAGCTGTTTGTCCTAGCAGAATCCCAGAATCCAGCATGGATTGGGTTGGAAGGGAGCTCTGGGGCTCAGCTAGCCCAGGATCCCCTGCAGGTGCCTTTGGGATCTCTGCAGCCCAGGAGACTCCCCAAGCTCTCTGGGCAGCCTGGGCCAGGGCTCTGCACCCTCACAACAAACAAGTTTCTGCTGCTGCTCAGCTGCAAGCTGCTGGCTTCCAGTGTGTGCCCATTGCCCCTTGGGCTGGCCCTGGGCACCCCTGAGCAGAGTGTGGCCCCAGCCTCTTGCCCCCTGCACCCTTCAGATGCCATGTAAATGATCATCCTGTTTCCACCTCTGTGGGACACCAACCCCACCACATCCACACTGTGGCCCAAACACCTTGTCCAGGGGAGAGGCAGTGCCAGGCTGCCTCACAGCCCCTGCTGGAGGTGCTGGGGCAGAGCTCTGTGGTCCTCAGTCTCCCCAAAGCCAGGGGTGCCAGGAAAAGGCCTGGGGTCCCCCATCTCCTCATAGACAGGGGTGCCAGCTCCCTAAGGGCAGACCCTGAGGCGGCAGGGCACAGCACAGGCTGCAACCACCCAGCACCACTCGACCTCTCCTGCAGCCTGCTCCATGTCTACCCCAGGCCATTTCCACCTCGTGGGAGACCCCCGAGAGGGAACTAGCGTGTCTATCCAGGCAGCACGTCTCTATCGTCCTCCAGGAGCCAGGCTAGACAAAAGGATGAGAAGCTGGCCATGAGCAAACAATTCACGCTGGCAGCCCAGAAGCACAATGGCATCCTGGGCTGCAGCAAGAGAAGCGTGGCCAGCAGAGCCAGAGAGGTGATTGTGCCANACAACCAGCGCTCCGCGTTCTTTCCTTTCCGCGCTGGAGGCCGCGTGGTGACGTCACAACGTGAGGCGCGCTCAGGCTCCTCAGCGAGGGAGGCGCCGCTCTAGGCCAGCCCTGCGCGCCTGGGTGTCTATGGTTGGAAGGCGGGCAGAGAGGCGCGGGCCGGCACTTGGCGACGCTCTAGGCTGCTTGTCGATGGTGCTGGCGGTTGCTAGGCGGTGCGGGGCCTAGGCCGCGGCGGGTCGGGCCGCCATGGCCGCCATGGCCTCCGGCGCGGCGGCCGCAACGGCAGCGGCAGCAGTAGCAGCAGCAGCAGGTCCCACGGATGGGCTCTGCGTGCTGTGCTGTGGAGAGCTGGAGGTGGTGGCTTTAGGCCGCTGCGACCATCCTATCTGCTACCGGTGCTCCGTGCGGATGCGGGCGCTGTGCGGTGTGCGCTACTGTGCCGTGTGTCGGGAGGAGCTGGGCCAGGTGAGGCCGCGAGCGAGCGGGCCGCTCCCCTCCTCCTCAGCGCCGTGCCGCGGCCTCTGCTGGGGCCGAGGGGAGGCCGAGGGATGAGGCTGGGCACGGAGCAACTCGTGATCTCTGCTGAGTGACGCCGGGGTGGGGGCCCGGCAGCTTTCCGGGTTTATCCGGCATCTGCTTCGCTCCCGGGGGTGCGGCTGCTGCTTGGAGGGGACGGGAGGCGTGTTGGAAAGCAAATAAGGGGGGGGGGGGAAGGATTTAAAGGGAATTTTTAGTTGTTTTTGTTAAATTGCTTGGTCCCCAGAGTTAGTATGACGCGATCTGAGGTGACTCGTTCATCCTGGCCAATTCCTGGCTTCATTTGAAGCTGAAGGGAGAGTATGTTGGGTGTCCTTGCAGGGCTGGCTCACGCCGTGCGTGCCAGCACACCACGCTGCTGCCTTTGCCTCTGGTTCCTGTTAGCCTGAGCTGGCTGCTGGGTGGGTGCTTCCAAGAGTACATTCCCCTCAATCGATGGATTTGCCTCTTGCTCGTGGCTGGTGCCCTGTGTGGAGCTGGGAGGGGATGCAGCTCTGCGCTGTGCTCAGGGGCTGAGGATTGGTGCAGCAGTGAGGCAGGGGAAGAAAAGTTGTTCAAGGGTGGTTGTGTCAAAACATCCTCACACGTGAATTTGTGCTTTTGCAGAACTGATATGGAGAGAAACAAATCCTTTGAGAGGAAAAGAATTGGTGCTAACACTGAAGGAAATTAAATGATAGAGTCATTTAGGTTGGAAAAGGCTTCTAACACCGAGTCCAACCATGCAATTCTTTTCCTTCTTCTCAGCTGTCTTCTTCTCAGCTCTGTGTGGGAGGAGGCTTCCCTCTTGGCCAAAGGAGAGCTCCCCCTCAGCTAAACTCTGTTGGCTGCTCTTGGTGTTGTTCACATGGTCAAGCCTCAAGTTGCATCAGGGAAGGTTCAGGTTGGAAATGAAGAACAATTTCTTCCCCAAAAGGGTTTTCCATCCCTGTGCCAGGCTGCCCAGGGCAGTGCTGGAGTCTCCATCCCTGGAGGCGTTCAAATCCCTGGAGCTGTGCTGCTGAGGGACATGGCTCAGTGCTGAGCTGGCAGTGTTATGTTAACAGTTGGACTTGATGATCTCAAAGGTCTTTTCCAACCTTATAATTCTAGGATTTTAAATCCCAGCTGGGCTCATCCAGAGCAGTGCAGCCCAAACTGGTGAGTGTCCCAGCAGAATGGTCAAAGGAAGTAAAGTCTAATGCAAATGGAACTCCTAAGGATAATTGGCAGCACAGGAGGTGGCAGAGGAGAAAGCAGGATCTACCTGTTATGGTAATCTTGTGCTTTTGGAGCTGTGTAATTGTAGCTGTGAAGTTTGGAAGGCTTACCTCTGGACCTGTGTGGCCTCCTTTGGGTTAGAACAGAACTAATTCTGGCCAGTGAGTTTACTTTTTAGCTAAAACTACTCTAAATACACTTAAAACCTGCACTTTCTGAAGCTAACTGCTTCTAGCAGTGATAAGGCCTAGTGTTTAGCTTTACCATCAAGCATTGGCATGCAGACTCCATCCTCCTTCCAATCTAAGGAGGACTCTGGCTGTTCTCCTTCCAATCTAAGGAGAACTCTCTTTGTTCTCCCTTCAATCCTGATCTGAGTAACTCACTTTGCTAGATAACTGGAGCTAGTTGTCATTTTCCCAGCAGACTTAAACTTTTATTCTCTTTGCTTTCAACTTGATCATTTCGGCAAGTTAGGTGTAGTTTCTGCTTTTGTTAATTTAAGAGTAGCTCCACTGTAAGAAAAGCTTTTTAACCCCCCCAGAAAACCAGCCCCAAAAGCCTTATTCCAGAGTATTTCACCCCAAGAGGAGATATGATTTAAACAAGACTAAACTAGGTGCATATTATGTTATGAAATGCATCTATTAAGTGTTCCTAGGCTCAGTGGTGACTAATTACTGCAAGGTGATTAGTGTGTGTGTGTGTGTCTCAGCCTTTCTGAGCTGCTGCAGCTATCTCCAGCTGTTACTGTTCCCTTAGCACTTCCCAAAGTGGGAATGTGTGCTGAGCAGAGCAGTGGCAGGTGGCTTCTGCAGAGGGATAGAGGAGCATTCATGGATGCAGTGGGAGACCCCAGGGTACCTGGGGGGGCAGCAGCAGCAGATTCCCTTAGAAAGGGTTATAGGGGTGCAGCTAATTTGGGTGTGGGGGTGCAGCTAATTTGGGTATGGCTTATTGATAATCTGAGGAGTGATGTAGCATTTTGTTTCTTGCTTTCCTGGCAGTTCAGAGAAGAAGGCACAGTGATTTCCTGGACAGACTCTTGAGTAATGTCACCTCTTCCTCACCAATTGTAGGTTTCTGTCATCTCCTGCCAGGAGGGAGCTAAGCACAGGGCTCCTGACAGGCATTCCCTAGGGAATTGGCTGAAGATATTTACTCTCAGCCCTAAAGAGTTTGCTCATCTAGTTCAAAATCCAAGGAGCAGCCTTGGATGTGAGCTGGAAGTGGCTAGGGAGCAGCCACAGTGGCTTTGCTGACACTTGTGGAGCAGCAGCTTAGGGGCTGATGAGCAGCTTGGGCTGACACAAAGCTCTCCAAGGGTTCCCCAGATGTCAGGCTCTGGCCTGAAGGAGTTGTGCTGAGGAGTTTTATCTGGAATGGCAAGGCCTGTGTGTGGCCAGAGTGTGCTCTCTCTCTGACCCTTGTGTTGCCTGCAGGTTGTCTTTGGAAGGAAGCTGACCTCTTTCTCCTCGATAGCACTTAGCCAGCTGCAGCATGAGAAGAAATATGACATTTATTTCACAGATGGAGAGGTTTATGCACTCTACAGGTAAGCCCTGGAGTCCTTTTTGGAAGGAAAGCAGCATCATTTTCTCTCTGTGGTGCAGGAGAACATGACCTGGGAGTTTGTTTGGTGCATTATGTTCAGCATGATTTGGGTGAAAAGAATGTGGTTTTGCATCAGTTAGTATTTATGGGGCTGGGCTGTGGCTTTAGTGAGCAGAATCAGTCAGGATTGAGTGTGCCCCAGCTCTTGAGGATGTGATTCCAGGAGTGTCCCTGAGATCAAAGTTCTGTGAGCAACAGCCAGGCATGAGGGAGTGGATCTCCCACTGAGTCCAATGCTCTCTTCAGCCCTTGGTGGGAATCAGAGTGGCTTTTTGTTTGGTTCCTTTCCCCCTCTCCTTTCCTGTTGCAATTCTTGACTTCTCCCCAGTGCATTCTTCACTTTCTGGCAGTAGGAAGTGCACTGAAATGAGATGGGAGTGTTGCATTTATCAACTGACTCTAGTAAGCAAAGGGTTTGCTGCCTGCAGCTGTTAGGGATTGGGCTTGGATCAAAGCTTTCCTCAGCTTGCTGAGAGGCAAATCAGCTCATTTTCAGGACCTCTCTCTTATCCCTTAGGAAGCTGCTGCAGCATGAGTGCTCTTTGTGTCCAGACCTGAAGCCATTCAACACCTTTGCAGATCTGGAACAGCACATGAGGAAGCAGCATGAACTCTTCTGTTGCAAACTCTGTGTGAAACACCTCAAAGTGAGTGAATTCCATGGTTTAACCTGGGGAAGTTGGGCTGTTTCCTTCTAGGACCTGCAGGAGTACCTGGGGAGGTAGGAAGAAGGGGGTTGGCAGTTTCCTCTGCCTGCCTGCCTGCAGTGAGGTCTGTTGCTTTGCTTGGAATTCTTTCTTCTCCCATGAATTGATTAGTGAAGACGTGAAACTCAAGCATCTTAAACCTGGAGGAAGCCATGATCCAGGGGCTGGAACACCTCCCTTATCAAGGCAGGATAAGGAGAAGAGAAGGCTCCAGGGAGACCTTAGTGCAGCCTTGCAGGACTCAAAGGGCCCATCAGAAAGATGGAGAGAGACTTGTGAGCAGGGCCTGTTGGGACAGGACAAGGGGTGATGGTTTGAAACTGAGAGAGAGGACATTTAGGTGAGATGTTAGGAGGAAATTCCTCACTCAGAGGGTGGTGAGACAGTGGAACAGGTTGCCCAGANATGACTTACGTACATTGAGGTTCCTCAGGAGCTCATGCTCTCTTGCACGCTTCCTGCTAGCTCTGCTGCTCTCTGCGTGTCTCTGCAGATCTTCACTCACGAGCGCAAGTGGTACTCGCGCAAGGAGCTGGCTCGCCACCGCATCCACGGGGACCCTGATGACACGTCCCACCGTGGCCACCCCCTCTGCAAGTTCTGTGACGAGCGCTACTTGGACAACGATGAGCTGCTCAAGCACCTCCGTAGAGACCACTACTTCTGTCACTTCTGTGACTCAGAGGGAGCTCAGGAATACTACAGGTTGGTCCAGAGTGTCTTGCTCTTCTTTTGGTCTGCTTTGAATTAGGGGGAAAGAGGAAGGTGAGCAGTTTGGTTGTAGTGGGCCTCAAAGCAAGAGTCAATCACTTTGTGTCTAGTTCATAGAATCCTAGAACAGTTCCAGCTAGAAGAGACCTTGAAGCTCATCAGTGCAGCTTTTGTCCTAGCCCTAGCAACCTGCTAAATATGCCTCCCAATGCAACATCTACCTGTCTCTTAAACCCCTCCAGGGATGGGGACTCCAGCACCTCCCTGGGCAGCCTGTTCCAATGGCTCACAACCCTTGCAGCAAACAAATTCCTCCTAATACCTAATCTGAACCTCCCCTGGTGCAATTTCCATCCATTTCCCCTCATCCTATCACTCTCCACTAGGGAAAACAGACCAAGTTCATGCTTTAAAGTTTTCTTCCTTGATGTTAAGCATCCCAAGTTGCATTTTCATGGAGTCATTATGGTTGGAAAAGATTTCTTAGATCATTGAGTCCAACCATTAACCCAATTCTGCCATTCTCACCACTAAACCATGGCCCCAAACACCACATAGATTGTTTTGAGATCACTGAGTCAAACCATTAACCCAATGCTGCCATTCTCACCACTAAACCATGAAAGGTAGGAAGGTGCAGCTCCCCTGGGAAGGTAGGAAGGAAGGAAGGTGCAGCTCTCCTGGGAGGAAAGGAAGGAAGGAAGGTGCGGCTCTCCTGGGAAGGAAAGGAAGGAAGGAAGGTGCAGCTCCTCTGGGAAGGAAGGAAGGAAGGAAGGTGCAGCTCCTCTGGGAAGGAAGGAAGGTGCAGCTCTCCTGGGAGGAAAGGAAGGAAGGAAGGTGCGGCTCTCCTGGGAAGGAAAGGAAGGAAGGAAGGTGCAGCTCCTCTGGGAAGGAAGGAAGGTGCAGCTCTCCTGGGAGGAAAGGAAGGAAGGAAGGTGCGGCTCTCCTGGGAAGGAAAGGAAGGAAGGAAGGTGCGGCTCCCCTGGGAGGGAAGGAAGGTGCAGCTCCCCTGGGAAGGAAGGAAGGTGCAGCTCCTCTGGGAAGGAAGGAAGGAAGGAAGGAAGGTGCAGCTCCTCTGGGAAGGAAGGAAGGAAGGAAGGAAGGTGCAGCTCCTCTGGGAAGGAAGGAAGGAAGGAAGGAAGGTGCAGCTCCTCTGGGAAGGAAGGAAGGAAGGAAGGAAGGTGCAGCTCCTCTGGGAAGGAAGGAAGGAAGGAAGGAAGGTGCAGCTCCTCTGGGAAGGAAGGAAGGAAGGAAGGAAGGTGCAGCTCCTCTGGGAAGGAAGGAAGGAAGGAAGGAAGGTGCAGCTCCTCTGGGAAGGAAGGAAGGAAGGAAGGAAGGTGCAGCTCCTCTGGGAAGGAAGGAAGGTGCAGCTGCTCTGGGAAGGAAGGAAGGAAGGAAGGAAGGTGCAGCTGCTCTGGGAAGGAAGGAAGGAAGGTACAGCTCCCCTGGGAAGGAAGGAAGGAAGGAAGGTACAGCTCCCCTGGGAAGGAAGGAAAGAAGGAAGGAAGGTGCAGCTGGGCCTGTCCTTTGGCAGTGACTACGAGTACCTGCGGGAGCACTTCCGGGAGCAGCACTTCCTGTGTGAGGAGGGCAGGTGCAGCACGGAGCAGTTCACGCATGCTTTCCGCACTGAGATCGACTACAAAGCCCACAAGAGCTCGTGCCACAGCAAGAGCCGCGCCGAGGCACGCCAGAACCGCCACATCGAGCTGCAGTTCAGCTACACACCCCGGCACCAGCGCAGGCCTGACGGTGAGTGCTCAGCTGCAGCACAGCAGCTGCCTGCTGCCTGCATGCAGCCTGCTCAAGAATGTCTAGGCAGTGCTTTTGGCCAGAGAAGTGTGTGATCACTAAGGTTGGAAGAGGTCTTCAAGGTCAGCTGTGAACCTAAGGCTGCTAGCTTGCCGCTGAACGATGTTGTTCCTCAGCACCTCATAGAATCCTAGCATGGTTTGGGTTGGANATGCTTGACCATGCTTTCAGGGCTGAACCTGCTCTGGTGTGACTTGAAGCTGGTTGCTCTTGTCCTGTCGCTTCTTCCTTGGAGAAGAGACCAACCTCCACCTCAGTCCAGCCTCTTGCTAGAGAGCAACAGAGTCTCCCCTTGGGCTGGCCCTGGGCACCCCTGAGCAGAGTGTGGCCCCAGCCTCTTGCCCCCTGCACCCTTCAGCTCTTGCTCAGCATGGAGCAGCTCCCCTCTGCCTCTGCTCTGCTCTCAGGGCTCTCAGCCTTTCCTCCAGTGCCCTCAGCATCTCCCTAGCCTCTGCTGGACTCTCTCCAACACTTCCTTGTCTCTCTTGCCCTGGGGAGCCCAGAACTGGAGCCAGCACTCCAGATGTGGCCTGACTAGGGCAGAGTAGAGAGGAACAGGAGAACCTCCCTCAGCCTCTTGGCCACACTCTTCCTGCAGCCCAGGACACCATTAGCCTTCCTGTCTGCATCATGGTGAACTTGTCCCCCAGCACTCCCAGGTCCTTTCCAACAGGTCAACTCCTAACCAATCCTGCTCCATGAGGTTATCCCTCCCTTAGGAGCAGAACTCTACTCTTGCCCTTGCTGAACTTCATTCCAGATGGCTTTGTTCATGTTTCACTTCTTTCTCATCAGAGAAGTGACTTTGAGAGTGCTGAACCTTCCTTCCTGTGCAGGTGTTATAGGTGGAGAGGACTATGAAGAGGTGGACAGGTTCAACAGGCAAGGGAGGTCGAGCAGAGTGTGTGGCAGAGGCAGTCAGCAGAACAGAAGAGGCAGCTGGAGATACAAGAGGTGAGAGGCACAGCATTTGCTGCATTCTGCTTGCTCCTTAGTGTTGGGTTGGACTTCAGAAGGTTTTAGTGACCAGCAGGAAGGAAGTGGGTCCCAAACATGGAGTGGTGAAGCCTTAGTGGAGTGTAGAAGTAGCTTCCAGGCCAAGGCTGTGTGTTGACAACATGCTTGGCCCAAGTGGAATGATTCTGGGTGAAGTCTCAGCTCTCTGCACCTGACAAGTATGATCTCATACATCTGGGAATGAACAGGAGAGGTATGTGTCTTCCCTGCATCCTTGGGACTGTCTCTCCCAGGTTTTTTCTAGTTTGGATTCTTAGTACCACACCTAGAACTTGCAGATCCAGGGGGGAATGTTGTCTGTGCCACCAGCTGCTGGTGGATTGGGGGGATGGCTTGGGCTAGAGGCCTTCTCAGCAGGTGGCAGCAGAGTCATCATGGAGCTGCTCCATGATCCTTAGCTGTTTGACCAAGGAAATCTGCCCTGTCCTATAGGGAAGAAGAGGACAGAGATGTGGCAGCAGCAGTCAGAGCTTCTGTGGCAGCTAAAAGGCAAGAGGAGAAGAAAAGAGGAGAAGACAAAGAGGAGAGCAGCAGAGGTAAAAAGGAGGACAGGAGGGATGCTGAGGTGCTGAGCTCCAAACGTGTGCCAAAGCCTTCAAGTGATGCTCCAGGTGAGTGCTGGGCATGTCCTACAGCTGCAGGGAGCTGTGGTGGCTCTGGAGGTCAGCCTGGGAAGGGTGGGAATCACCATTGTGGTGGACATGGAGGGAGTCCTAATCCAGCAACATGGATTGGGAATGCAGTGTGTCCTTATGAGCTGGGATTCCTCTGGCATGTGGAGTTGGGAGGGAAGTATCAGATGCAGTTAGTGCATGGCAGTGTGTGTGTGATGTTCATCTAGGTCAATATCCCTGGGAATGGGCCATTTCCTACTCCAGCAGGCACGAGCTGATGGATTGGGATGCTTGAGCTGAGCTTCCCCTTTCTGGAGAACAAATTCCTCCTAGGCAAAGCTTAGAGCTGTTCTGATCCAGGTCCAATTTTGGGGGAAAATAACTGTGATGCAGTGGTGTTTTGATCCTGCTCTTGCTCCAGGACCATTTTTCACTGCTTTATTGCTCCTCCAACAAGATTTCCACTTCAATTCTATGCTCTCAGTGTGAACTGAGAGCTGCCAAGAGCTCTGCTTGGTTAATTGTGTCCAGCTCAGCTGGGTTGCCAGGCAAGCTTCCCTCCCCCAGCTTTGCCTGCTGCATGCATGTCCAAGTTGTCAGCAGTCTGGCTCCAGATTGCTGCTGTCTGCAGGACAGCACTTGCATTTTAAGGCAAATAATAAAGAGAGCTGAGGGCATTGACACCTTGGTCTCTAAAGGCTTCCTTCACAATGTTCTGGGCTCCCCAGCTCCAGACAGACAAGGAAGTGCTGGAGAGAGTCCAGCAGAGGCTAGGGAGATGCTGAGGGCACTGGAGGAAAGGCTGAGAGCTTCTCCTGGAGCAGAGCAGAGCCAGAGGGGAGCTGCTCCATGCTGAGCAAGAGCTGCAGGGTGCAGGGGGCAAGAGGCTGGGGCCACACTCTGCTCAGGGGTGCCCAGGGCCAGCCCAAGGGGCAATGGGCACACACTGGAAGCCAGCAGCTTGCAGCTGAGCAGCAGCAGAAACTTGTTTGTTGTGAGGGTGCAGAGCCCTGGCCCAGGCTGCCCAGAGAGCTTGGGGAGTCTCCTGGGGTGCAGAGATCCCAAAGGATCTCTGGAGGGGATCCTGGGCAAGCTGCTGGGGGGGAGCCTGGGCTAGCTGATCCCAATCATCACCATGCTGGATTCTGGGATACTTAACCAATGTTTTGCTCATGAGTTTGCCCTGTGCTGCAGGCAGTGTGCAGTGAAATGAGTTAACTGGAGGCAGCAGTGAGGCATGGCTTCCAAGTGTCCTTTTGGAATGTCACAGTTGACATCATCAGGTGCTGAGAATAGGACTTGTTACTTCTGCTGTCATGTTCCTTGATGGCTTCCACTCTGAAACGAATGGAGTTTAGCTGGAAACATGCCTTTTGCTCTTTTTTTTGTCTCTCAATGCTCCAAAAGAAGCAGCTGCAAATGGTGCTTTAAGCCAAGAGGACTTCCCAGCAATTGGTTCAGCAGCAGGACCTCTGCCAGGGTAAGTGTGCAGAGAGGAGACAGCACCTTGAGGAACTTGCTTTGTGTTCTGCATTTCTGGAGAAGAGAATCCTAGAATCCTAGAGTGGTTTGGGTTGGAAGGGACCTCTGGAGCTCATCTAGTCCAACCCCCCTGCAGTGGGCAGGGACATCCCCAACTAGAGCAGATCTTCAGATCCCTTCAGATGGGAGCCTTAGGTTGGCTATTGGGGATATATCCTTGCCTGGAAGGGTTGACAAGCCTTGGCCCAGGCCAGTGGTGGAGTTCCCATCCCTGGAAGCCTTGGCAAGATGTGTGCAAGTGGTGCTGAGGAACATGGCTTAGTGGTGGACTTGCTAGTGATAGGTTTGTGGTTGGACTTGATGATGTGAAAGATCTTTTCCAACCTAAATAATCCTATTCTGTGCTGCTTCCCACCTGCCCTGGTCTTCTTCTGCCTTGAGCTGTTCCTTTGCTGGTCACCTGTGTGAATGGAGTTCATCTTCTGGTGGTACAACCTGAGGGGAACTCAAATGTTCTCCTTTCCAAGCACTTTGAACTCTTGAGCTTCTCTTGAAGGAGCTGCCTAGTGTGAGTTCAAAACAGCCTCTCCTACAGTGAGTGATGAGGAGAACAGAATCTTGGCAGGGAGGTGTGTTGGGCTAAAGCTGCTCTGTCCTCTTTGTGAGGAGACCTTTCCAGAGCCACCTGTGAAGTGAGTGTGGGAGACAGAGAGCACAGAGAGGCACAGAGCTCCTTCTGCCTGCCTGCAGCACCACTCTGCCAGGCTCTGCTTTGCCTTTCCTGCAGCTCTGCCCAGGTGAAGCTGAAAGAAGAAGACTTCCCCAGCTTGTCCTCCTCTGCAGCAGCCACAGTCTCCTCTGGGATAGCCTTGACCTACACGGCGACAGCGAGGAAAGCCACTTTCCAAGAGGAGGATTTCCCAGCCTTGGTGTCCAAAATGAAGCCTAACAAAGCAGTGACTAACCTCACCTCTGCTTGGAACCATGCTTCCAGTCAAAAGGTGGTGAAAGCCATCAGCAAGCCTTGTGTCAACCAGGCAGCCAAGAAGCCACCCCTGTCCTTGAGCAGCAGCAAAGGGAGCAAGAAAGGCAATCACCTCTGCCAGTCGGATGAGGAGGAGAGTGGTGTGAGCAGCCAGGAGATCAGAAACACCCCCACCATGGTTGATGTGTCCTCTTTGCTGGCAGCTTCTACCTCACAAACTTTCACTAAAGTGAGCAAGAAGAAGAAGCTGGGCCTTGAGAAGCAGAGGCCACCCTCCCCACACCTCCTGCAGGAGATGTCCTCGTCACCCAGGCCATCAGCTGAAAAGCTGCTGGAAGCAGAGAGGACATCAAGCACCTCCTCTGCTCTTCAGCCTCCTGACAGGTCCTCAGCTGTCCTGAATGGCCATTTGGAGAAACCCTTAGGGATCTGCAGCACACCCAAAGAGCCTCCTGGCCTTAAAAAGCCCACAGTGACTAACAAATGTCCTTTACCTCAGGAAGACTTCCCAGCTCTTGGGAGCTCAGGGTCAGCTCGGATGCCTCCACCACCAGGTAAGCACTGGGGAGGGAGCTTAGAGAGCCTGGAGCACCTGGGTGAGATGTCTAAGCTCCTTGTGTGAGGAGCAGCTCTGCCACCCCGTGCTAGGCTAGGCTTGCAAGTGTCAAACAGCAGCCTGGGCAGCACGGATGGGCTCCAGTGTCCTCTGGCAATTGGGCTGGGATCTTTCTGCTCCATGCAGATGCAGGTGTCTGCTCTCTAGGGTTGACTCACAGAGAAGCAGCCACTCTTTACCTGTCCTTGCTTTTCTGGGGAGTCATGGCTGGCACATCTGGAGTCCTGCATCCAGTGCTGGGCTCCCCAGCTCCAGAGAGACAGGGAAGTGCTGGAGAGAGTCCAGCAGAGGCTAGGGAGATGCTGAGGGCACTGGAGGAAAGGCTGAGAGCTTCTCCTGGAGCAGAGCAGAGCCAGAGGGGAGCTGCTCCATGCTGAGCAAGAGCTGAAGGGTGCAGGGGGCACAATATGATTGTTGTCACCTCTGGAGTCATTTCTGTTCACTTTAATGATGTAGAAGTAGTTTATTCATTGTGAGTTGAGTGCTGCTCTTTGGAAAAAACCCAACCATGTGTTTCTATTGAAAAAAAGGAATGAATAGTTAAAGCACTTTGTGTGGGGAGTGACATCAGCCACAGGCAAGTGCCTCTTGACCTGATACATTCTCACCTCTCTGATTAGCAGGGTTTTTTCACCCAATTCCCTGCTGACTCTTCCCTCTCAGTGCTTCTGGAGAGTTGGTCAGTGTTGGTTTTAGGCAGAGATGTGTGCTCTGAACTTGCTGCCCCTTCTCTGCTTTCCTTCTAGGCTTTAACACTGTGGTGCTATTAAAGACTCCTCCTCCTCCTCCAGGACTGTCAGTGCCTGTCAGTAAACCTCCTCCAGGCTTTGCTGTTATCCCAAGCACCAACAGCTCTGAGCCTGTCACTACAGCTTTGAAAGAGTAAGTCCAAATCTCTTGGAGTTCAGAGATGCTTCCCACATCTCTGTGACCTCCTCTGGGCTTCAACCCAGGCACATGCCATGTTCCAGAGGGGATTCTGCTAACCAAGCACCAAAGTTCCCTCTTGCTCTTTTCAACTGCAGGCCAAAACCTTGTCATGGATCTTACTTGATCCCTGAGAACTTCCAGCAGAGGAACATCCAGCTGATCCAATCCATCAAGGAATTCCTGCAGAGTGATGAGTCCAAGTTCAATCAATTTAAAACTCATTCTGGGCAGTTCAGGCAGGTGAGTGAGCAACAACCTTGGCCTTGGGGCTAGCTCCTCTCTGGGCTCCCTTCCAGCTCTGCCAACTCCTGAACCCTTCCTTTGTGGGGAAAAAGGGGAATCCCAGGGGGATGTATTTTAATCTGTATTATCTTTTCCTGATGATTCCACTCCTCTTTTCCGCTTCCAACCCAATTCTTTGAACTTCAAGACTCCTGAAACTTTCCTTTCGGGGTAAAAAAGTAAATCCCAATTTAATCTGTATTATTTTTTTCCTGATGATCCCACTCCTCTTTTTCTCTTCCAACCTAATTCTCTGATTCTGTGAACTTTTAGACTCCTGAAACCTTCTTTTATGGGGAAAAAATGAATCCCAGGGGGATGTATTTTAGTCTCTATTAGGTTTTTTTGATGATTCCACTCCTGTTTTTCCATTCCAATCTAATTCTTTGAACTTTCAGACTCCTGAAACCTTTCTTTCTGGGGGAAAAGGTGAATTCCAGGGGGATGTATTTTAATCTGTATTATCTTTGCCTGATGATTCCACTCCTCTTTTTCCATTCCAATTTAATTCTTTGAACTTTCTTACTCCTGAAATCTTTCTTTCTAGGGAAAAAATGAATCCCAGGGGGATGTATTTTAATCTGTATTATCTTTGCCTGATGATTCCACTCTTCTTTTTCCATTCCAATCTAATTCTTTGAACTTTCTTACTCCTGAAATCTTTCTTTCTAGGGAAAAAATGAATCCCAGGGGGATGTATTTTAATCTGTATTATTTTTTCTGATGATTCCACTCTTCTTTTTCCATTCCAATCTAATTCTTTGAACTTTCAGACTCCTGAAACCTTTCTTTCTGGGGGAAAAGGTGAATTCCAGGGGGATGTATTTTAATCTGTATTATCTTTTCCTGATGATCCCACTTCTCTTTCCCCTTCCAACCCAATTCTCTGATTCTATCAATGTTCAGACTCCTGAAACCTTTCTAGAGGGAAAAAGTGAATCCCAGGGGATGTGATTGAATCTGTATGACTTTTTCCTGCTGATTCCCCTCCATGCCAATTCTCTGAAGTTCCAGACTCCTGGAGCACTCCTTTGTGTGGGAAGCAGTGGCTGCCAGGGGATGTAACTGATCCTGTGTCCTTGTTTCCCTGAAGGGGCTGATCTCTGCAGCACAATACTACAAAAGCTGTCGAGAGCTGCTGGGAGACAACTTCAAGAAGATCTTCCAGGAGCTCTTGGTGTTGTTACCAGACACAAGCAAGCAACAAGAACTGCTCTCAGCTCACCACGAGTTCAGAATCAAAGAGAAACCAAGCTCCAACAAAGCCAAAAAGAACAAAAAGAATGTTTGGCAGACAGACTCCAGTTCTGAGCTGGACTGCTCCATCTGCCCCACGTGCAAGCAAGTCCTGACCCAGCAGGACCTTAGCAGCCACAAAGCTTTGCACCTGGAGGATGAGGAGTTCCCTTCCTTACAGGCCATCAGCAGAATCATCAGTTAGCTCTCCTGGAGAGCATTTCACCAGGCAAAGGCTCTGCAGAGGCACGTGGCTGGTTGGAGGAGGTTTGGAGGAGCAAAAGGCCTCTCAGGCAGTGCTGGGGATGAAACAGTGGGCAAAGGGATCAGCAAGCTGTGCTGTGGGCAATCCCCATCCAAAGGCTGAGCTTCCAAAATGCCTGAGTAGAGTTAGGCTGCCAGGGTGGGGAGGGGGAGGGCAGGGGGCAGGCAAGGAGGGGGCAGCAGGAGCTCCCCTTCCTCCTGGGACATGCAATTCCTGCTCTGCAGGCTGCCAGGGGACACACTAGGGGAATGAGCAGCTGCCTTTGGGCTTAGGTTGCTTTGGGTTGGGGTTTTTTGTTGTTTTTTTTCTGTGAGGGGGAAGATGAGGAATCACTGAATTAACAGGGAGCAAAAGTGACTTCCCTGGAGGATGTTCTGATTTGATTTGATTTCTGTGTGCTTTCTGTGACCATGAAAATCACAGTAGTCAGGGCTACAAAGGTACAGCCCAAGAATGCTCCTGACTGGGGAGGAAGAGATCATTTAGAGCTGCAAAGAGGCACAGAGCATTCCTGCCTGGAGATGGGAATTCATCCCACTGCTTGAAGAGCTGCAAGGGAATCCCTGCAACGAGTTGGGAGGCTAGATTTGGGACCTTTTGGATGTGACATCTTTCTGGTGTGTGTGTGTAGCACTGCATGCAGAGAGCAATGGCAGGGCAGGGCTCTCCTGCCTCTAAAGCACACACAGAGCCAGGGATTGCCAGTTGCTGACTGCCATGCTGCTCACTTCTTTGGCACAGCCTCTGGGGGACAGGAAATGCTGCTGATCACTGAGCTGGCTTCCTCTGCAGTGCCTTTGGAGTGCAAGCTCTGTGCTTCCAGTGCTCTGCACTGCCAGGGAGAGCTGGCTCAGACACACTCACACCTCCCTGGGCCACACTGCTTGCTTGGCATCTCTCAATTCCACCTCTCAGAGGCAAGAAGAAGGGAGGGGGACAAAAAAAATCATCTCCTCCTGGTTTGAAGGAGGGGAGGGCACTTCTGATCCTCTCCTAGCCTGGCAGCCCAGCTTCAGTCCTTTTGACAACAGCTAGGAGTCAAGTTGAAGTGAATGGATGTCATTTCTAGGGAGAAAACACTTGCTTTAAGCATCATTTCTACCCCATGGAGCTCAGAGTAGTGCTGAGGAGCTACTTTTCTTTGCCTTACACTTCTTGTTGCTTGCTCTCAGGCTGCAAAGTGCTTTTGAGGTTACTTTTCCAAGAGAGTTTTTGGAGTAGCTGAAGGATTTCTTCAGCACAGTGAGTGGGACAGGGGAGGAGGAGGAGGAGGATTTGCCTGCATGGCTGTTGATCAACTGCATGAAGAGATGATTGAGTTGTGATGCTGGAGGCAGAGCAGGGAGCAGTTACACAAACTTCTCTGCCTTGTAGAGCTCAGGGCTAGTGAAATGGGAAAGCACTTCATGTCTTCCCTGCATCCTCAGCTCCTTTCCTTTCTGCTAGCAGCTCAGGAGCTCCTTAGGAAGGCTTGGGAAGGTGCTCAATCAATCTGGGTTGATGCTACAGGTTCTTTATGCTCTTCCCCCTTGCTGTTAGAAAGTTATTAAATGGTTATGTGTTTTCTCTTCCCCAAGTTGCTTCTCCTTCTTTTGAACCCTTTCAGTACACAGACACTTGGCAACTAGAGCAGCAAAAAAAAGAGAGCTTTTTATAGATTTGAAGAGAGAGGATTGGAGAAAGATACAAAACCAAAAAAAGCTTGTAAACATTGGGGTTGAACTGATTGGCTTTTCTCTCTCCAGAAAAATTAGTGGGCAAGATTGCAGTCAACTAGAGAGGCAGCAAAATGATCAAATCCAAACCTGAAGACATCAGTGCCAAGTTATCACTCAACCATGGCCCTCAGCACCACGTCCCGTGGTGCTGAGGGCCATGGTTGAGTGATAACTTGGCCTAGATGTGGTGTTGAGGACTCTGGGAGAGGGTGAAGTGATGCTCTGAAGGTTAAATCCTAATTGTATGAGTGTCCCATATCCCTTCTGGGAAAGAGGAAAGAAAGGCAAAACCTCAAGGGGGGGGTGTTACATTCAGAGGTTGTAATATTCACCATGATTACACCAGGGAGGAAATCCTGGATGGGTGGCTTGATGGTTCACAAAAGGGGGGAAAAAGAAAACCAACAAAACCCACTCTGGAACAAGTTACTAGAGTAAAAAGAACTCTTACAAGGTACTGAACAAACAGGAGTAGGTCACATACACTCAATTTCAACATGGCAAGGGATTAGAAGTCTGCTAAAATAGTCACACAAGTACTGCTTGGTGCTGCTAACAGGGCAGTGTTCCCTCCAAGGAAAAAATATTGCTACAGTGCCACCAGAAAATACCAAAGCCTTGGCCTTTTTTTTTCCTTCCCCCCCCCCCACTTCTCTCCCACCAAGATTGTCTCGAAGGCCCTGGAATTCATTGAGGCTTCTACTGGTATCCCTGGGCACCTCAATCCTGCAATCCCAGCATGGATTGGGTTGGAAGGGAGCTCTGGGGATCACCCAGCCCAGGATTCCCTGCAGGTGCCTTTGGGATCTCTGCACCCCAGGAGACTCCCCAAGCTCTCTGGGCAGCCTGGGCCAGGGCTCTGCACCCTCAGCCCAAAGAGAAAGCTCTTTTCCTTCTGTTTTCCACAATCCAAGGCTGTCTCCCTGGCTCACCTCTCTTCCCTTGCTCCTTGCATCAGCCAAGCAAGTCCCAGCTCCCAGAGAGCAGTGCAGGATCCTCCTGCTCCTCTGTGGGAGCAGCAGCATCCACCCTGAGAGCATCTGCACCTCTCCAAGAGGAACAGAGAGAGAGAGACATCTCCACTGGGGCTGGGAGGACATCAGCCAGACAAGTGTCCCAGGTGGGAGATGCTGCCTGAAAGCTCTCCTTCCTGGAAGGAATCCTCTGGAGCTGGAGGAGCTGAGTGCCAAGTTCTTGCTGCCAAGACAGAGCACATCTAAGCCAGGCTGAAGGGCAGGGAGGCAAGTGCTGCACTTGCTCCCCACTGCTGCTGCATTTGCCTGCAGTTTAGCAGCAGCCAGGAGCTGGGTTCAGAAGCCCAGACACAGCTGCTGGATGCTTTTGCTACAAGGAGAGCTGGGGCAGCCCAGCAACTATTGCTTCTCACGAGGTCAGAAGGTGGCAGGGATGCTTTGCCAGGGGCAAGGTGAAGCTCAGCTCCCCAGGAAAGCCAGGAGGTGCCAAGCAGGGAGTTGGCAAGTCAGATTTCCAGCTCCTCAATGTGCCAACCAGCTAAGCTCCTGGTGACCAAGCAGGCCGAGAGGAGAGGAACAGGCAGGGCCTGACAAGGAGGCCTGGTTGGAGCTAGCACAGAGCTGATTCTGCTCAGGGATTTGCCTTCCCAGCTCAGTCTCCTCTCAGGGCAGCTCCCAGCATCTTCTCCCAGACAGGATCTGCTGCTAGCAGGGACAACACCTGCCAAGGCTTGGGCTGCACAGCAAGGGCACTGCTGCAGCTTGTGTCCCACCTTGGGGACAGCAAGGCAGAGGTGGCACCTGCAGGGAGAGGTGACCCTAAACTGACCAAGGAGGGATTGCATCCCATGGAGGTCACAGCCAGGATAAAGCTGAGGGATCACCAGGGTCAAGTCTCTTCTTCAGTGAGGAAGACTCTGTCTGTTCTGCCTTCAAATCCAATCCCTGTGTTCCTGAATCCACTTCCAGAATCTACCTCCTGACTCCAGTCCCTATCTCTCACTGGGTCCAGGCTGGGACTTGCCCAGTGATGTCACTGCCATCAGGGCTTGGGTTCAGCACAGGCTTTGGATCTATTTGTCTATATTTCCTTTCACTGTCATTATTTTCACTCAAGCTCCTTAGTTTCCCTTCCCAGCCCCTAACTCTCTCTCCCTTACTCCCTTTCTCTTCCCCTTGGGGAAGGAGAGAAGCTCCCAGAGCCTGTGTCAGTGCCCTGCTTGCCAGCCCAGCCCTGCCCCTTGGCCCAAGGACCTGCAGGTTTCCTTCCTTCTGAGCAGGCAGCAGTTCTGCAGCTGCAAGCCCAACCTCTGCCTCCTTCCAGAGGGCTCCTCATCCACCCTCCTCTCCCACTACCTGCAAAACCAGGGCCCAGGATGGACTCCCATCACCTGCAAAGTCCTTCCAGTTGTCCAGCTGAACTCCTCATTTCTATCCCACAAGGTAAAACACCTTCCCAGCTGAGCTTCTGCTGCTCCCAGGACAAACCCAGCAAGATCCATGCCACTCCTCATTGTCTTGGGCTTGGAGCTGGGTCTGAGAGGGAGGAAGTGGGCAGCCCTGCCAGCTGGAGACTCCTTGTGAACCTGCCAAGCCCCCCAGCCCCTTGGGGAAGGAGTGGAACTGCAATACTCTGGGTTTTCCACGGAGAAAAGCTACTCCCAACTCTCAGCCAATTTCCAGTGTCACACTTCTGACATCCTGAACCCTGCAGAGGTGCTTGGGATACTCAGCAGAAGCCCAAGCTGCTTGCTCCCTAAGCTAAGGCTGGAGCAGCTCTTTGGGGTTGCTACAGTAAATCTCAGGAAGTAACACAGATTACCCCCGATTTCCTGGTGGATTTGGCACTTCCCATGGAACACAGGAGAGCTCTGCAGTGTGAAGCAGCACAGGGCTGACCTCCCCAGAGCTAGCCACCCACCCTGGCCACCTCTGCAAGGACAAACAACAAGCTCAAGAACAACCATGCAGCTCCTGCGTTTTCTAACAGGAAAGGTCCTTTGGGGCTTTCCCAGGTGCTCAGCAGAGCTCAACACCAACATGCCCCCAGCACCAAGCTTCTCCTCCTCTTCAGCATCCTTCTGCCTTAGAGGGAACACTGCTTTTAGGAAACCCTGGGACAGGTAGAGAACAAGAACCAATACCACTGTACAGAATCCACTGCACAACTAGCTACTAGTTAAGGAAAACCCAGCACTGACTTGCCACACGAAGGAAATGGGACTGGGATACATTGGCCATCAACTGCTTGCAGGTGCTGCTCCGGAGGCCTCGGTCCCTGGGCTCCACAGCCCCCTTGGGCCCCTCAGTAGGCTGGCACTTGGTAGCCCTTGGGGTTGGAGGTGTCTAAGGTGTCAGAGAAGGGAGGACTCTGGTAGGTGTCTGTGCTCTCCACGCCGCTGGGGTAGGCTGGGTACGCTGCGCTGGGCTCGCCGGGGAACTGCTCGCTGGCAAACAGGGACATGTCTGTCCCCAGGCGGTACCTCTGCAGAGCCTTCACTGCCACGGCCACCTGCAGAGCAACGGGACAGCCTCAGGGGGGGAAAGGAGAGAGGAAGGACTCTGGGACAGCGTCAGGGAGGGAAAGGAGAGGGAAAGGACTCTGGGACAGCGTCAGGGAGGGAAAGGAGAGGGGAAGGACTTTGGGACAGCCTCGGGGAAGGAAAGGAGAGGGGAAGAGCTCTGGGACAGCCTCAGGGGGGGAAAGGAGAGGGAAAGGACTCTGGGTCTGTCCGCAGAGCCTTCACTGCCACAGCCACCTGCAGAGCAAGGGGACAGCCTCAGGGGGGGCAGAAGGAGAGGGGAAGGACTCTGGGTCTCACCCCACAGGGAACCCACAGCAGAGAATCAGAGAGGTGGTTGAGTTGGAAGGGAGCTTGAAGATTATTGAGTTCAGGTGTTCCCCAGCACTGCCAGCTCAGCACTGAGCCATGTCCCTCAACAGCACAGCTCCAGGGCTTTGAACCCCTCCAGGGATGATGGAGACTCCAGCACTGCCCTGGGCAGCCTGGCACAGGCCTGGACAAGCCTTTGGGGGAAGAAATTGTTCCTAACATCCAACCTAAACCTCCCCTGGTGCAGCTTTAGGCTGTTTCCTCTTCTATCACCTCTTCCTTGGGAAAAGAGCCCAACCCCCAGCTGGCTCCAAGCTCCTTTCAGGGAGCTGGAGAGAGTGAGAAGTTCTCCCCTGAGCCTCCTCTTCTCCAGCCTAACCAAGCCCAGTGCCCTCAGCTGCTCCTCACAAGACATCTCCCCCAGGACCCCTCATCCTCCCCCAGATCCCACATCTCCCTGGCTTGTTGCAAAGTGCTGAGCACCTCACAGCATCTCAGGCAGCTGCTGAGCCCAGAGCCATGAGAGCTGAGAGCTAAAGCAAGCCCAAAGCACAAGCCCTGATGCTCAGGAAGCCATTGCTGTGGGAGAGGCTAACCCCCAAAGTTGTGCCTGGCCTGGCCCTGTGCAGCTCTGGCCCTGTTGGCATCACTAAAGCCATCTGCTGAGGGGAGGGCAAAGCTGCTGAGGCCTGGGCCAGCAAAGTAGGTCAGTTGTGCTGAGGCTCCTTCAGCCTCCTCCAGGTTGCCAATATCCAGGTCACAGAGCTGTGAGTGCTCCATGCTCCCTCTTCTTGCAGGAGCTTCATTAACAAGCAATTAGCTGCTCAATGACAGGCTTAGGATGGGGGGGATGTGGAGAAAAACCTCCCTTAGACACCAAGAACAGCTTCCCAACCACATCCCAGAGCATCTGGGTTTGCTAGTGGCACTAGGAGAGTGGCTGCTGCTGGGACCACACAGCTCAGTCATCCTCCCTGCTGGTGGCAGGGGACTTGTGTCCCCATCACCCTTCCCAGGCTGGGAGCAGATGCTGATGGGATGGGAAGAGCATCCCAGGCAGCTCCCTTCTTCCCTGGAGGCTGTGCTAAACAGGCAGCATGGCCACAGGGTGATGGAGAAGAGAGCTGGGATTAAAAGGGATTTAGCTGGATAAGCCCAGAGTGGGGAGCAGCTGAACTGGGGACTAACTGGAGCCAGCTCTGCTGCTGGAAAGCCTCAGACTGAGGTTTTTGCCTCAGTTCTCTTGAGGCAACATGGAATTCAGGCACAGCTTGGGTGCTCTCTGCCCACAAAGGGCTGGAGAAGGGATGCTGGGGATGCAAGGAGTCATCCCTGCAGCCTCCAGAGCATGTGGGGGCCAGCAGCTGTGGTCCAAGGGCATTTTGCACAGCCCTGGCAGATGTCCTTCTGTCCCTCTATGTCCCTGGGGATGCTCAGAGCCTCCAAGGAGGAGCTCATGGGGGTTGGGATGGCAAGACAACTTTCCAGCAGCAGCAGAAGGGGAAGTATGGAATTGCCCAGGGAGAGGGGACTGAGCTGCTGCTTCCCAGGGCCACAAGGCTCATCTCTCCTCTCCCCAGGTTCTCAGAGCAGCTTTCAGGTCTCCTCTCCCCACCTCAGCTCCAAAGCTGCACTCACCCAGGCAAGGATGGAGAAGAAGGAGAAGGTGATGGCTGCCCGAGCAGCATCTGCTCCTTGGGAAACTCCTCTGCTCATCTTTGTCCTTTGCCACTGGTTTGCTAGGAAGCAGAAGCCTACAAACCACAGGAAGGATAAGAAACCTGGAAGAGAAGAGAGCTGCTCAGTGCTGTCCTTTGCCCACCCAGGAAGAAGCCTGCAGCCCTGGGACACATCCCTGATGGACTATGCCTTGCTCCTAGCCAAGGACACAGCCAGAAGAGCTGAAGAAATGGCAAGGAACCATCAGGCAGGAGCATGGCCAGGCTGGGATGAAGCCTTGCTCCAAATCCAGGGCTGGTGAGTGTCCCAGAGCATCCCAGGAGGGCAGCAAAGGAGCTCCTGGTGCAGCAGCACTGAGAGGCACAGGAGCTCCATGGCAGAAGAGCTCTGCTCCTGCTCTCAGCCTCTCTAGGGGATGGAACAAAACCACTGGAATGATTATTCCTGCCTGGAAGCAAAGCTGGCTGAGCAAGAGAGGCCTGCAGTTCCCCTAATTCAATCAGCAGCTGCCAGAAAGGACTCCAGAAGCAAGCCAGGAGCACCCAGGGATGCTTTCCCAGCACTGGGAAAAGAAGCTGCACAAGCTGAAGCTTTCCATGATGCTGTTGGAAAGGTCTCCAGCTTTCCTGAGCATCCCTAGCATGATTGCTGATTCCAGGGATGTCAGGCACTGGCAGGCAGGATGCTGAGCTTCCCAGAAGCTTCCCGGGGCTCATTAGCACATCAGGATGAGCAGCCACACTGGTATTCCCATGGGGCTGGAGCACAGGCTGGCTGCAGGGAAGAGAGGGGAGAGAGGGAAGAGAGGGAGAGAGGAAGAGAGGGGAGAGAGGAAAGAGAAGGAAGAGAGGGAGAGGGAGAGGGAAGAGAGGGAAGAGAGGAGAGAGAGGAGAGAGAGGAGAGAGAGGGAAGAGAGGGAAGAGAGGGAAGAGAGGGAGAGGGAGAGAGGGAAGAGAGGGAAGAGAGGAAAGAGGGAGAGGGAGAGAGGGAAGAGAGGGAAGAGATGAAGAGAGGGAGAGAGGAAAGAGAGGAGAGAGACGAGAGAGACGAGAGAGAAGGAAGAGAGGGAAGAGAGAGGAGAGAGAGAAGAGAGAGAGAGGAGAGAGAGGGAAGAGATGGAGAGTGGAAAGAGGGAGAGAAGAAAAAGGGAGAGGAGCTTCCTTTCTTCCCCTTTACCTTGCCACTTGTTCCCCCTCAGTGTGCTCTAAATGCAGCCCTGCCCCCACAGCCAGGCTGACTTTCAGAGCTCACTTCTCCCTCCAAATCTGCTCCTCACTGCAGTTTAAAGCCACAATTCCCATCTCCTCTCTCCTCCATGCCTGCACCTGAGGCTTCCCAAGCTGCTTGCCCATGCTTGAGGCCTTGCAGTGCCCTCCCAAGCTCCAGCCAGGACCAGGCAGGCTTTGCTTTTCCTAAACCACAGCTCTTTCTGTGCTGAACACAGCTAATTCCTGCCACCAAGCCAGCCCCAAAGCTCAGCATGGCTGTTTGCATTTCCCCTTAGGATGATGATGTCCTCAGGGTTAAAGGAGACCCTCTTCATCCTCAGGGACAGAGATGCTCTCCAGTTGTGTTGTGATGAGGCTTTAGCAGCAGCTGCAAGCACATCCAAGCCCTACCTGAAGATGCAGGAGTGAGCTGCAGCTTGGATGAGCAATGGGTGTGCTCCCTAAGTCTCAGGGCAGGAGATGCACATCTGCTGCAGTGCTCACATCTCCAGCAGGAGCTTCTCACTCCAAACCATCCCTTCCTGGAGACAACAGGGGGCTGTGGGAGTCACAGGAGCTCAATTTAGAGCTGAGGGCAAGGGGCCCAGAGTTTCTCTCTCTCCAACAGAACAAGGCTGTGTCCCTGCTTTGTAGAGGTTTGCTTGTTTAACACTGCAGGTTGTCCCCCCTCAGATGCTCCTGGGCAGGATACTAGCTCCCAGAGAGCCTCAGGAATGCTGCCCAGTGCTACAAAACCTCCTCTCTTGCTTGCTGCTGTCTTGTGAGGCTTTTCAAGAGTTAAAATGACATCATGCACATCTCTGAGCACAGCCTGGCTGCTCTGGGTATTGCAGTGCTGCCTCTGCCTCTGCAGCACTGAGGGATGAGAGGCACTGACCTGCCCAGGGCTAGAAGCATCGAGCTGGGATGCCTTCTGCTGCCAGCCACGAGGATCTCCTGAAGGCCAAGCCTCTCCCTTCCACATCCAGCTCTGCCTGCAGCACTGGGAAGCAGGAGGATTCCCTCCAGGGCCCTGGGGAAGGAAGCTATGGCTGCCAACAGAGGAGATGGAGTCAGGCATGGATTGCATCTCCAGGCCCAGGACTGACCCACAGCTGCAGGTGAGACCAAGCAGCTCTAGGAGAGCTTTCCCTGTCTCTGGAGCAGAGCTCATTGTCATTTGTGATCTTCTTCCCTGGCTGCTAGGTCTCCACAGCATGAACCAGCCAGGTGGGATTGCAGCTGCTCCCATTCCTCCTGGAATGCCTCAGCCAGCATTCCCATGCTCCCAGGCCCAAGGAAAAGGTGGCAAATGCCTGCTCCCAGCATCACCTCTCCGTGGATGCTCTGGGGCTCTCTGTTGGCTCAGCTGCGTGAGGAGGCTCCCTGTGCCTGTCCCAAATCCAGCTGGGAAGAGGCAGGCTGGCAGCTCCCACAAGCTGGGCCAAAGGAGAGCACAAGGAAGCACTGCAGGAGGCAGCAGCTAATGATGCTCTGAGGAGGAGCAGATGAGAGAGAGCAGACACCAGGGAAGATGTGTTACAGCCACAGTGCCAGCCTGGTGCCAAGGGAGGGCATGGCTACAGGAGCAGCTGGAAGAGCAGATGGAAGAGAGGCACAAATGCTGCCTGCACCCTGCCTGCACTCTGCCTGCTGCCCTTATATTGGGGTTCTAGCAGTTCTGGAGTCCTGGAGCCAGTTCTGGGCTCCTCAGTTCAAGAGAGACAAGGAAGTGCTGGAGAGAGTCCAGCAGAGGCTAGGGAGATGCTGAGGGCACTGGAGGAAAGGCTGAGAGCTTCTCCTGGAGCAGAGCAGAGCCAGAGGGGAGCTGCTCCATGCTGAGCAAGAGCTGGAAGCCAGCAGCTTGCAGCTGAGCAGCAGCAGAAACTTGTTTGTTGTGAGGGTGCAGAGCCCTGGCCCAGGCTGCCCAGAGAGCTTGGGGAGTCTCCTGGGATGCAGAGATCCCAAAGGATCTCTGGAGGGGATCCTGGGCAAGCTGCTGGGGGGGAGCCTGGGCTGGATGATCCCTAGAGCTCCCTTCCAACCCCTACCAGAAACCAGGAGCTGTGAGAGGCTAAACCACCCTGTCTGCTCACTCTGACTTACAACCAGCAAGCCTCACTTCTCAGGGTGGCCCTCTCCAACCCAGCTCAGCAGCAGTGACACAGAGTGGGCCACCTCAGTGTCCCCAAGCCACCACACACTCACTCACTGTCTCTGAGCTCACAACTAGATAGGACACCCCATGTGCCAGCTCTCTTCTCCCTGCCTGCATGATGATGATGTGCAGAGAGAGGAGGCCTCCAGGACAGCCCTCCCCAGCCCCCAGGGAGCCCCCTGCACCCTTCAGCAGCACCCAGAGGCCTACCTGAGAAGGCCAGGTCGAGCAGGACAGCTCTCTTGCGGTCCTTGACACTGCTGATCTGCTGGAAGTAGAGGTCCAGCACCAGGAAGAAGATGCAGCCAAAGAAGGCAATGATGCCCACGGCCACGCCGTAGCTGCAGGCACTCTCATTCTCATTGAAGATGCAGAGCAGCTCAGGGTTCTGGCTGTCCTTGTTCACATAGCACTCGTTGACAATGGAGCCAAACACCACGATGGAGAAGATCTGCAGAAGGAAGAAGACACAACTTGCTGCTTTGTTGATGCTTGCCTCTTGTTTGCTGGGTTGGTCCTTGCCTTGTGCTCCATGGCAACAGAGCATCTGTGAGCCACAGAATCACACATTTGGGTTGGAAAGGAGCTCTGGAGCTCATCTAGTCCAACCCCCCTGCAGTGGCCAGGGACATCCCCAACTAGAGCAGCTTGCCCAGAGCCCTGGCAAGCCTCACCTGCAATGCCTCCAGGGATGGCAACTCAACCACCTCCCTGGGCAACCTGGGCCAGTGTTCCACCACCCTCGTGGGGAGGAACTTTTTCCTCATATCAAGTCTAAATCTACTCTTCTCCTCTTCTCAGAGGGCCAGAGAAGCTGGGGAAGGGTCTGGAGCACAAGTGTGCTGAGGAGCAGCTGAGGACACTGGGCTTGCTTAGGCTGGAGAAGAGGAGGCTCAGGGGAGACCTTCTCACTCTCTCCAGCTCCCTGACAGGAGCTTGGAGCCAGCTGGGGGTTAGGCTCTTCTCCCAAGGACAAGAGGAAACAGCCTCAAGTTGCACCAGGAGAGGTTTAGGTTGGGTGTTAGGAAGAATTTCTTCCCCAAAAGATTGTCCAGGCCTGTGCCAGGCTGCCCAGGGCAGTGCTGGAGTCTCCATTCCTGGAGAGGTTCAAAGCCCTGGAGCTGTGCTGCTGAGGAACATGGCTCAGTGCTGAGCTGGCAGAGCTGGGGAATGCTTGGTCTCTATGATCTTAAAGGTCTTTTCCATCCAACCCAATTCCCTGAATTCCCTCATTCTCCCTCTGACCCCAAAGGCAGCAGAAGGAGCAGTGATAGGAGCAGCTGCACTCCAGCTCCCTCTGCAGCTCCCTCCAGCAGAGCCTAGCCAGTGCTGTGCTGCCCTGGGAGCAGGGAGGGAAGCAAGGTGTGCAGGAGCACAGCATCAGCATCACCATCAGCATCATCCAAAGAGTAAGAAGGTTGCATTAGAAAGCAAGAACCAACAACAACCAGTCCTAATCACCATCACCATCACCATCACCATCATCACCATCACCATCACCATCCAAAGAGCAAGAAGGCTGCACTGTAGAGCAAGAACCACCAACAACTAACTAGTCCTAATCACCATCATCATCACCACCATCATCACCACCATCTTCATCATCATCACCACCATCACCACCACCATCATCATCACCATCATCATCACCATCATCACCACCATCATCATAATCATCACCACCATCATCACCACCATCTTCATCATCATCACCACCATCATCACCACCATCATCATCACCATCATCATCACCATCATCACCACCATCATCATCATCATCACCACCATCATCACCACCATCATCATCACCATCATCATCACCATCTTCATCATCTTCATCACCACCATCTTCATTACCATCTTCATCATCACCATCATCATGATCACCATCTTCATCTTCATCACCACCTTCATCATCATCACCATCACCACCATCATCATCATCATCACCATCACCATCATCATCACCATCACCACCACCATCTTCATCACCATCTTCATCATCACCACCACCATCTTCATCACCATCATCATCACCATCATCACCATCACCATCTTTATCGCCATCTTCATCACCATCATCATCATCTTCATCACCTTCATCACCACCATCATCATCATCATCACCATCACCACCTTCATCATCATCACCATCACCATCCCCATCTTCATCCAACGAGCAAGAGGGTTGCATTATAAAGCAAGAACCAACAACAACCAGTCCTAATCACCATCATCACCATCACCATCACCATCATCACGCTGCAGAGAGCAAGAAGTCTTCTCTGCACAGCAAGCAGCACCAACCCCCAGCCCTCCTCATCTTCCCAGGGCTTTGGCAGCAGCTCTAGTATCAGCAGTTGTAAAACCCTTGTTTCATAAATAATGCAAACTTGCTATTTCCCATCAGAACTAGCAGCAGCAGCATTTCTCCAACAGGCCCTGCAAGGCTGAAATGTGAGGCTGGAACACATGAATCATTGAGCAGCTCTGATTTCCAGGGGATTATTCCCTTCTAGCAGGCCAGCCAACGTGGACCCAGCTTCCTCAAGAAGTGTTTTGCACTTAGGATTGAAAACCTGGACTCTGGGCAATGGCTGAGCCAAAGGCAATGCAAAGCCCTGCAGCAGGACAGCAAGTGAAATCCCATTCTTTCCAAGAAGGACAGAGCCTGAGAGGGTAGCTTCCTTTCTTGGCACTGCTGGGACCTGCAGCCACGTGTCAGACCCTCAGAGGAAGCCAGGGTGCTGGGGATACCTGTGTGCCCCAGGCTGGAGACATCATTTTAGGTGTGCATGATGCTGGGAGACCTGCTCTGCCTTCCATCTGGAAGGATGGAGCTGCCCAGGCTGCCTGGCTCAGCATCCTAGTTACACTTTGCAGCTCCCTGTCCCCTCCTGGGGCTTGAGCAGGCTGGACCTTAGGACATGAACATTTATCATCCCCATTGCTCTTAGCCTCCTGGAGCCCAGGGCACTTGCAGCATGCTTGAGGAGACCTTGTGGTCTGAGCACAAAAAGCAGAGAGCAGAAGCTGAAAGGCTGAGTGGGGGAAGTGTCAGCCATTGGAAGGGGAAATGCTTCCACTGCACTTGCAGTTGGGACCTCTCAGAAAGCATTAGCAGAGGCTGTGGGGTTGTTAGGAGGCTGCAGAGCCCTTGCTTGGATTACACATTGCTCCTGTCAACAGCAAGGAGATGGAATGCAGGAAGGAAAAGGATCCAGCCCTCCTGGGCTCTGCTGGAGCTTCCCATCAGTGGGGTTAGGCACAAAGCTCCTGGGCCAAGAGCAGGTGCCAAGCTCTGGGTGATCCTTCAGGGACAGAGATGCCACCTTGCTCAGCACCTGGAGGCAGCAAGGGAAGGATGGAGCAGCAAACAAGGAGGGAAAACAATCAGCAGAGGTCAAATCCTGCCTGGCACTCAGCATTTTCCTAAGCTCCTTCTCTTGAGTCACACATGTACCTCATGCAGATAGACCCAACTTCAACCCCCAGCAAGCTCCAGCCCTGGGGGAATCAGCTCCTGGCTCCCCTCTCTAGTTGTCAGGGACAGGGAAGATTCCAGCAGAGCTCTGGATGATCTATGGGAGGATGGGAAGGCTGGAGAAGTCCTTTAAAGCTCTGCCAGATGCCTCATGAGGACTTCAGAGACCACCACAAAGGGAAGACCTGACGTAGTTGCTGGCTCAGGAAGGGGTGATGTTGGCCTTAGGAGGTTGATGGCCATGCCTGGCAGGCTCATCAGCTCAGGAAGGAGGTGTTTGGCTGAGCACATGATCCAGTTTGGACTCAATTCCTTCTCCTAGTGGAACACAACCCCCATTGAAAGCTCCTCAGGCAGTCATGCCACCTGAGCACATGGCCCAGGCAGCAGTGCTTTGAACCAAGGGATGACAGGAAAATGGGAACTGAGCAGCATTGGAAGCTCAGATGGAGTCAAACTTCTCTATCCTTCCAGTCCCTCAAAGGTCTGATTTCAGTTCTGCCTTTCATCTAGAGAGAGAATGCAGATGGAGAGCTGGTAACCCTGCCAAGAGCACCTCTGATCACACTAATGCCTCTTAGCATCACTCCTCAAGTGCCAGAGCAGCCTTGCAGCTCTTCTCTAAGAGCCCCAAAGTGCTGCAGGGTCAGTGCAAGGCTGTGGGAGCCTGTCCTGGGGAGCTCTCAGCCCAGAGCTTGCCTATACATCAAGCATCCACCTCCAGCTGCAGAGCTCCTGGAGCAGCCAAGGTTGAACCTGATGTTCTCAGAGGTCTTCTCCAGCCTGAGTGAGTCTAGCACTGTGTGCAGCTCATGCAGGCAACAGGAGGAGCAAGAAATAAAGGGATGAAAGCATTGCCTGTTCCTCTCTGTTGCAGGAACCCAGGGAGCTGATGTGCAGAGGGAATGGCTGAAGGCAGGGGAGAGAGGCCCTGCCTTCCCCCCCCACTTTTACTCTTGGCCTGACTGAAATTCAGGGGAATCACTGCAACTATTTCCCTTGGAAAAGCCCAAGCTAAACCTCCACCAGCTGAACAGTATCCCTTGCAAAGCTGTGTGGCCACTGGAAAAGCCTAGCTGGGGCTGGGAAAGGAACTGAGGGTTCTGCAGGCATCTGCTGTGAACACTGAGTTTGCTTGGCTGGCCAAGAAGGTCTCCAAAGGAAACCACAGAAGTGATCACATCTTCTTCTGACCAACTGCAGCAGAAAGAGAGGGGGAAGAGAGCAAGGAGGAACTATGAGATGGTTCTTTCCAGCTCTTGATTTCACAGCTCAGGACAGGAAGGAGTGTGGGGTTGGGGTTGTTTTTTTTCCCTTTCACTCTGAGTCTGTCAGGGACAGAGGTTGCTGTGTGAGGTGGGCTCAGGAATCCCCTTCTAGCACCACTTCCACTTGGGGATTTCACTGCTGCCAGTCCCCTTCAGGTGGTTACCAGCACAAGGTCTGACCTCACAGCACCAAGCAGCTACCAAAGCAGAGCTGGGACTCTCCTTTAGTCCATCCATCCCCAGGGATGGACATTGGCCACACCAGCACCAAGCACCTGAGGTTGGTGCCAAAGCCTCCTGGTTCTCCATCACCCCAAAACCCAGCAGATCCCAGGCAGCTCCCTCCTCTCCACCTCAAAGGAACATAACAGCATCCACAGTTACATCTCTGAGGCGTGAGCCAACCACCCAAGTTTAACAAAGATGCAACTGCAAAGCACAGGAAGGAAAACCATGTGAAGAAAAGTCACTCCTGACACCTCAACTCAGTCATCCTCAAGCAAGGCCTTCCTGCCTGACCTAGCTCATCTCCTCCTGACAGCAGGCAGGAAAGCCTGGGAAGGTTTCTGTTTGCTCTGTGAATCAGGGAGCATCCTGGCAGATCCATGCCAGCAGCATGGTGTGCTAAGGAGCTCTCCTGGAGCAGCAGAAACCTCACAGGCAAAGCCTCCTCCTCCTCCAAGCTCTCCATCTTGACATGGGTCCCATCTGGCAAGAGGAGCAAAGCAAGAGCTCAAAAGGAGCTCTACAAACCTGCCTGACATGGAGATGCCCATGGAAGCAAGGTAGGCAGGGAACCTCCACTCACAGCCCTCCCAGGTCCCTGCTCCCACTGGGAAGGAGCAGTCACTGCTCAACAGGTTTAGGACACAGGGAAGCAGACTCCAAGGCCACCTGGGGCTCTGAAGCAAGAGATGGAGAAGGGAACCCAAGAGATCTGCCAGCACATGTGAGCTTCCCCAGCCTGATCACAGAATGGTTTGGGTTGGAAAGGATCTTCAAGATCCTCTAGTTCCAACCCCCATGCCATGGGTTGGGATGCCACCCACTAGGAGCAGGTTGCCCAAAGCCTATCCAACCAACTCCTGACCTGGAACTGATGCCCTGGAGCTGACTCTCAATGCTGGGGATAGCAGAGTGAAGATCTCAGCTGTGTCTACCTCGGAGGGTCCCTGTGCTTGGGTAGAGTGAACTTGCTGTGTTCCCCTAGCTGTCAGCACTTGGCTTGCACACATTCCCTGGGAAATCATGCCACAAGCAACAACTTCTCCCCTGACTAACCCAACCAGCAAATCCAGGCAGGAGGATTTCCTAAGCTGGGATGTTTATTTTATGCCTCTAGTCCATACTCTGTCCCTGTTTCCCTTCTGCTGAGCTCCCTGCTTGCCTGGTGGCAGATGTGTTCATCCTCTGTGGGTCAACCACCAGTTGATCTAACCATGCCCCAAACCAACACTTTGCCATTGTCACTGGAGGAGGATCCAGCTGGATCCAGGTCAAGTTTTCTAGCCTGAGGCAATGCTTCTATGAAACAACTGCTCCCAGATGCCTGACTCTTGCCCCAAACACCTCATCCACCCCAAGCTGGATGCTCCAGATCCATACCCAGCCACTCTTCTTCCCATCCAGTACAACAAACTGAAGCATGTGGCTTAACTTCAAGCTGGAATTGTTCCTGTGCTTACAGACAAGCAGATGCTCTCCCATTGTGCTCTCGAGGACTCAGCTGGGGTACCCTCACCCCACAACTGAACCAGCCCTGGTGGCTGGCAGGAGGGCAGCAGCTTCTCATCACACCTTTCCTTCCCTCCCTGTCTGCATTTGGCACTGCTGAAGGTGACACAGAGCCAGCCCAGGAAGCTGAGGGCCTCTATCCACAGCAGAGGAATGACATGGCTGAGGATGGAACCCTCAGCTCCTGCTTGGCTCACTGGAACCAGGAGCCAAGCAGACCCTCCCCATGGGGGGCTTTTGGGAAGGGTCAGGCATCACCAGCTTCCCAGGGCCATGCAGGTAAAAGCCAAGCTGGGAGAGATGAATTAGTGGCACCACAATCCCCAGGAGCATCAGTGTGCAGCTTCCAGTCCTGCTTATTCATGGAGCATCAGCAAGCAAAGCCTCCCCTGAGTGGCTGCACAGCACATTCCACCTCTGTATGGGCACCACACACTGCACAGGGCATGGCATGGGCTCTGTATGAGCACTGCATGGGCACCACACACTGCAAAGGGCACAGCACAGGCACTGCATGGGCACCAGACACTCCAAAGGGCATGGCATGGACACCACACACACTGCAACAGGCATCTCACAGCCACTGGAGGCTGCAAAGGGCATGGCATGGGCACCACACACACTGCAACAGGCACGGCATGGGCACTGCATGGGCACCACACACACACTCAACAGACACGGCATGGGCACCACACGCTGCAAAGCCATGGCACCGGCACTGCATGGGCACGGCACAGTGCAACAGGCACTGCACGGACACGGAAACGGATACAGCACAATGCAGCCGCTACTGCACCTTGTAACGGGCACAGCACCTGGCACCTTGCCCCTGGCACCTTGCCCCAGACGCTGCCCGAGCCGCGCGGCCCCTTCCCGCCCAGCCGCGCTTGTCCCTTCCCCAGGTGGTCACCCGCAGGATGGTCTGTGGCCGCTTCAGGAAATCCAGGGGGTCGATGGCTCCCCCCGCCCGGCCCGCGCCGAAGGATGAGCCTTCCATCTTCCCGCTCCGAGCCCAACCAAACCGTGCTGAGCCCAAGCGAACCGCTCCGAGCCAAACCAAACCAAATCAAACGAAAGCGAGCCGAGCCCAGGCGCGCGCGCCCCGCGCCGGCCGCGCGCCTCCCGCGTGGGCTCGTCCGCAGCGCCGCGTGCGGGCAGCGGGAGGGAGGAACCAGCGCGGGAGGAGACGGGGAGGAGGGGACAGGGACAGACACTGCCACCCCGCCGTGGGCATGGTGGCACAGACACTGTCACCCCGCCGTGGGCATGGTGGCACAGACGCTGCCACCCCACCGCGGGCATGGTGGCACAGACACTGTCACCCCGCCGCGGGGATGGTGGCACAGACACTGCCACCCTTCCGTGGCCATGGTGGCACAGACACTGTCACCACACTATGGCCATGGTCACTGTGCTAGAGACTGTCACCATACTATGGTCACTGGGCTATTACCCTGCAACCAGGGCCACCAGACTATGGCCATGGTCACCACACTATGGCCATGGTCACTGCTACCATCCTGCAGCCATGGTCACCACACTATGGCCATGGTCACTGCTACCCCCCTGCAGCCATGGTCACCATACTATGGCCATGGTCACTACACTATGGCCATAGTCACTGGGCTACCACGCTATAGCTGAAGCTCTTGCTCTTCTCCTGCAGGAAAGGATGCACCAGAGCTGTGGTGGGATGAGAGCAGACCAAGCCCTATCCCTGCTCCCTCCCCAAGGCCAGCAGGAAAGAGGAAAAAGGCAAGAAGACTAGAGAGGGAAACCCTCAATGACTGCAGAGGGAGTTTCCCCCTGCAGCTCCAAGCCCATCTCCTGGCTTTGGTTTTGAAGCTACTGCTGCTCCTGGTTCCATAGCTACTGATGCCATGACAACTCTGACATCATCTCTGCTTGGGATGGCAACTGCAGCAGGGAAAGGGGCAGAGAGAGAGAGAGAGAGAGAGAGAGAGAGAGAGAGGAGGGTGGATGCATGCAGTGCTACCACCCAGCAAGCTCCAGTTGGGGCTGGGGGGGGACTTCTGGTGGCTCCAGCACCAGCTCTCCTCCTGCCCTACTGTCCACTGCCAGCTGGCTTAAGGCTCTTAGATGCCAAAGGATTCCCATGTGCTGGGGGCTCTGTCTTCTGCTCGCTTTGGCCTCCAGGCAGCTTGCTTGGTCTCTTCCTTGTGGCAGGTGGAGTCAGGAGTTAACTGTTGAAGCTCTTGAGGATGCCATGCAGTTTCTCTCCATTGCAGGTGAGTCATCCTCTCTCTGGAGCTATTTCTGCCTCTCAGCAGGAAGAGCAGAAAGCAGCTTTTGCTTGTTCAGTGTCACTAGCTCAGGAGAAAGCCCATTTGACTAGGTGAGAAAAAGGAATGGCCATGAAGGAAAGATGCCAGCTTGCTTCTGGCAGGAGGTCTCCTGGGGCTGGCCAGGGGATTGCACCCCACTGACAGGAGCACTGCCAGCTCATCCCCCCCAAAGTGCAGGAGGAGAAGCAAGACCAAAGGCACTTGAAGGGATCACCACAGGAGAAGTGTTTCCAACAGCTTCAGCACTTTAGAAGCAGTTGTTGCAGTGTCCTCAAAAAGCATCCTGATGCTCTGAGAACAAACCATCCTGTGGCACAGAATCACAGAAGGGTTTGGGTGGGAAGGGACCTTGCAAAGTCATCTAGTCCTGCAGTCAGCAGGGACATCTGCAACTAGAGCAGCTTGCTCACAGCCCCAGAGAACCTGACCTGGAATGCTTCCAGGGATGGATGAGGCATCTCCCACCTCTCTGGGCAAGCTGGGCCAGGCTCTCAGCACCCTCAGCAGCAAACTAGTCTGACTCTCCCTCTTTTAGTTTCAAACCATCACCTCTTGTCCTGTCCCAACAGCTCCTGCTAGCATAACAAGCTGTGGACACAAGCAGCAGAGCAGAGTGCTCCTGGGGCTTCTGCACAAGGAATTCATTGGTCACACCTCTGGAGTCTGCTCTTGGCTTTCTGATGACATTGGGAAGGACACTTCAATCCTTTTCCTCTCTATAACATCTTGGCCAGCTCTTCTGTCCTGACTGAGGCATAGTTTGGACACTGCCAAGCCCAAGGCACCAAGACACTGCTGAGCAAGCCCAAGGCACCAAGACAATGGGCAAGGATATTGCATCCTGAACATTTTCCCCCTCAAAAGGGTGTTTGCAATGGCATTTTGCAGGGGCTTTGCTGAGTTAGAACAAGTTCTAATTGCTTTTCTCCCTCCTGCTGGATCCAGTGATGTGGAGCACAGAGACAGACAAGTGGCTGAGATCTGTCTGGGCTTTGGTTTTACTTAAGTTTAGTTAAGGGTTTGTCTCCTGTTTCTTTAGGAATCAAGGGATTGTTTGGGTTGGAAAAGAGTTTCAAGATCCTGGGGTTCAGCTGTTAACCTGACACTGCCAGCTCACCATGTCCCTCAGCAGCACAGCTCCAGGGCTTTGAACCCCTCCAGGGATGGAGACTCCAGCACTGCCCTGGGCAGCCTGGCACAGGCCTGGACAAGCCTTTATGGGGAAGAAATTGTTCCTCATATCCAACCTAAACCTCTCCTGGTGCAACTTGAGGCTGTTTCCTCTTGTCCTTGGGAGAAGAGCCCAACCCCGAGCTGGCTCCAAGCTCCTGTCAGGGAGCTGGAGAGAGTGAGAAGGTCTCCCCTGAGCCTCCTCTTCTCCAGCCTAACCAAGCCCAGTACCCTCAGCTGCTCCTCAGCACTCTTGTGCTCCAGACCCTTCCCAAGCTACCTGTTGCTGGCTGAAGGGCTGCAAGCAATGCTGGAGCCACTCTGTGAAGCAGAAACCATTCCCAAGCAGATGGCTGAGGCTTCACAGCCCCAGCACTGGGCCTGGGACCTGGCCCACAGCAAGCCCAAAAAGGACAAGATGAGATAATTGGATTTCTTGAGCAGGACTGAGCAGATTTTTCTCTGTGGCAGAAGGCAGCAGTAGGGATGCTCCTCATTTGGCAGGCAGATCAGCCACATTCACATCTCTAACCCAAAACAGTGATGTAAAAGTGCCCTGCCCAGCCCCAAGGGAGCTCTTGGCCAAGCTCTGGCCATTGTTTGCAGCTTCAGCAGCAACCCCACGAGCTGATGCTGACTCTGGCAAGGGTGTGGGTGGCAAACCAGCTTGTCCTTCACATTCCCCAGGCAGCAGGCAGGCTTGGAGCTGTGCTTTGAGAGATGTTCATCTCCTTGCTCCTCTGCAATGCTTTGCCTGGCATTCATTAGAGCTTGCCTCCTGCTGCTTTCAGCCAGGAGCTTTCTCTTCGTTTTTTTTCTGGAGTGCATGGAAATATGAAGAGGTGCTTAGAAATCCTTAGTGCTCAGAGCAGAGAGAACTGACTTGCCAGTCAGCTAATACCACTAGAAAGCTGCTTAATGCCTTCCAAAGAGCCAAGGATATCAGGGAGATCATTTCTTAGCTGGTTACTCCTGCACTTGTGATCTGCAGCCATGGCTCAGGTGGGATTCAGGAGCAGAAACACAAGAGAAGGATAAGACTAGAAGCAAAAGGAAAGGCAGACAACTTCACCAGCTGGAATCACCAGAGCTGGAGAGCAGAATCCAGTGAATTGAGAGAGAAGAGTTAATATCTCAGTAGTGGCATAAATCCCCCAGGGTTCACCTAAGTCTAGTTATCCCCTGCTGCTTCTCACACTATCTCATAGCATGACAAAGCCTGAGGGTTTGGGCAAGGCAGAAGTCTAACCTGATCCAGTTTCTGGCCTGAACTCTGCTCTAGGAAAGTGAAGAGCACCTTGGCAGGAGCTAAAGCAAGGGAAACAGGATCCCTGGCTGTCTTCCAAAGCTCCTTAGGATCATCAAGCCACATCATGTAGGCCTTGACCCACAAGCTGACTCCAGTGCTTTGTCATCTGCTACCTGCTGCAGCTCAGCAGCTCTGGTCAAGTGAGAAAGAGCTGAGAGCTCCAAGGAGCCAGAGCAGCATCTGAGCAGCCTGAGCCATGCAGAGCTTCCCCTGAGCCTTGGGACCAGAGGAGCTCTCCCAGCTCAGCCCTTCCAGAGAGCCACAGAGCAGCTAAAGGCCCAAGAGGTTTGTGGCAGGAAGGTGGCATTGGTTGTGACACCCTGGCAATCACAAATACTTCATTTCTGAACACAGCAAACACTCCCCAGGTCCTCAGAGGCAAAAGAAAGATGTAACCTCAAGGTAAAGGAGATTTGGGGATGGATTGAGAGGATTTTGTTACAGTGAACAATCTCAGGGCTAGGAGTGTGCAGCACAAGCACATTAAAATAGCCTCCCTGGAGAAGATTGTCATCTAAATAAGAAACACAAGCAAAAGCTGCTGAAACCACTATTTTTATCCCCATTTTGCAGAAGTGAAAGCTTGGCTACAGAAGATGAAGTGAAGCAGAGAATGTCCTGAGCTGGAAGAGAGCCACAAGGATCACTGAGTCCAGCTCCTATCTAGGCACAGGACAACCCTCAAAGCCACACCAGGAGGCTAAGAGCATTATCCAGATGCTTCTGGAACTCTGTGTAGCTTGGATCCATGGCTCCTTCCCTAGCGAGCCTGGTCCAATGCTCCATCACCCTCTGGGGGAAGAACCTTTGCCTGATATCCAACCTAAACCCCTCCTGGCACAGCTTCATGCTGTTCCCTCAGGCTGCATTGGACAGGAAAGTCTTCATCCAGCTCTGGGACTGGAGTTTAGACCCAAAGCTTAGGGTTCTGTCTCCATCCAGCCCTGGGACTGGAGTTTAGACCCAAAACTTGGGGTTCTGTCTCCATCCAGCCCTGGGGCTGGAGTTTAGACCCAAAACTTGGGGTTCTGTCTTCATCCAGCCCTGGGACTGGAGTTTAGACCCAAAACTTGGGGTTCTGTCTCCATCCAGCCCTGGGGCTGGAGTTTAGACCCAAAGCTTGGGGTTCTGTCTCCATCCAGCCCCAGGGCTCCATTCCCCTTGCCTCTGGCTAAGCTGAGCTGTGACCTGGCACTGCTGGATGAGCCTATAAGGTCTTTCCCAACCTGAATGATCCATGGATCTAGCAAAGCAAAGCAACGGAAATCACCAAAATCTCCTCCTAAATCCCCGGGGAAAGGCACTAGGATAAGGCAGAGGAGTTGGTGCCTGCAGCAGGCTGCTAGTCAAAGGCACAGAGAGGCTTTGTTGCCCTCTGCTGTTGCCTTGGCTCAGATGCAAAGCTCATTTTCCCTGTAGCTTCAGCCCTGTGAAGCTCAGAGCAGGGACAGGCAGCAGAGGGCAACAGCAGGATGCTCTCTGGGATACAGGAGAGAAAACCTGGGAGCAGGAAGAGGCTTCTGCATGGAGAAGAATCCAAGGGAAAACCAACACAACCCAGAGAAGCAAAGCTTGTGGAGTCTCCTTCTATAGGCTGAGAGCCCTGGGGCTGCTGAGGCTGGAGCAGAGCAGAGGCAGAGGGGAGCTGCTCCATGCTGAGCAAGAGCTGAAGGGTGCAGGGGGCAAGAGGCTGGGGCCACACTCTGCTCAGGGGTGCCCAGGGCCAGCCCAAGGGGCAATGGGCACACACTGGAAGCCAGCAGCTTGCAGCTGAGCAGCAGCAGAAACATGTTTGTTGTGAGGGTGCAGAGCCGTGGCCCAGGCTGCCCAGAGAGCTTGGGGAGTCTCCTGGGGTGCAGAGATCCCAAAGGCACCTGCAGGGGATCCTGGGCTAGCTGATCCCAACCCTCCCCATGCTGGATTCTGGGATACTTAACCAATGTTAATGATCATCTAATCCAACTCCCTGCAGTCAGCAGGGACATCTGCAACCAGAGCAGGTTGCTCAGAGCCCCAGGCAACCTGACCTGGGATGGTTCCAGGGTTGGGACATGTCCTACCTATTTCCTCTTAGCCTACACAAGCAAGAGTTGACTTTACACAACCTTGTAAAAACATCAATGCTGATAGGAAGGCACGAAAAACCCCAAAGTAAAAATATAAACCAGGATGCCAAACTCCAACAGGAAGAAACATCCCAAGCTGTAAAAGGCTGGAGCAGAAGAGCCAGGCAAGCAGAGTGACACCTCACACACTGCAGAGGAACAGCTAATCCCTGGCAAAATGTCAGCAGCACAGTGATGCTTCCTCCAGCATCTGCAGGGGTTACCTGCTTCAGCAGCTTTGCCTCCCATGCACCAAGCACACAACCCCCCTGAGGCTCCCTGCTCTTTGCTTTAGGGAGGAGGAGGGAAAAAGCAGGGAAAGGAAAACCTCTGAAGGCAAACAGTGAAGCTGAAAGGTTAGCCAGGTGCCTAGGAGCAGCTGCCACAAGTCCCTCAGGCAGCTTTGTCTTGCAAGGGCTCCTCATGCTGCTAGGAAGCACTGGGAAAAGCAAGGTTGTATGGGGGAAGATGCAGTTAGCAACCCTTCCTCTGCCACCCACAGCAGGCTTGCAGCTACTCCCAACACAACACAAACCCCATCAACCTTCCCCCTGCTCCCCAGCCAAACCCAACCTCTGACCGCAAAGCCCCTAGGCTGACAAAACCCTTCAGGTGTTTGCAGCTTCTTGGCCCCCAGAGAGCTGTGTCAGCTCAGCAGCAGCACAGAGGAGGAGCAGATGGAGCCAAGCCTTGGCTGATCAATCCCCCCCCACACACACAGAGGGAGAATCACTGCAGCTCAGGCAGTGCTCTCTTGCCCTGCAGCAGCACCATGGCCCTTGCTGAGCTCTCAGGCAGGAGGGAAGGCAGGGATTGGGTTCAGTTGCTTTATTGGTTTCACATCGACAGGAAGCATCATTGCAGTACAGAGAGGTTTCTTTTAGATCTAGTTGGAATCCAGGGCACTGAGAATTCCCCACTTTCTGCACACAAACACAAGTCTTTTCAATAGATTCTGGAAGAGGAAAAGTTAGGGTTGGGTCCAAAAATGAGCAGCAAAACCAAGCCAAGCTAAATCCTCCCCTCCCTGCATGGTCAAACCTATAGAGGTCTAAGTCACAGCAGAGGGGAGAGAGGAGAGAGGAGAGGAGATGGGAGAGGAGAATAGAGAGGAGAAGAGAGAGAAGAAGAGAGAGGAGAAGAGAGAGGAGAAGAGAGAGGAGAAGAGAGAGGAGAAGAGAGAGGAGAAGAGAGAGGAGAAGAGAGAGGAGAAGAGAGAGGAGAAGAGAGAGGAGAAGAGAGAGGAGAAGAGAGAGGAGAAGAGAGAGGAGAGAGTGCAAGCACAGATTTTACCCCAGGGCCACTTTGCCAAGCTCCCAGCTGCCCTGACACCATCCCAGCAGCCATGCTTAGTGGCCTCAGGCAAGGAAGCATCTGCTAGAGACACCAGCTTGGCTTGAGAGCTCTTCTCCTTCCCCTGCCCAGCTGCCAGCAGAGCAGAAGAGGCTGTTCATTCCACCAGACAAGCAGTGAGCTTGGAAAAGACCTCTCAGATCATCAGACACAGCTGTTAAGCTACCACTGCCAGCTCACCACTAAAGCATGGCCCTCAGCACCACAGCTCCAGGGCTCTTCAACCCCTCTAGGGATGGTGACAACCCTTTTGGGGGAACAAATTGTTCCTAATATCCAACCTAAACCTCTCCTGGCACAACTTGAGGCTGTTTCCCTTTGACATTTGTTCCTTGGGAGAAGAGACCAACTCAATTCCCTCAGCTGCTCCTCAGCACACTTGTGCTCTAGACCCTTCCCCAGCTTCTCTGGCCACACTCCAGCACCTCAATGACCTTCTGGAATTGAGGAGCTCAAACCTGTCCCCAGGATTTTGAAGTGTGGCCTCCCCAGTGCTGAGCCCAGGAGACCAATCCGTGCCCTAGCCCTGCTGCCACACTACTGCTGCTCCAAGCCAGGATGCTGTTGGCCTCCTGGGCACTCTGCTGCTTTCTCCTTCAGCTGCTGTGGACCAGCAGCCCCAGCTCTTTTTCCTCTGGCCAGTTTCCAGCCTGGAGCATTCCTGGGATTGCTGTGACCCAAGTGCAGGACTTGCTACTTGACCTTGTGGAAGCTCATCCCATCAATCCAGCCTGGCCAGATCCCTGTGTCTAAGCTTCATTTGGGTTGTGTTTCAGACAGCAGTGCCCAGGAGAGTCAAAGGAGTCCCTGGAGTAGATTCCTTCAGTGGAAACTGAATCCATGCTGCGTGTATTTTCCCTAGGTCAGTGCATTGATGATACTTGACTGTGACTTCCAGATTACAGTGGAAGAGCAGCAATGATTTACACTACAATCCTTATCCATATGTCTCCTGAATGAAAAGAGACAGCTTACAACAGCAAAGTCAAGAGAACTGCCAAGTTCTTGAGGCCAGCAGTGCTGTCCTCTCCTTGCTGCAGCACTTTGCACAAACCAGGAGAGACTTTTTGACTTCTCTACTTCCTGCTGAGCTTTTCTGGAGTGTTTTAGTGAGCACAGGAGGAAATTTACTCTTCTGGATGGAGTGAGTGTTACCTGGCAGTGTTAATGGTGCATTTATGACAGCAACAGAGTGGAGACAGCTTGTACTTCAGAGCTTTGATCTTCACACCTGCTTCTGAGGGTTTGGAAGAGCAATAAGAACTCTGGAGATGCCTTGGAAAGTTTTATGGGGCTCTTTCAAGCTGGAGCTGCTCAAACGTGTTTAATCCAGTTTATGGCCTGGTTGTTGTTGAAGTTTATTGTGTTATAACATCTCTAAACCCCAGCTGCTGATAAGGTCCTTGGTGAAGTGAGCAATCTGACTTGGAAGCTTTAATCCCCCCCTGGAGCAGAGGAGGAAGGGCAAGGAAGCTAGGGAAGGGTCTGGAGCACAAGTGTGCAGCTAAGGGAACTGGGCTTGGTTAGGCTGGAGAAGAGGAGGCTCAGGGGAGATCTTCTCACTCTCTGCAGTTCCCTGCAAGGAGCTTAGAGCCAGCTGGGGGTTGGGTTCTTCTCCCAAGGACAAGAGGAAACAGCCTCAAGTTGCACCAGGAGAGGTTTAGGTCGGACACAAGGAACAATTTCTTCCCCCAAAGGGTTGTCCAGGCCTGTGCCAGGCTGCCCAGGGCAGTGCTGGAGTCTCCATCCCTGCAGGGGTTGGAAAGAAGTGGTGCTGAGGGAGATGGTTCAGTGGTGAGCTGGCACTGTTAGGTTAATGCTTGCACTTGATGTTCTTAGAGGTCTTCTCCAACCTTCCTGATTGGATGCTCCTCCTGTCCTTTTCCTCTAGAGAGACTTCTAGCTAGGAGACAACACCAAAACATCAACCAGGTCAGCAAGGATTTCAGAACAGAGGTAACACCTCAGAAATGCTCCATGCTCCAGCAAGCTGAGTGTGCTTCAGCACAGCTTCAGCCTCCAGCTGCTGGCACAACAGACAAGAGCTCACAGCAGAGATGAAGAGGTTATCAGCTTTAAGAAGAAGTAGCTCAGTAAAACTTAATCACCATACCACTTGTGGATGCAAAGAAAATCAGCTATCCCTTTAAACCACCTGAATCTCACCCTGTTGCTACCTCAGGGGGTTTCTTTTGGTCCTGCTTTAGTTTCCCTGTTCACTATGTCCTCTTGCATGATAAATTAAAGCACAAAAATAGAAGAGATCTAAGCTCCATGATGTGAGCATTTCAACTAAATGTACCTGCTCTCAGGCCTTTTAGCAAAGGAGCTGGGGGCAAGCTCAACAAGAAGCAGTGGAGCTCTCAGAAAGAGAAGCCCAGGGGTGTAGAACTGGCACAGACCACAGCATGAGCTCTCTCTAGCAGCACAACAGAACCAACAAGTGCAATTGATCAGATGCAGCTTGTAAATGCCTTGCAGGTCAACATCCCAATGGCCCAGGGTAGCCCTCTCCAGCTGTGCTCAGTTAATGAATTCTAGTCACAGAAATAAGAAGCCAAATGCCTTTCAAGATAAAAGGAAACAGCATCATCAAGAAGTCTCTATGACTTAGTGCCTTAATTTCACAGGTTTCTAGCAACCCCTGTGTCCCATGCAAGGACACAGATGCAATCACTCATTCAGTTAGCAACACAACAGCAGGGTAAGGTTCTCCCCTTTCCTTTCAGCAGTGCTTTTACCTTTATTGCCACACATACACACACACACACAGAGAGAGCACAGTGGCTGCCTCCCAGCTCTCTCAGCTGTGCCAGGCAGTCCCTGGGGCTTAGTCACAGCTGCCATCTCTCCAGCCATCTCTCCAGCGCTCGTCCACACGAGAGCAGTCAAATTCAGCCTTGCCCAGCTTCCTGTTCACTTCATTGTGAAGCAGACACAACCAGTGGGAGAAGTTAGTTCTGCTGCTAGTATCAGGCTGGTTTGCACGTAATCTGCAAACAGGGAAGAGGAAAGAAAGGTTACTTCACACCCAGAGCACTCTGACAGCCACAGTCACCTTACTACTACTCGAGGAGAAGCCAGAAAAGAGCACCCAGAAGGCCACAAACTTCACTATCAAATAATGCAGGCTGTAAGTGGCTTGGTTTTATTCCCTGCCTAGTCTGGTTAGGAGTCAAAGAGCTGAGCTAGGATAGAAAGCAACAAGCACTTCATCAAAACATCCAGTTAAAAGAATTAAAAGAGTACATCCCATGGTTTGCCAGGTGCTAATTTGCCTGCTAAGAACTCAGTTTCAAACTGATTTCTGTGTCTTCGTCGCCCAAAAGGAGGAGCTGAAACTTGGAAGTTTCAAACTGATTTCTGTGTCTTCATCGCCCAAAAGGAAGAGCTGAAACTTGGAAGTTTCAAACTGATTTCTGTGTCTTCATCACCCAAAAGGAAGAGCTGAAACTTGGGAAGTTTCAAAGTGATTTCTGTGTCTTCATCACCCAAAAGGAGGAGCTGAAACTTGGAAGTTTCAAAGTGATTTCTGTGTCTTCATCACCCAAAAGGAGGAGCTGAAACTTGGAAGTTTTAAACTGATTTCTGTGCCTTCATCACCCAAAAGGAAGAGCTGAAACTTGGGAAGTTTCAAAGTGATTTCTGTGTCTTCATCACCCAAAAGGAGGAGCTAAAATCTTCAAGAAGCAACTTGACAGTAACAGGAGTAGAACACTTGTATCAAACATCACAGTCCTTGCCTCCACTGCTGAGGCTGCCCAGAAAAGGGATTTTCTGTAGTAGAACACTTGCCTCCTGCAAGCCTAATTAGTGCAAATCTCAGCCTAATTCCACCTCTGAGAACAAGTCCAGTTTAAACCTGAAAATCCCCCAAATTGCCTCAGGGATGCCTTGGAGGCAGCACAAAATATAACAGCACCAGAAGGAGGTATGTGTTCTTTGAGTAAATGTCTCTCTGATTGATGCAATAATGGAAGAAACCAGCTCAGGTAGCTATAAAGCCCCAAAGCAGGAAGAGCTGCTGCTATGCAAATAGCTGCTGCTACAGCCCAGCATTTCACCTAGCTCCTTCAGCAGCAGCCACCACACAAAAAAAACCCCATGAGGAAGCAACTTACCTTTCCCTCAGATCCTCAGCACAGTGCTCACAGGGGTAAAACTTGGAGAAGAGTTGGATGAAGTCTCTCATCTCCTTCTGCTGGGTCCCAGAGGGCTGGTCAGGGTAGTAAGCTGCCATAGTGTGCAGGAAAGCCCAGGTGCTGCGACCTAACTGCTCACTGTCCAAGGGACAATTGGGGGGTGGCTCCTTCTCCTCTGTCACCTTCAGGTCCTGCAAGAGGAGAGAGCCTTTGTGAGGGGATGCTGGTGTGTGTGTGGTGAGGAAACAGCCTCTTTGAACTCAGGTGGGAGGATAAGGAGGGGAATAGACCTTCCATACCCTTAGAGGGGGGACAACAGCACAGCCTCCTCCTATCTGGGGGGGGGGTGGAGGGGAGGGGAAGATGAGGATGAGGGCTTCTTTCACAGCTAGTGAGGAGAAGATAGAGAGCCCTTTTCATAGCCAGTGGGGAGAAGATGGAGAACCCTTTTTATAGCCAGTGGGGAGAAGATGGAGAACCCTTTTTATAGCCAGTGGGGAGAAGATGGACAACCATTCTTATAGCCAGTGGGGAGAAGATGGACAACCCTTTTTATAGCCAGCGGGGAGAAGATGGAGGCTCCCTTCACACTCCCACCGAGGGGAAAACCCTGCCTCTAGCCCCTTCACACCCCGAGGAGAGGGACACACAGCCCTGTCACACTTCGTGGGGGTGGATAAAGATCTTCTTTCCAGCTCTGGGAGGACGACAGCCCCGTTCCACGCCCCCAGGGGCTACCAGAGCAGGCTCCCAGCGCCCTTCCCGCGGGCAAACCGCCGCCTCACCCCGCTGCCAGGGGCCGCTTGCTGCCTCTGCTCGCGGAGCCAGCTCTTGAAATCCATGCAGGCTCGGCACGGCTTCTTAGACGGCTCTTCCGCCCTGGAACCCGCAGAATCATTGGAGAGGGCGAAAGGGAAGGCGAAAGGACCATTATCGGTGCCCGGGAATGGCGTAGAGCCGCGGCCAGGCCTCCCCTCACTGGGCGCCGCCATCTTGGCGCCGCGGTGCACTATGGAGGGGGCGGGAAAGAGCCATTTGAATCCGGAGCGGGCTCCCTCCTGAGGGACCGGGACCTGGATCGGGCTCAGGATCGGGATCGGGACCGGGATCGGGACCGGGATTGGGGTCTCAGGAGGTGAGGTAAGCCTCGCTGTACCCCCGCCCGGACGCTTCCCCAGGGTGTGTTTCCCCTGTGCGGTGGTGAAGATGCTGAGCCCAGACCTTCGTTCCCTGTTAACAGCACCCGCGCAAAAGGATGTTTCTGCTGGGGTTTTGTGGAGTTTTTGGTTGGTTGGTTGGTTGGTTTATTGCTGTTTTGTTTTGTTTTCCAATAAACCAGCGTGTGTTTGAGGAGAACAGGGTGAGTTTGCCTTCACAGGGACATGAGCCTGCCACCTGTGCTTGGCCAGTTCGCACCTGTATAGATATAGATAGATAGATAGATAGATATACACACATCTGTGTGTGTGTGTGTGTATATATATATATATGTCTTTATATATATATATGTCTGTGTGTATATATATATATAAGTCTCTGTATATATAGATATATATATATGTCTCTGTATATGTAGAGATATATCTATATATCTATATTTATCTATATATCTACATATACATATATATATATCTCAATCATGGAGTATTTTTGGTTGGAAAAGATCTTTATTAGATCATCAGGTCTCACTGATAAGTCACCACTGAGCCATGTCCCTCAGCAGCACAGCTCCAGGGCTTTGAACCCCTCCAGGGATGATGGAGACTCCAGCACTGCCCTGGGCAGCCTGGCACAGGCCTGGACAACCCTTTGTGGGGAAGAAATTGTTTGTTCCTAATATCCAACCTAAACCTCTCCTGGTGCAACTTGAGGCTGTTTCCTCTTGTCCTTGGGAGAAGAGCCCAACCCCCAGCTGGCTCCAAGCTCCTGTCAGGGAGCTGGAGAGAGTGAGAAGGTCTCCCCTGAGCCTCCTCTTCTCCAGCCTAACCAAGCCCAGTTCCCTCAGCTGCTCCTCAGCACACTTGTGCTCTAGACCCTTCCCCAGCTTCCTTGCCCTTCTCCAAGCACCTCAATGTCCTTAGAGTGAGGAGCCCAAACCTGACCCCAGGATTGGAGCTCCCAGTGCCCAGCCCAAGAGGACAATCCCTGCCCTAGTCCTGCTGCTACACTAGTGCTGCTCCAAGCCAGAATGCTGTCGGCCTCCTTGGCACACTGCTGCCTCAGCTTTCATCTGCTGTTGACCAGCACCCCCAGATCCATTTCCTCTGGGCAGTTTCCAGCCCCTCTGCCCCAAGCCTGGAGTGTTGATGGGGTTGTTGTTTATGGGGAACCCCACTTGTGAGCAGCTCTCCTGTGTGTGGCAGACCTCATGGCACAGAGCAGCTCTTCTGCGTGCCAAGGGTGATGCAATACACCTCAGCCTTATCTCCAGCAGAGTGATCCCATCAGCAGTGTGATTTCAAGAACAAACAAAAGGGATAACTCCATCCCAACTCCTGCACTTGGAGCAGGACACACCCATAGCAAGTTTTACATCCTTTTAACACCTGGCACAAGTTTGTAAAACTGTATTGAGGAAGGATTTCCTCACCTCTGTCTGAGAGCCCTGGCAGGTGGCACATGATGGCAGGCATGCTGAAGGAAGCCCTTGCCTGCAGAGCCGAGACCTGGCTCCAGCTCTTTGGTCTTGAGTAGACATTGAGCAGCTCTCCTTTGACTCCTGCTGAGCCACAGGCTTGTGAGGATGCTGATGTAGCTCCTGGGTGATGGGCCCCAATGACATCAGCTCCAGACTTGGGTCTTTCACCCCTTGGGAAGGTTAATTAGCTGTGGCTTGGCCCTGTGTCTGATTCCTGCTGTAGTCTAGCAGGTTTACACCCTGCAGCTAGCCTCTGAGACAGAGTGGCCTTTCAAGTGGCCTTGAAATGCCCTCAGGACCCTCTCAGACCCCCCCGAGATACCACCAGACCCCCTGAATCTCCTCTCAGATCCCCCTAGATCCCACCCAGACCACTAAATCTCCACTGAGATCCCTTCATAACCCCCTCAGACCCCCCCTAGATCCTCCCCAGACCCCTAAATCTCCTCTCAGGACTCTCAGACCCCTCTAGATCCTCCCCACACCCCTAAATCTCCTCTCAGATCCCTTCAAGACCCCCTTAGACCTCTCCCAGGACCCCTAAATCTCCTCTCAGATCCCTTCAAGACCCCTTTAGACCACTCCCAGGACTCCCAAATCTCCTTTCAACCCCCTTCAAGACCTCCTTAGACCCCCCAAAGACCACTCAGGACCCCCTCAGCTCAACTAGGGGAAAGGGCACTCTTTATGGTTTGTTTTCCTTCCCCACCAATAATTATTCAAATAAAGCTGATGACCTCATCCTTTGATCTTCAGTGCTGGTTTCATGAGGAGAGCTCGTGGGGAATTTCCTCCACTGCTTTATTGCTTAGCCCTCGAGCAATCAAAGAGTTGCAGGGATGTAAAGAGTGTGTTTGCTTTCTTGTGAGTGATTTCATTTACTGAGGGAGTTCAAGTGGTGTATTTTCGTGTAAAAGGAAGTTCATAACCTAGGAAGAAGCTGCTTCTCGAGGGATTTGGAGGGCCTAATTCATTCCATCTGAAGGAAGGGATGTGGCACAGAGCAGAGGAGTCATAAAACCATGGAATCAGTGAGGTTGGAGCAGGCAGAGGAGCTGTGGCAGGGGTGGGAAGCAGGGGAGCTGGCTGGGGATGGAGCTCTAGGGCTGAAGGAACCTGTGGTGAGCCCTGAGGTTCATGCTCATGCCTAGCCTCTGCTTCCAGCACTGTCACTGAGGAGCTGGCAGTGTGGGAGAGGCTGATCCCAAGGAGAGGAGATCCCCAGGAAGGGTGACCCCAAGGATAGAAGACCCAAAGGAGGTTAGACCTCAAGGAAGGGAGACTTCAAGAAGGGTAAACCCCAAGGAAAGGAGACTCCAAGGATAGGAGACCTGAAGGAAGGTAAATCCTAAGGAGAGGAGATCCCCAGGAGGGGTGACCCCAGGGATAGGAGACCCCAAGGAGAGGAGCTCCTACAAAAGCCTCCTCCTAAGAGTGGAGCAGCCCCAGGGAGCATCCCCAGGCTCCATCCTCTGCTGCCCAGCTTCCTTGGAGCATGCTTCAAGCACCTTGAAGTGGTCACAGAGCAGCTCCTTTCCAAAGACTCCCTGCAGTCCACTGCAGAGGTTCCTCTCCCTACCAGCCATTTGGGCCAAGACTGGCCATGGGGAAGGTGCAGGAAGACCATGACAGCAATTAGGAGGAAGCATGAGCACCACCAATGCTTGAGCAACTGTGAGGGGTGGAAAGCTGTGTTTGCCTTTCTCAGAGCAGGATTGCTGTTTGATGTTCTGCTCTTATCTCTGGCCCTTGGCTAAACAAGAGCTTGGCAACTGGCAGCTCACAGGGGGTGCTGGGGGCTGGCAAGGGAGAGGTGACCTCTGTTGGAGGCCAGAAAGGCATTCCTCTGCTTGCTCTCTAGCAGGAGGCTTGGACATCTCCCAGGCCTTGGATAACCTCTAGGCCTTCTGAGCTCCACTGCACCATGGCTAGGAACTCAGCTCAGTGTGGGCACAGCACAGGCAGAGCCACAGTGGGATTTGAATGAGGAGCTGAAGTGCAGCTCCTGAGCAGAGCAGCCAGCCTCCAAGGAGAGGAGATGGGAAGGAGAGGAGACCTCAAGCTGAAGGAGACTGGAAGGAGAGGAGATCCCAAGGAGGGATGACTCCAAGGAGGAGAGACTGGAACAAGGAGGGATCCCAAGGAGAGCAGAACCCAAGGGATAGGAGACTCAAGGAGAGGAGCTCCTAAAAAAGACCCCAAGGAAAGGAGATCCCAAAGAGGGGTGACTCCAAGGAGGAGAGACTGGAAGGAGAGGAGAACCCAGGGCGAGGTGACTCAAAGGATGGGAGACTGAAGGGAGGGTAGGCTCCAAGGAGAGGAGCTCCTAAGAAAGACAAGGAGAGGAGATCTGAAGGAGGGGAGGACCCAAGCAGGTGAGACCCAAAGGAGAGGAGATCCCAAGGAGAGGTGACTCAAAGGAGAGGAGACTTCAAGGAGGGATGACCACAAGCAGAGGAAACTCCAATGAGAGGAAAGCCCAAGGAGGCTTCAAACAGCTCTGTTCCCAGCAGTGTGAGCCCAGCTTACAGCACGATGTGCTCACAGCTGAGCCTAAAGTCCAGCCAGGCAGCAAGCCAACACCAGGAAACAGTCACGCTGCTGGCTGTGGAATGAAGTCAACTAGGAAACAGCAGCAGAAAAAAAGTCTATTTCCAGCTAAATGAATCACCTAGAAGAGTTTTGTTTGTACACACAAAAAATGCATCACCTGCAAAACCTGCCAAGGCATGAATTTATCTCCCAGTTATCAGGAAGGAGACTCTGCCATCCTGACACACTTCACTGCCAGGCATGGGTTGAGATGTTGAGCTCAGTGCAGATCCTTCCAGAACTATGAAAATCCACTCAAAAGAGTGGATAGCAGAGCTCTGCCTTGCTCACATCTTGGGGTTTACACCCAGACACTACAGGATGTGATGGTAAAGCTTGTGCCATTCTTACAGGAGAATCCTCTTGCTGGTTAAAATGAGAATCCAGAGGTAGTGGTTTGTGTTTGCCATGGCAGGGCCAGGTTGGGCCAGGTGGTCCTGCCCCTTGTGTCCTGCTCCAGCCTGGCTCCTACAGCCCAGACTCCATCCCTGCCATCAGTTTTTGTATGCATGGTTCTTATTCTTCCTTAATTTAGAGCACAAAGTGTGCTGAGGAGCAGCTGAGGGAACTGGGCTTGGTTAGGCTGGAGAAGAGAAATCTTCTCACTCTCTGCAACTCCCTGCAAGGAGCTTGGAGCCAGGTAGGGGTTGGTCTCTTCTCCCAAGGAACAAGGGATAGGAAATAGCCTCAAGTTGTGCCAGGAGAGGTTTAGGTTGGATATTAGGAACAATTTCCTCCCTGCAAGAGTGGTTAGGCACTGGAACAAGTTGCTGAAGGGAGGTGATGGAGTCACTTGTTCAGCAATCCCTGGATTTGGGGACTGATGCCTCCTTCTAGAAGTAGGAGAAAGCAAGCAGAGAGTAGCAAACCTTCCTCAGTGGTGGAGGAGGAGACTGCCCTCAGATAGACAACAGCTACTCTCTGTTCAGAATCAAACATCAATGAGCTAACAGTCCTCCTGCCACATTACTCTTCTCCCCACCAGGCTTCCAAGTGAAGGTTAAACATTGCTTTCAGAAAGGGGTAAGGAGCAGGAAAGATCTTCTCTTTGCTCTCAAGCAAAGGGGAGCTAGCAGTGTTGCTGGAAACCCCAGGAGAGAGAGAGAGAGAGATAAGGCACTTTGCATATTCTGCTTATCAAGGGCAGTGGGGAATGAGGAAGGGCTGAGGACAGAAGGAGCATTCCTCTGACTAAGCTGGGAGGAACACAAGTCTCGTGCCCCTGAGCACCCTGCTCTATTTAGCATGAAGTATGAAGAGATTTTGCCCAGGTGAAAGCAATGTTTCTCCAGGGCATGCTGTTGGCCAGACCAGTTGCATCACTGATGGATTTTGGGGGGTTTGAATCTCCTTAGAAGCTCAGGGCAGGGCTGAGCTTCTAAGGAGATTCAAGCCCCCCAAAATCCATAGCTAGATCCCAGCAGGTACACATGAGCCTTGTACCATGCAATGCACTCCTCAAACACATCTCCTTTCTCTTTGCTGTAGGAAATGATGCAGGAAACTTTCTCTTGCCAGGCTTTCAGTTCCATTCTCATCCTTGCTGGAAGATTCTCTCCTTGACTCGTGCATGTGTCCTTTGCCTAACCTTGGAGAAACATTCCACTTCTACAAAGGAGCTCTGAAATGCTGGCTAAACAAGGAGCCATCCAGCCTGCCCCAGGCAGTGAGCAAACCTCCTGCCAGCTGCAGCTTTCTCCCTGGGCTTGGCTGCTGCATCCTGAGGGCATCCCAAGGAAGATCAACTCTGCTGCTTTCACCCCTCTCAGCTGCTTGGTGGGAGCTGGATGTGAGACCCTCGTGTCCTGAGCCCTGCTACAATAACCAGGGCCAAGTCCATCTCCTGAGATTAAAAGGAGTGAGGTGAGAAGGTGGCAGAGGAAAGCAGAGACAGAGAATGAAAGTGCCCAAGGAAGCAGCTCCTCTCCATGTGCTGGCTCAAGGAGCCCCAGAGATCCCACAGTGATCCCAGAATGAGCTCTGGGCTTGCCCAGCACCACTGCAGGAGAGCCTGTGGGCTGGGATTGCTTCTGAGAGCAGCACTCTTCCTTGCATCCAACACTTGCTGAGCTGCTGGAGAGCAGAACATCCTCAGATCTTCTGCAGCAGGAGAGAACTGAGCAGCAGCTCACTGGGAGGGAGTGAAAAGTTGGCTTGCAGGTACTGCAAAATGCATTCTTGGTGCTGTGCAGACACTGGAAGTTCATCCCCTGGGAAGGAAGGTCCTGCACACCCTCTGGGGCAGATCTCTGCCCTGCAGCTCCCACCATCCAGTGCCAGTTACCACAGCTCTTCACTCTCAAGCCCTAACTCTTGCCATGAAGTCCATGTGCCCATGAGGAGGCACAGAAGGCCTTGCACTGGTGAGGGACATGCATCTTCTGAAGCTCTTGTAGATGGAGAAGAGCCTGATTGCTGTGTGTGCTCAAAGCATTTCACACAATCACACAACTGGCAGGGTTGGAAGGAACCTTCCAGTTCATCTAGTCCATGGACAGGGACACCTGCCACTAGAGCAGCTTGCTCCCAGCCCCAAAACTGCCAGGGATGGATGGGGCTGCCAGCATCTCTCTGGGCAACCTGGGCCAGTGTCTCATCACCCTCCTGGGGAACAACTTCTGCCTAACATCCAACCTAAATCTCCCCTCCTCAAGCTTGGATCCATTCCCCCTAGTCCTAGCACTACCTCACATCCTAACAAGTCCTTCCCCAGCCCTCTTGGAGCTCCCTGCAGATGCTGCAAGGCCACCAGAAGGTCTCCTGGGAGCCTTCTCTTCTCCAGAGTGAATAATCCCAACTTTCTCAGCCTGTCCTCCTAGGAGAGGTGCTCCAGCCTCTGAGCATCCTCTTGGCCTTTCTCTGGACACCTTCCAGCACATTCTGAGTCCCCTTCACTTGCCCACTAAAAAAATGCTTCAGTGCCTGCAGCAGCTGCTGACATGAGGAGGGAATCAAATCCTTTCTTCTGCACTGAGCATTGCCAAGTCTTTCATCCCAGCCTGTGTGAAATGTCAAGTGCTTCCTTTGTTTGTGAGGTGAAGGATATTTTTGTCAAGGCCAGTAGTGTCTGCTTGTGCTTTGTGTTAAAGAAGAGTCTGTTCCTCTAGTTATTTGAAGTCTAACAAACCTCTTTGAACTCTTAAAAAGCAGCTTTTAGCAGCTGGCCTTTTCATTAAAGGTGCTGATAGGTCATGTGTTATCACAGGTGACCTTCCAGAAGAGCAAAGAGCAGGGTTTGATCCTGAAGGGGATGGTGGAAAAGATGAAACTCTTCTACCTTGGCTGGGCCTGCAGCTCCTTGCCACATCTCTTCTTGCAGCCTTAGTCTTTCAGGAGCAATTGGAGACTTTTAGCTCTCTTTGCCTTTCCCTAGAGAGTGTGCAAGTGAGTCTAACCTCCGGGCACAGAAGATGAAACATCTGAATTAGAGCATCCCACCATGGCCTGGTCACCAGAGAACTGTTTTGGTTAGAAGACACCTTGAAGATCATCAAGTCCATCCATCAAGCTGTGAGTGAAGGCTGGCTCTGAAGTTCATTAGCAGGTCCTTTTTAGGCAACCCAGCTCCTCTGCAGCTTGGAAGCCACCTGAGAGAGAGGAATCACACAGAGCTTTGGAGCAGATGAAGTGAAGAGGGAAGGCAACACACTAGGAGTGAGACAACCCTGATTTTACCCTTGCTCAGGCTGGGTTCTAAGTGCAGAAAGGGCTTTCTACTTGTTGCCAGCTATGACAGCAAGGCAGATCTCCTCCTCTCAGAGGCCTGAGGGTGGATTTCCTATCTCTTGATGCCATTCAGAGCCAGATGACATTTTTGTGAAGCTACCTAATTCAGCAGAAAAAGTTGCCTCTGTGGCTTGTGCTGGAGGAAAAGTTGTGTCTCCTCAGCCTTGCCAAAGCTGGACACTCCACTCCTGGGTATTCCTGCTTAATTTATGATCTTTTGGGGATCTTGTAAAACAACTAAAGGGAAAAAAAAAAGAAGTAACTTGTGTCCTGAAAAGCTCTGTAAATAAATGCTGATGCTGGAAGAGCAGCAGGCAGCAATCCCTGCTGAGGTTTACTGCTCCTGGGCAGAGCTCTCCCAGCCTTCAGTTAATAATTACACAGGAGGAGGTTTCAATTGATGGGTGCAGGATGTGGAAGAGGTAGAAAAGACAAAGTAAACTTGAAATAGTCAGGAAAATGGCTTTGGTTTGGGTTGGTTTTTGGAGGTATTCAGCACTAAAGTGGCATTGATAGGCTCTTCACTTAGCTATCCTTACCCTCAGGAGGGGCCCTGAGCTGGCAGGGGTTTGTGAGGAGGAGCAGGAATGCTGCTGAGAAGCACTCCTGCTGATCTAAGAGACAATTTGGCATGGCAGCTCCTTGGGTTTCACAGCTAGAGTCACTTCAGGCTGAGCTGAGGTGACTCACTGGGTCAATCTAGAGCAGTTTCTTGACATCAGACCTGACAATAACAAGGCAATGATGCTCCTCTAGCAACTGCAGAAGTGCTGGCAGCTCTGACAAGGACCTGGCCCTTCTCCCTCCCATATCCCAGAATCCAGCATGGTTTGGGTTGTAAGAGAGCTCTGGGGATCACCCAGCCCAGGC